>VWZO01022236.1:68456-311228 GCA_013396975.1 Bucco capensis
ACTAGGTTTGTCAGACAGGATCTGCCCTTAGTGAAGCCATGCTGACTGTCTCTGATCACCTCCCTCTCCTCCATGTGCCTTATCAGACCTTCTAGGAGAATCTGCTCCACGATTTTCCCAGGCACAGAGGTGAGGCTAACAGGTCAGTAGTTCCCAGGGTCCTCCTTTACACCCTCTTTGAAAATGGGTGTGACATGCCCCTTCTTCCAGTCACTAGGGACTTCACCTGACTGCCAGGACTTCTCAAATATTATTGAGAGTGTCTTGGTGACTACATCAGCCAATTCTTTTAGGACTCTGGGGTGCATCTCATCAGGTCCCATAGACTTATGTATGTTCAGGTTCCTCAGGAGGTCACGAACCTGACTTTCACATACAGTGGGAGGGACTTCACTGCCCTGGTCCCCACCTTCTGGTTTTTTAACTTGGGAGGTGTTAGGAGAGAGGTTGCCAGTGAAGACGGAAGAAAAAAATGGAAGAAGACATCTTAACTGATATGTTTTATGCTTTCCAAACTAAGAGCTGTTCCATGTAATTTGTCTTCTAAACTGTGTACTGTTTTATATAAAAAAAATAGAACTTGACTGATTCCCTTAAGTGAGTAAACACAGCAAGGAAGAAAACATTATTAAGAAAACAATTATTCTTGGTATTGTCAGGAGAAAAAAAAAAAGAAGTTGTATAGGGAAATAAATGCAGGTGTATATACTCTACCAGTAGTGGTGGCTTCTACAGTTCTGACGCCCACTAAGGTTCCAATTGCACCTTGTTTAGGCAAACAGCAAGTCATGTTATAGGAGTTTTACCTATGTTTTTGTCTCAAAAAGTACTATATCACAACAGATAAGTTTGAAGGTAGTTTTATCTTGGACCACCTGTCATTTTGACAAAAAGGACTTAAGACATTACCCAGGGGCTTAAGTGAAACAAGTGAAAACTATCCTTCCAGCCTTGAAATACTGATGGAAGCCTGAAAAATACAAGAGAGCCATATCCCATGGCTAACTGCGGCCTGCAGAGTCCTGAGCTTCAGATACAGTAAATCAAATTGATGTCAACATATTTAGTTTACAAAAACCAAGCAGCTGATTATTATGATTAAAATTTGAGGTCCCAGATATAACAATTCAGCAATTAAAAATATCAGCATCTTACACTTGTTTGCTAGTAGCTCTCCAAAAATGTTTCAGATTTTTTTCATACCAAAACTATTCATTAGCTATAATTAGCATAGTCTCAGACAGCAGGCTAGGCATTAGAAAAAGAGCCCTCTAAAGACAACATATATTAGCAGGACTATGAGAAGCTACTCTTGGCTATCCCTCTAATGAAAAAGAAAAGTTGAAATTGCAAATCTGTTTTTTTTCACATGATTCAATTATGTCAGTTCAAATCTACTAAAGACCAGCATGGCAAAAATGTCTGTATTTAATACTGATGATACACAAGCTAAACTTTTTTCTGATAAAACAGATTTAGATATGATTCCTTCTTTCAATAAAGCATTCCGAGAAAGAAAGCTTTTATTACACAGACATACTTAATTTTACTTTACATCTTGGAACAAGGGGAGTGAGGCAAGTAATAACTACTGTAAGAATACAAAAGAAGAAAAACTGGAATGTCGACTAAAAAAAACTGTTGAAAACTTCAGTGTAGAGAAGAAACATTTTTGGGGGGATTTATACAGATTACTATTTTACCTCAATTGTTAAAAAGGAAATTATTAACGACCATTTTACTTCTTGGGAGTCTAACACTCAATACAACAAAGAAGGATCATTCATTCCATGTGTGACATTCTCTTTCCAAAGCACACATTTCAAAATTTAAACAGATTTATTCATATTTTTTCTTCAGTTACTTGTAGGGTATGAAATATTATAAACACAGCCAAGAAACCAAGAATGCATTGGGAATAAGACATACAGAAATTTGGTTTATATAAGGTAATAACAGTGATCTTTTTCACAGTGAGTTGTATTACTCAGATATAGCATAGTCATTTTGTGCTCAGAAAAATAAATGAATGGGCTGTTTTCAAATTTAGAACATTTTATTTTCACTATCTGAGAAAGAGCATAAAAGAACTTAATTCTCAGTAAACACAGGAGAGCTGAAACAGGAAGGAAATTAAAAACAAAACACCCCCAACAACAGAAAACCACCCCATAACTGACACTACTAATACTAAGGTTCATCTGACTTCTAGTCAGAAAAATAGAAGAACAATTTAAAACTCCACAGTCACCAATACCAAATATGCATGCATGTTAATTCCCCCTTCTTTCATAGAAATCTTTCTGCTGTAATGCAGTAACAATATTGTTGTATGAAAATTTGAAGAAAACAGTTTAAATCCAGACTTCAAAGCTACACTTAGTAGCTGCACACTATCACAGAGGTAGGTGAATCCTCTCAGCTTCCATTAATACATTGCTTCTCAAAATATATCTTGTCTTAAAGGTGCTAGGGATCACTAGAAATCTTTCTCCTTTTGTGACATTATGAAGGAATCTGCATTTTAATACATAGCATTCTCCCCAGCTGGAAGTTCTGAAGTAGCTCTGTCTTCTTTTCAAGACTTTTCATTACTTTGTATGTTATTTCTTAAGTTAATATTGTGTCCATCTGAAGCTACTCACTAAGAAATGCCTCTGTAAGGTAAGAGTGAAGCCACATAACAGATGTACTACATGAGCAAACAAATGATCAGTGCACAAAGATAGGTGCTTCAAGTGCAGGAAGCAAACCTAGCAGTGGTTAGATCACTGCAGGAAAGAACAAAGTTGGTCTTCAAAGAATACAGTAAAAATGCCTCAAGGCAAAACACAGAGACTGCCTTTAGACTAGTAATCTATAGTTCTTCTGAGGAAGAAGTTCTTATATATTTTATTTATCTTATATCTATAAGATGTTCTTATATTTACTTAAATGCAGTACCTCTTTCAATCGACAATGCTAAGCTGATGATGTGGAACATAAATGAACTCTTAAAGAGTTCAGCAAGAGTTTATAACAGGTAGGAAAGGGTTGTAGAAGCTACCAGGAAACAGGATATTACAGATATGAACAGACATGCTTTAAAAGCTTTTCTAATTTTACTGAGAACTCAACTACTGAGAATTGCTTATGGATGAAGGGTTGGCTTGTTTTCAACTTGTCATTTTGTCAAGGCATTTGTAGTATAGCAATTTGTCAAAATAAAGCTGATGCAAACACAAAAATGCTCAAAGTCATTTTAGTATTATAACCAGTGATGATTGTTTTATAATAAAACTGTTTAGTTGTTGGGGTTTTTTTTTTGTCTTAAAAAAACCAACAACAAACAAAATAGGCAATGAACTGTTTACAGAAGACCTTACCTCCTCTGTGGACTATGGTTCTGAGAGAACTCTGAATCACTGTCCTTTGATGTTGGAGAGCCCTTATATGTATAAAAAACATCTTCTGTTTCAGTAATATAACTAATCTCATTTGTGAGGTTATCTACAGATGAGTGTCGTGGTTTACGAATTTCATGACGTAGTCGAGGACTCCGCCTTAAAAAAAGGAACACAAACACATGTTGGAAGATCAGAGTAATCTCCCATTATGCAACACTAAAGAACCTTGTTTCATTCTCTATCTAGTCTTCTTCCTAAGTACTGCCAGGCTGTTATTGGGCTTCTGGGAAAACCTTGCTTCTCCAGGCTGAACTAAGCACAGTTTTCTCAGCCTCTCCTCACCAGGAAAGTGCTCCAGCCTCCCAACTACCTCGGCAACTGGTGGCCTTAGCTGAGCTCACTCCAGTTTGTCAGTGTCTAAAAAGACAAACTGGAGTGATCTCAGCAAAGGCCACCAGTATTGAAGTATTAATGGACACAAAAGTGGCTGCAGCATTCTAATAAGGTCTAATGAATGCTGAGCAAAAGTAGCATAATCACTTCCCTTGACCTACCCATCTATGCTTCTGTTAATACTGTCAGGTTGCTGTGGACTTCTTTGCAGCCACAGCACACCAGATAACTCATGTACAGCTTGTACTAGGTTGCAAGAGAGTTGCATCACTGACAATACTGTGGCACTAGATTCTTCCTTCCCTAGACTTTGCATTTCTCTTCACTGAATTTCATACAGATCCTATTGGCCCATTTCTCCAGACTATCAAGGTCCCTTGGGATAGCAGCCCTACTACCCTCAAGCTTAGTGACTTCCACCCACTTTGGTGGTGTTTGCAAACTTTATGAACAAGCACTCCAATGCCTCCTCCAGGTCACAAAGATGTTAAGCAGGACAGGTCCCAAGATAGACCTCTTCAGTACTGCACTTGCTATTGGCCTCCAAGTAGAGTACGAACCATTAACAACTTCCCTCTGAGTCCAGATATTCAGCAATTACTTTTTTTACACCATCTTGCTGTCCATCCTTCCAGAACATAATGTCTTAAGTATAATATTTTAGCAGACAGTATCAAAAGCCTTGCTAAAGTTGAGGTGACACCCACTCTCCTCTCGTCATATATATTCTCAGAATGACTATGTTTAAATATATATATATATATATACACACACTACATAATTATTCTGCTGGAGTACATACAATTGCTGGAAGGTATGAGAAAGGCTAAAACCGATTTTACCAATTAGGAGTAACAGGAGGTGATCGAGAAGGAAGACTTTTGGTCTCTAGATGCTCAACAGATAAAGACCGTCTCATAGATGGGTTCCAAACCATCCCACCTATAACTTTTCTGCAGTACTGGCTGTTTACAGACCTGAAAAGAAACAAAAGAACATGTATCTGAATGACTTTGCATAGAAAACTTAAATTAAATAAAACATGCTTATGAAAGTTAATTTTATAATTCGTTTTAGAGACTCCCCTGTCTTTGCCCCTCCTTACTTACACATTTGCATTTTCACAAAGCTATTTGCTGTCCTTCACTTGTGGCAATAAAACTGCTTATTAATCTTTGCTACAATGCTAATTACAAGCTTGGGTAAAAATAACTTTTTCTGAGTGTTATTTTTAACCCAATTGTGTTTAAAAATACAAAGGGTAAAACAGGAAATTTGGTACGTCCTATTGGCACTGAATCAAGTGCCTGACAAAACATGGTTCAAATACAGGCAAAAGATTCTAGATGTTCCCTGTTACAACTCATAAATGGGTAACAATTCACTTATAGCTTCACTGAGCAAAGGACTACTTTAACCATCTACCTGCTGCCTCAGTAAATAAGAGGCATACCAAACCACTCTCTGTTTCTAGAATGAAGTCACATTTGAATGATGCATTCCTTATAGGAATAAAACATTCAAGCAAACTCTGACATGAGAAGGGGATCTCCAAGTCTGGACTGCTTGATAAGACAATTAGACAAGATAATTGTTGTCAGAATCTCAGCTAGAAAAGCTATAAAAACATCTTACTAGTGAAATTACACAGCATAAAGAAATTTTTAAAGTAGACTGAAACTGAAATAAACTAATTTTTATTCATCTTTTTACACAGCATTCCATAAGACAAGCAGAAGGATAAGCTGCTCATCCTCAAGTTTACAGGCCTGGAATTTCTCATGGAAAAGTAGCAATTTATGGGTTACAGAGAAACCACCTTTGGCTCATTGAGTCTTGAGCTCTACATAACAGGTAGCTGGGACAGCAGAGCATGTTAGCTCTCAGCTATAGAGCTGAGATGTCTCAATTTTACATAGCATAAAAAAAGTTGTTTATGCTGTGGATATTACCCAAGCTAATATCAAACCTTAAGTATGCTTTGTGTTAAGACTGCTTTGTGTTTATACAAGTAATACAGATAAAAACACCCAAAACTTTTCATATAATCTGAAGTATTTTACATATCCTGTTCACTATTTAAAGCAAATTAATTCCTTTATCTTCTAAATATATACTTTTAAAGCTTCTCTCAGCCTAAAAAGCAGAGAGGGAAAACTTAATATATCTACATATTAAAATCAGTTACCCATGTATGTTTTTAAGCTTACTAAACACATAGTCCAAGAACTCAGGAGAAGCTTTAGCCTGGATTATCCATTTCATTTCTGTAAAACTTGTGAATACCAATGACAAGGCACCAATTACTCTGGTCTTCTACAAAAAACAAAGAGTTCTTTCAAAGAAGCCTTACTTGGGTGGCGTTGAGAAGGAGAGCGGACAAAAAGGACGTATTATGAAAAATGCATCTTGCAGAATTCCATGTCTTTTTGCATTAATCAGCTTTCTTTATTACAAGTGCCTGTTCATGCATTTTCCAATGCAGGCAACTTCCGAGATGCAACTCATGTAATGGAAACAAGAGCCCTAACCCTAACTCCTGTCCCCTGTCCCTTAACCCCAACGTCAGAAACATTTAACAGTATATTCCCTAAATATTTCTATTAAGGTACATTAACAATCTCCTGAACTCCATGTAGCTGCTCTTCTAATGTCAAATATGAGGATATTTCTCAGCAAGCTCACTGAGAAGCAGCCAATGCCTTTCTGTAACGGGCTGTAATATCCTTAGATGACAGTTCCTTGCCCCTAGTTATTACTGAGGTTATCTTTTGTGAAAAAGTAGGTACATTTTTAGTTTTCAGCAAGGAATGAGAATGCACCTAGGGATGCACATTCTGTCCAGAAAGTGAGACATAAGTTCATTCAGACTATCTGGGAGATGTGATTCAGCCTGCCATTAGAATAAGGACTGTAGCTGCTCTATACAACTCAGCAGCCCAATTTAAATGAAATTCCACTATTATCTTAAGCTAAGAGAATCTAGAAGGGCACACAGATGTGTAAGAAATTGTAATAAAGGGTTGCAAGAGTTCAGCTATTTGAACTGATGCAATAAACACTAGGATATCTGCCTCACATGAGTGAAAAACAGTATTGTAGAAGAAAGCCACAAATTCCAGAGGAAAACTTGTGATCCTTCTAAGCTGACACAAGTTGGATGAAACGAATTATTGAAGACAAGTCAATCTTAAAGCCACCAGGGTTATATTGCGTGGTTGGTGTGGTTTTGTGTATGCGTGTGTATTTTTTTGTTGTTGTTGTTGGCTTTTTTGTGGGTTTTCTGTTGTTGTTTTGTTTTTTAATTGCTTGGTTTTGTTTGTTTCTTTGGTGTGCTGATTTTTTTGTTTGCTTGCTTGCTTGTTTTACTCAATGCAAAATTTTATGCCTTTTAATAAGGGAGAAAGTGGAATCTCTTTTTTGGTTACATAGCTTCCATATGAGCTCAGAGCCATCCTTGAAAAGGAACGTAAGAGACAAAAGGAGCTTCCACAACATTCCACACAAACAACAAGGAGGAAAATAAAAAATTTCAATATATGACATTACTTTAGAATTTACTTGCTCACACCTTTTCTTAGATCTTCTAAGAAAATAATTGGTTGAGCAATAGTGATCAATTTGATAGGAACTACTGACAGTCTTCCAAAATTACTGTTGCTTCTTATGTACTTCAGCAGTCTGATAGTAAAGGTTGCTGAGTCATTTCTGCCTCAAGCAGATCCTAAATTTCATGCTTGTTGCTGGAATAAATGAAGCCAAAGAATGCGTTAGTACAGAGAATATCATTAACCTGATGGAAGATATTACAATGAACAAACAGTTCTTGCTAGAGACTCCTAGCAGTTCACCAGAGATAATGTCTCAGAACATGAAATTACTTGAAAATAAGTCCTTTTTTTAAGTAACCCAGTTCAACAATGAGGTTACAGGTTATTACAAAATTTTACACAGTAAATTTGTCAAAAATAAAATGTTTGGTAAACACTGGAACCCCTTTGGAACTCAGACTGTTTTCTTTCTCTACATTACAAGAGCTATGCAATGCCTGTGCATGCATGCGTATACACAAGCATCACGATTTAGAATCTGTTTGCAAATTAAAGAGAAATAAAGTACTCCAGGACATGACAATCCCACAAGCTTTGAGAAAGTCGCCTCCTCAAAATCTTCACTATATGAGGAACAATCATATCACTCCATAGAGGAACTAATTGTCAAACTACTGACCTGTAAAATGCTAGAAAATTAAACTGTTTGTACAACTACTTGTTTTCACTTGCTTCAGTATGATCTAGTACTAGGTGAAAATAGGGGATTCCACTTCAGCAGAAAACATAACATTTTATCATCCTTCTTACTACTGGACAGCTCTCATGGGTTAATTGCTTCATTTACAAGGAATATTAGTCCATTTGGTATGAATTTTTGCAGTATCTAGAGAGACACAACACTATGAAAAATTAGCTGGCCACCAAAGTCTGGGAAGCTATATGAAGTATATTGACATCATTCAAAAGTTGAAATTTACCCAAACAGGGAAAAGAGAATCAGGCTGACAAAATAAATATAAACTGTTATGGGAACACACTGCAAAAAACTTACAAACACTACCCACAAAGAAAAAGAAAGCAATAAAATACTTTTCCAAAAGTCATTAGACAAGCAGGTTTCTAGAGTCTAAAGAGGCTACGGATGATCAAAGGACCAAAGAATCCTCCAAAATCTCACATTCAGGGAACACAATGATATAAGACTTCCTTTTTCATTCACTATTACTATGGAAAGGTTTTTGATAGGTTTCATGACAGATTTTTTTGTGGGGGTAGGGAGATGCGACACGGGTAAAACATTGGCAACACACAACATGACACATTTGCAGCTGAATTGCTAACAAATAAAACAGAAAAAGTCAACATAATGAAAGAAATCACTGGGATTGAGGATTGATACTTAAAAAAGAAATCTGAAAGCCTCTAAGATGAATCAGTAGAACTAACTGAGTATAACTCCCCACTTTAAACTTGTGATTTAATCTTCTCAAGATTTCAAAAAGATTTGACAAGGCCTCTGAAACCCATAAAGAAATTAAGGAGCTAGGGAATAGGGTCCTCACTTGGAGGAATTGCCTGTTCGCTTGTGATGTAAAAGAGAGAACATGAAAAAAAACAGTTTTAGATTACATTTACAGTAAAAAAAAGTTGAGCAGTGAAGTCTTAGAGGCATATCCGTTAGGAATTCTTCAATATCTATACCAGTCATCAAGAGAAGAGAGTGAATGAAGTTTTGTGAAGATATTAATCACAGAGAATAGCAAAAATAAAGGTCAACTGTGAAGAAATGGAAGAGGACATTGCAATGTCAAGTGACTAGACAATAAACTGGTATACTGAGTTTAATGAAGTTAAGACCCAATTGGTGCATATGAGAAGAACTAATTCCAACTTCATACAGCAAAATGACAGCCTCTGAAGTATTACTTTTGGGGAACTAGACCTTATATACCACTATGAAACTTCTAGCTCCATGACCAGCAGAACCCAACAAGGTAAATAAAAAGATTAGAAGTGTCACAAAAGTGCTATCTTTACAACTGGATGGGATGAAGTTTCTTATCTCAATGTCAGTAATAAGTGGTTGGTATGATACACTCCAGAAATTGCACTAACTTATTAAACAGTATGTATATGACACCAAGAGACAAACAGTTCAAAATCTCTTCTGCAAATTCTCTTATTGGATCATTAGCTACACAATTTGCTTTCTACTGTTCTTATACATCAAACTGAAAGAGTAAGCTGAAATAATACCAGTAAAACATACTTATATTCAAATACCTTTCTTAGGAAATTGTACATTCTTGTAATGATACCACATCGCAGAAATGAAACCACAGATCTATGACTTGTCAAATGGTCCAAATATAGACTGGGACACAGCTATGGGCAGAACTGAACTCCAACTTGAGCTGTCACTGACACAAAATCTCCTGTTCCCATTACAAAGTAAAACAAGCTTTCAGACAATACTTACTTTGACGGATTTCTAGAACCCAGGGTCCAATAATGTGACAATATCTTTTTTTCATGAGGTAGCAACTTCTTTGCCTGAAAAAATGTGTGATGTTCTACACAAGATTTCCACAGATTTTTGCATGCTCTGTAATTTAACATGTTGAAGGCAACAATATGCTCTCTGGATTCATTCTGTAACAGTAGGAAATACCATATTTCAATATATACAAACAGATCAAACACAGTAAACAAGCCCATAAAACAACAATAAAACTACCTTTAGCCTAAAAAGGAAAAATGCATTTAGGAAAACAAAAAAATTAGCATGTAGTAGATTTTGAGCTGGAGATAGCCAAAAGAGCCCTGTGACTATAGGAAATTCTAAACTGCACAATGGACATTTTTAGAAGTTAAAGCAATAATCCTAATCCCTACAGTGTTAATGAATTATTTAAATCTAGACTGGTAAAGATTAATGTTAAACTCATATATACAAAACCAGCTAAATATAGTTTCAGGTTTCCAGTTATATCTTGACCTCCTATGACCAACAAAACTCTTCTAAGCATTCCATTAAGGGTGCAACAAAGAAATGAAAAAATCCTCTAATATTTGAATTAAAACTCTTCATATAAAGCTTCAATTCAATAATGTTCTTTTAAGAGTAATAGTATAAAAAAAGTATGTGCTTGACAGTCTTTTGGAAGATACTAAAGATGTTAACAGTGATCCATCTTGGGTGAAAGAAAGCTGTGATGGGACTCGAGGTGCTGCTACTGCTGTTCAAATCTAATCCTCCTTTCTGGATGATAACACAAGGCCACAATGAGGAGATCAAATGGAAACAGGACACACTTTGACAGCAGTCAAGTATTTATAAAATAAATACACGTATTTTATAAGATCTTTAAATCCAGAGACTGTTATATATTGACATTTAATTATTTCATATTAAAAAAACCCCTGTAAGTACACTCATTTTACCATCTACTCTTACTAATCACTCTCAGAGTTCTGCTCCTCTATTTATTCCCACAGACACATTTGGAAATTGTTGTCCGTAAGCTTGCCCTTTTTTCTATTCTTGAAGATATTTTGAATTTAAAATGACTACTGCTCGGTGAATTTTTAACCCCCAAGTCTAGACAGTAGTACTTGCAAGTGTAATACAACTACACTAAGTGTAATACATATACAATTATACTTACAAGCTAGTAGAATGGTTTACCAACCCCTCATTTTTCATACAGTGAAATATATATGAACAGACTGAGACAAGTTTGCATACAAACAACATATTTAGAAACTTAGAGCTTGTAAAAAAAACTTAAGACTCCTCTATAGTGGTTTAAGATACACTCTCAAAAAGAGAAACTGTCATTTGTCCATGCTATGCATGTAGGCATTAGTGCAGTAACACTATCTCTAGATACTAGCTTTGTTTATACATGAGGTCTGAAAAGTAAGAATGTGTAAGTATGTGTGCACTCGTCAAATTTGGAAGATATTCACCAAACTGGGGGGATGATGGAGAGGGGGGCAGGGGCACTGAAAAAATTGAACAAGACCACTTGAGTGAAACAGAATTGAATGAATACTTACATGTTTTTGACGTTGTTGTATAAAAAACTTCTTCCTTTTAAAGGAAATTTTTAATATGTTCACCCTAAAAGAAAACCACACACATCATGAAATACTAAATAGCGTTTAGAGGGATAAAACAATGAAAAATAATATTTCACACATCAAGTCTAGAAGATTACAAATATGAAATATTTAATCATTAATATGCAGCTATCTCCTGTGTTGAATTTCAAAGAGATGCCAAGAAACACCAGGAAAAATTTTACTAAGAGGGAAAGGCCTTTTTAAATTTGAGATTCTTTCTCATTTACTCTTTAAATAGTTCACATAGCAATTCTCACCCACCAAATCTATTCTTACAGCAAAAACTTGATGACATCCTTTACTAAGCTGCACAAACGATAAATGTGTCAAGTTTGTATAACTTAAGAATCATACGACAACAGTGACTAAAAAAACAAAATTTAAGACCCTAATGACATGACAAGACTGGTTATATATCATCTGAAATTTCCTAGACACTTCACAGAATTGGCTTCATAATATGAAAAATATTAGGTACTGTATTAATAACTAAGAAAACAATGTAGTTAAAATAATTGTAAAAATATGAAAATTGTAAGAATAAGTGTTAAAATATCTTTCACTTCAATTATTAACATTGCTACAAAATTTGTGGTGATTTTATACAGAACTGAACACCTCATTTCTATAGATAGGATATGGATAAAAATTATCTAAAGGTAAGGATTACAATTGGAATTAGTGATCAAACAATTTTCATTTTAATTATATGCTTATTAGTTTTCCTAAATTAAACAAACTTCTGGGTACCCACGCATCTTCCTACATCAAAACAAGATTTGTCTAAAATACCAAAGTTTCTTCTGCAGTATTTCTACTTCAATAACTGAAAACCTACACTTTTTGGAAAAAGAAATCTGTGATCTGAACAGGCTGCCCAGGAGGGCTGTGGAGTCTCCTTCTCTGGAGACATTCAAGAGCTGCCTGGACGCATTCCTGTGCGACCTCGTCTCCGTGATCCTGCTCTGGCAGGGGGGTTGGACTAGATGATCTTCCTAGGTCCCTTCCAACCCCTCACATTCTATGATTCTATGATCTGTGATCAACTGGAATCACATGATGCCTTGGGAAAGCTACTTAAGGTCTGATTAAGTCATATCTGCCTGAAAAAAAAGACCATGAAAAGGTTTTGGAAGGTTGCTGCTTAAAGCCTCATAATATTCTCCTCAACTGGTAATGTTTTACAGCACCTTAGATCTCATCACGTATGAACTGTATTGATGGTCAACTCAGCTCTTAGCATAATTTTTTGCATCGCTCTCAGCAAGTGGGACAACAGCATATTATTCATTCCCCTCTGCCCGTGAGAGAGATGCACTTCAGTTGTAGAGTAATGTCCTTTGTTTATACAGGAGAGTGTATTTGCCAGTTTCAAACAAGGTAATGAAATGAACTATCCCCAACTCTGCTCATAAGCAGTGGAAAATGGAACATGTGCCCATTTCTGAAAAGGCTTTTCTCCATCAATTACAGAACCACAAAGAAAGAGGAATTCTGTTAGCTCTATTCTTTGCTGACCAGGTAGATTTCTGTAAGTTCATGGGAAGTTGAAATCATAGAATCATGAATCATCACGGTTGGAAAGGACCTTCAAGACCATCAAGTCCAACAATAGCCCTACACTACTGCTGTCCCTAAACCATTCCCCGAAGTGCCACACCTACCTGTTTCTTGAAAACCTCCAGGGATGACAAATCCACCACCTCCCTGGGCAGCCTGTTCCAACACTGCACCACTCTCTCAGTGAAGAAATTTTTCCTAATATCTAACCTAAGCCTGCCCTGGTTCAACTTGAACCCATTCCCTCTAGTCCTAGTGCTACTCACAAGGAAGAAGAGGCCAACACCTGCCCCTCTACAACCTCCTTTCGGATAGTTGAAGAGAGCAATAAGGTCTCCCCTCAGTCTCCTCTTCTCCAGGATAAACAGCCCTAGCTCCCTGTGCCTCTCCCTATTGCCCTTCTCCGCACCCTCTCTAGCACCCCGATATCCTTCCTATATTGCGGTGTCCAAAACTGCACACAGTATCCAAGGTCTGGCCTCAACAAAAAAAAGGTAACCGACATCCCAAAATATCAAGACTCTATTCATCCTTTTCTTCTGCCCTACCAATATTTCTTTTGTTTTGTTTTTTGTTAAATCATGATTCACTGCATGACCACATAATCACTTCAAGTCAAATCAGGGCTTTAAGTCTCTCTATTTTGACTCTCCTGTAAGTACAGCATCCTTCTCAATTCCATTCATTCTTCTTAATGTACAACTAAACCTATTTAATTCAGTGACAAAGAACACTTGCTAATCTGACAGTTTTATTTAACATTAAGTAAAAATCATTTGCAATGTTACGCCTACAAGTTGAGTGAATATTCGCATATAGCAGAATCCACAAAAAATCCAAAAGATTAAGGTATCGAAGGATTTAGGTTTAACAAGTGCTGGACAATGACACATCCAAATCTCACTCTGAATAGAATGCAGTCACTCTTATTCTAACTGGTGGCTCAACTGCCCTTATCACTCATCAGTAACTTGTCCAATGACTACGCAACATTCAAAAATCATTGTATTTCATGGTTTACCCATAAAACTCCCAATTCTCATAGCATATTAATAATGATACATCTCTTAGGGTCCTGTCTCCCTATCATCCACAAGGGTCAAAACAGATTTGCCACTTAATGAGCAACACAATTATTAATTTCTGATCAAATTGGCAGTTCTGTCCTAGCACTTAGTACTAACAGTGGTAATTTTGACTTGAAACAAAAATGTTTCGTTAGGTGGAAGTCTTATACTTTACCAATGGGAGACTCAGCAGCAAAGGGTCTGTCAAATTTGCTATGTAAGACTGTTGAGTTGCTTTTTAAATTCTGACTAGCAACGTAGAAGCTATTTCTCTAGCAGTTTCTCTGAAGCTTTTAAAGCAAAGTAACTGCATACCCTGAACAGCATTTAATACATAACCTCAATTGCTGATGTAGAGTTCTTGTATGTTTCTGTCATTAAGATAATATTCTACTTGCTAAACAGTTGAGTGCCCCAAGAATAAAATTTCCAGAGCATATAAAATATTGTGTTAAAACTGGAGATATGTTTTAAACCTATCCTGACTGGCATTGCCTCCGACTGATCAGTCAGCTCTTTACGTAGGTTGCTCTGATTGAAAATTCTCCTTTTGCCAAGGCAGTATTCTCTCACTGCCTCTGTTCCTGAAAACTTCTGGTCCCCTTTGACTACTACCATATGGCATATTGAATTGTTGTCATCCACTAATGCTGCAGAGTATTCTACTTAACGTTTTGGAAAGAGTGCTTTGATGGTGTTTGCTGCCACCTTGAGTTCTACCAGGTTTGTGGTGAAGCTTGCTAAGCTCATAAGAAAAACTACTTGCTACAAATGCTGTTACATAAGAAGACTAAATATCATTTTAATTATCTAAATGTTGGGTTTTTTTTTCATTCTTAGACATACACTGTTCTGTAAGGAATCTTCTTACCTGCACACCTTCAGCCCAACTAAGATCCATTAAAACTCCAGACATTACAGAACTATACCCTGCATTGAAGTCTAAAAAAGAAATCGAAAATATGTACTACAAATACAGCACGAGATAGTCTGCTCCAGTGACTTTCCTTTTTCGCTTGTTTTGGGAGGGCAGGAGAAGGGAATGGACAACCTTCCTGCATGAAGAATTATGACTAACTCATTCAAGAAGCCAGAAATAGACTAACAAAAATTTATCTCCTATGTAGTGGGTTTTTGCTCCTTAAAGTTGAGAAGATATTTTTAGAGAGAGAGTAGGAAAGCTTGGAACAATTGCATTAGTTGTCAGCTGAAAAGACTGCTGCCTAAACCTCATATTTTAGAGTGGAAATTATTGGAACTGAAAAATCTGGGGCTTCTTCCCTCAGTTTCTTTTTGTAAATGAGAATGTTTTTGTGAATGATGTTTTAGCATCTGTGGTTTTTACCTCTGTGTTCTCCAGAAGTGAAAGTAGCAGAGTAAATTGTGGATTCCTCCTGTCTTATGTGCCATAAAGTTCTCTTTCCCTTCTCTAAAAATCATACAGTCCTTGCATTTAAAATGCCATTCCTATCGTTTTCAGGAATAACTAGTATCATTCATGCCTTAGGTCACTAAGTTGGCAGGAAAACAATGGTAGAAGACAGAAATTGTGCCTCCAGCTGGCAGTTTTTAAAACCTGCAGTTAAAGAAGCTGAGAGATTGACATATGAAAGGGCAGAGCTCAGGGCACAAAGATGCAAGATGGAAGTCTATTATGCTTTAGTGTGCATTAGAAATGGAAAAATACAAGATGTCACTGTGGTGCATGACCATTGTTGACATAAATTTAGGACGGTTACAGTATATTCAAGTGAGTTGAAATTCAACTCACTGCAAAATAAAAAAGAAAAATCCAGAGACTGTGCAGTACATTTTCCTCTAAAATTTAAATTGAAACCTAGTTTATTTGCTTCCCCATAGGAAATATATTTTAGGTTGGGTTCATAACAAATATTTAAGGAATAGTGCTAGGAAGGAGCTTGTTATATATTTAAGGGCCAAAACGCAAGTACAGTCCATTAGAATGCACTTTTCTGTCATGAATATGAACACTATACCTTCTTACTGAAAATGTTCTCCAGAAAAACTGTTACAAAATTATAGAAGGAAGTTATGTGTAACATGACAAAGCTATACTTTATCAAGTATACAAATTCATAATTATTTTGAGAAAGAAATATTATTTGTGACCCAATCAAAAAATCTTAAGGAAATGTAATTTCTAATTTATGTTATCATTTTCATTATGGTATAACTAATAAATCCCTTAAGTACTATAAATTATTATAGCTTAACTAATTTCTAATATCATTGATGTTAGACTTCCTATATACAGACTGCTTCTTCATAGAGATTATTTTCTACAGCACTATTATGCATTCTAATGTTTTCAGTATCATAGAATAATGCAACTCACTCTCCCCCCGAGACTCCAATACTTCTTAATATTATACAACCTTGTTTGATGGCATTTAAAAATTTGTCTATATTATATTATCCTAGTTCCAGTAAATCTTAAACTCTAACCCATTTTACATTTCTTTTCCGAGAAGCAAATTTCATCTTGCTGAATGACAGATAAAATGGATCTGATCATCAGCTGCTCATCTTTACTAATAATACTGATTTAAAACAAAACAAAACAAAAAAACCAACCCAACATATTGGATGCAACAGCAGCAAATCTCTAAAACCACAGGGTCCTCCTAATCATGCACTCACACTTGTATTTGAATTAACTTGATCAAGACTTCACACAGTGCAAGAAGTTCAAAAGTCTTAGAGAATCTAAAGCTTAGGCAACATGTTTAATTTTTATCTGAAAACAATGAAATACCAGGATACTTCATAAAGAAGAAGAAATTTCCATACTCTAGGTTTATTTGGAATAAATGTTAAAGCAAGTGAAAATATGATTGAAAAGACCAGACATATTTCTTTCCTAGTAAAGGAACTTACCAGGGATAGAAGCTCGTGCAGATAAGTTTTCTATACACAGCAATTCCACCGGATGCAATCCCAATCATGAGATCTAGATTATGGAGATCCTGCAAAAGAAAAATACTAAGAACATGTATTCAGTTTGTGTCATTCCCATTTATCTACTTCTAAATTAATCTTCATGTTTTTGATACTTAAATTGCTACTCCTGACACAAAAAACTCAATCACATATTTGGATTTCTTTTTCTTATACTTTCGTTTCCTTTTATTTTATGTATGAGGTATTATAAATTTTCACTCATTAAAACAAGTTGTAATGTTCATCTGACTACATAAGATATTCTCTACGTCAGCATTAGACTAAATTGTCAAGTCCAGCCTTATTAATTCAACCACATGAAAGAAGTTGAAGTACTTCCCAAATCAGTCAGGTAAATGTTACGGAATTTTGGGAACTGAAGACAGATGTCTTGATTCTAAGCTGTTCAAAAACACAAAAGCAGTAATTCTTTTTTATTTCCAAAAAGGTCTCACCAGCAAAGACTGGGCAGGAAGTGATCATGATTCTATATATGAGAGTATGCAAGAGGAATATACACATGTATATGAATAATTGAAACACTATGAAATATTTAGAAAATAAAAAAATGGAGGAGGAAGAAGCTGAATGGTCAATTTGAGTCTAAACTGAAAATGATGTTGCGTAAGTTAATCATAGAGAAATAGGAAGCCAGGATGTGTAACATGTACTTATACATTATTACACAAATTTCTTGACAGAAGAACACATGCATTAATCTACATGCAACTGTGTAACTCATTGGTTAAAACATCAGGTTTGACTCAATAGTTTCAGACTATTTTGTAAAGGATAGCCAAAGGTAATGGATTCTCCTAAAGCCTTCAGTAGCTTAGCTGCTCCTCTAGATGGTACTCTGTGCTCAATTAATAAGCAGTTTTCTTGTACATCAGATCCCAATTTCTTTATATTAGTAAGGTACAGAAGAACAGAAGACGTAGCGCATGCTCTAAATAATATTGTGGCAAGTCTACAATAAATCCCTTAAAAATACTTTAAAAAAAGCATAATACAGGTATATGAGTGAAGCTGAAGCTAATTTGCAACATGATTTATAAATCTCACTGAAATACCATAGGATTTCCTAGAGAATGAACGTAACTAATTTAATACATAGTGCATTAACACTGAATACTGACAAGATGAGAGGAATACTATTTTCATGTCAGTGTTTAATTAAAAAAAAATCCTTAGGCACATAGCAGTCTAAATACACTCCAGGTAGCCCAGAATCAGCTGAAATTATTAATAATCCTCAGCAACATGCTGCCTCACTTTGTCAAGAACTGCTGCTAGAGGAACTGGTTGAATCTTCATCGGAGGAAGTTCCTGAACTGCCAGATTTTGTCAGCACAATAGAAGAATCCAGAATTGACACTCCTTTGTTTTGATACTTGGGCAGAAAACTGAGGTACTTCAAGATATGATTCACAAGTAAATTAGCTTACATATGATTACAGGGGCCTGCTATGATACAGGCAATTCAAAGCAGGGCAGAAACCTGTATTATTAGCACTTGGAGCTTACTCCAGTTTCCTGCTTCTAAAAACCTATACTGTGATGAAAGAACAGCTTTAGTAGAAAAGGCTGAAAATCTACATGATTTGGCAGAAATAAAGCATTAGCTAAACACTTGATAGGGATTAATTAGACTAAATTACTCTCTTTTCTCCGGGAGCCTTGTCAGAAAAAAGTTAACTCCCCACCCCCCTCTGCCTCAGTCCAAAACATTAAGCTCTCATGTTATTTGTTATTACTAATTTTCTTCTGTTAAAACTAGGAAATCAGAATCCAAGATTTTGGACCAGCATAAATAAAGTAGGTTCTCCCCAAAGAAAGACGATGGAGATAGGCTGTTTTCTCTTTACAAAAAAGCAAACCCAAAAACCAACCCCAAAAAAACTATGCTGTTAACCTGCTCAACTTAGAAATAATATGCATGTATTTTTCTTTTTACCTGTTTCTTTACAGTCACAAAAAAAACATAACTATAAATATGATCATAGTTAAATAGCTAGTTAAATACTGATTCACAAATTTTATTTCATTTACCATTACTATCTGGATTTTTGTAAATATGGGAATAATATTGATTCCATAAATTTCCTGTCTTCATTTCTGAGTGAAAATGAAAGATGAGTTAACACCAGAATAATTATTGAGCAGATGAGTGGTCCACAGTTAGTAGCTGTGTTATACAGAAATTATTGAGAAATTAATTTTAATTAGAAATAACACAATGAAGTCAATATTTAGATGTTACTGGTTTTACTGTTAGTAAGTTCAATATTTATTTTTCTAAGTGAAAAATCACAATGTAAACATACTCTACCACTGTGCAATTCCACTCCATAGAATTCAAGTGTTCGTGCTATATTTATATAGCAGGACTCTGCTTCGGACTGCTTGAGGCCACTAGAAGAAAGGGAAAAAAAATATGTGGATCATAAAAAAATAAAAACCATGGTATTACATTTATTCCAAATACAGGAAAACAGAAGAATCCCATAGTCCAGTGTTTGATAAAGAAACCTCATTAACTAGTGCAACGTAGTCTTCACTGGTGAAGGCCCGCCTAAACTCCTCTCAAAAATCAAGCAAATTATACACAATGCTATTACCTTTACCAGTAATTCTGGACCAGTTCTTTTTAGAGAAATCATTTGTGTCTGTGTTTAAAGGGATGAGAAACTTATTCCCCTATAAAAGCTTTCTTTCTAGTAAGAAGCTGTATCTGTAAATATTCTATATTGCACAGTCTCTCAGAAGGAAGTAATTTAGAAGAAAGATTAGAAGCAGGAATGTGCTAAAAAATAGAAGAGGAAGAAAGATGATTAAATATGTTGAAGTTATGAAACTCACCAAGGGAAAGCCATCTGAGTTCATCTACAATATATAGTCCTAAACCACGTTTTTCTCCCACTGCTAGCTGTGAAATGTGTTGCAAGACTTACAATGAGTCTATCCTCTGGTCTTCTAGTAAGCTTCTACAATTCTGAGACCTTTTTTCCAAAGATAAAAACTTAAAAATCCCCACACCTCAAAAACAGATTATATATCTTCATGGCTGGGCTACATCAAATCTAGGCGTTTTCAAAAATCAAAGAATCGAACAGTAATTCCTACCCATGCAGCCTACTAATTATTCATCTAAGAGGAATGTAATGTGGCCTTAACAAAATTCCACTAGGCATGATAATGAAAGTAGACCCCTCCAATAAAATGCAGGGCCAAGACCAGCCAAGAACCAACCCAATAAGAGGCTGCTCTAAACTGGAATCTGCCATAGCCTACTGACATTGTGCTCTTTTTTTGAGAAAGATGAGGCAAGTCTGTTGCAGACCAAAAAGAGATGCCTACAAATTTAAATTCTCAATTTGCATACACCATCTACACCAGACCAATCAAGCCTTGTGTCTTGAAGGGCAAACAAGAAAATGTCTGTCAGCACAGACTTAACTAGAATTACTCAATTAGAAATGAAATGAAACCTCAAGGTCGCTAAGCAAGTGTTACTCAGTGAGATAAACAAGCAAGAGAAAATCTGTCTTGCTGTCACTTTCTAGTTTTTATAGCTGTTGATACCCAAGGGCTAACAAATATCATCTAGAATATAAGCATCATACGAAATTTCAAATCTATCTTTCTCCTCAAACTGACAGCTTGATCTAGCAAGCACTGTGAAAACATTACCAACTGGGATAATATTTACCTCCTAAGACCTCAGAATGCCTATGAACTAAGCGAAAAATGGAAAATAAACCTTGTTAGAGTAAACTACATATAGAAAAATCCCCCTATGAATTTAGGGATGAACATAGAAGGAAAATTTCTGAAGCTATACTAGTTAAATATGACAACAGTTGCTTTCTCAACAGCTACTTACTGTCTGCTGAATAGTGTCTGATATGGAAATGTTCATAGAACTACTTTCTCAGATTTTACAAAACAATATTAAAAAAAACCCTTGCATTGAGCTGTAATATGTAAGACAAAACATGGCTTCTCAAGTCTGTATCTCAATTGGAGCCTTTTAATTTTCCTTTCCTGGGCAAAAGTTTCCTGAAGAACAGACACTGAAGTAGGAAAAATGATAGATGTTGTATAGGGCTGGCTTTGCAATTCTGCAATCTAAGAATGCCAATAATTCACAGATATCCCATATGGTCAACAGTAAATATTATTTATTCCAAATCAGCAGAAATCTTATTGCAAAACAACACTGTTCTCACACTGTAAGAAGATAAACTCTTCCTTTCTGTCTCTCCTTCTCAGAAGGCCTGGAGAACACCAGTACCATTCTTGTCAAGTATGTTACTGGCACTGATGTGATAAAAACCGTGTCTCAGACATAATACTTACTATGAATGCCAAAGGAGGATTCAAGAAATACTGCCAGGATATACAATAATTTGTCTGCCTCTCCCTGCACTCCAAGATAAATAGGCCTAAAGAGCTAAGTTACAAAAAAGGTGTTAAAACAATAAAGAAACATTTTTCCACTCCGTTCTAGTCAGGTATTTTTATTCAGGACTTCAATTACCAACATCTCTGTGAATTCAACTATAGCACTTAAAGATCTCAGTCATCAAGTTTTCACTACCAAAAAAACCCTCAATAAATCATTAACCCCACTGAAAGGACTCAGAAAACAAAGGAGTTTTTCCAACAGACTCCATCACACCTTTGCCTGGACCAATGGTAACTTCTAGTCTTTTCTTCCTAGGACATAACTAATTTTATATCTCTGGCTATGATAGTACTAAATACATGAGATCATCCCAACCACTAAAAGACTCTTGGGAATCTTCCCTCAGTGGTCTCCAAGTTGATCGTTTCCTAAAGACAAATAGATTTATTCATGCCTCTCTAGAAATTTCTGAGCCTATTGGAAAGTGCAGATGAATTTGGAATGAGTAGAAGGCTCAGCTGTTCTATTCCTCATCATGAACTGCTAGGAAAGCAGTCCAGATTAGTACCTACAAAGAGGGAATGGTTGAAGTTAAGAACTCAGTGATTATCTCTCTTTTGCCCCATATATGATAAAGCAATACAGATGTTCTGTTCACAAGGAGTTCAGAACTATTCACTGCACCCACTAGCAGTATAGAAACAAGAGTGAGAAACGAGAGCACTGAATGGTTATAAAAAAAAAAAATCAAGGAATATCACGAGGAGATGAAAATGGAGATACTTCAGGGTATAAATCAAAAAAACTAGGAGTCTAGGAAACTAGCTCAGCTGCAGTAAAGCTACTGAAGAGAAAGAAGTAGTCCACAGAGATTCAGATTTCATTTGCTCAGGTGCACACAGAATTTCATAGGCTGGCATATTTGCATTCAGCATGCGAGTATCTGATCAACATCATTAATTCTAAAGCTGCAGTATTACAAGAGATAAATCAGCAGGGTCAGAAAGACTAATTAACAGTGGACTGACTGGAATAATCTGTTGTAGACTTTGTATTACCTCAGGAGAGTGGATACAAAGCATACTGTTAAATGAAGTGTTTAATGATTGTTTTTGGTGTTTGGGGGTTTTTTTAATAGAAAAAAAATCTATAGGATTTGGAAAATGGTCAAAATATCCTTGATCCAAAAACCCCCTCAAACATCTAGTACAGCATTCTAGATGGTTGCCATTAATAATGGATAATGCTAACTGATCTACTGGTTGTTATATCTAGGAAGGTATTTAACTATTTTAACACACTGGTATCATAATCTGAATGTCATTAGTCTTGTACCTACCTAATAAAACCAAATATTCCATTTAACAGAAACGATATGAAACAAAACTGCCTGTTGTACTAAAATTACTCAGAAACTAAGCCTTCCTTTTTTATCCCCCCTTTAAAAATGCAAGAGATGAAAGAGAATTGAAAGTTTATGTTACCTGTGTTGCTCATGTAGTGATTCCACTTTGGTAAGAAAATCTTTGCTCTGCTCTGGTATAAAGTTGTAATTTGACAGATATCCTGAATGATGTACTGAAGCATTATAGTCTCCAAGTTGTGCTGTTAGGAAACAAGAAACATGTGCAAAATTTTCATAGTTAATAGAATATTATTTAGAAGGAATCCCTTTTTCTCATTAAAACTTGTACACATATGGGGAAATGCAGGAATTATGAATTAATTCCCAAAAGACAAGCAGTGTTGATCACAGGGAACCATATGACGCCAGCGAAGAAAGATTTTTTTTAAAAAAATACGCTTACCATAACTATAATCTCAGGTACTGAATGACTCAGTACTTTATTTAGTTACTTTTATAGCCCAAATTTTGCATCACAAGCTGTAACACCACCAGACAGGCATTACACACCACAGTGGCATAGACATCCAGAACTGCAACATTAGAGGAAACCAAATTGCTTCAGTAAGAGATGATAAATGAAATCAATTTGATACATATTTACTTGACTATAACATACTAGAAGTCTTTACAAGAGCTGTCACTTAGAAAGTGTCTACTTTTCACATTGTTAGGTAAAAATTGTTCAAACTACCAACTGTGGCTCTGTCCTAACAAGTCAGTTAATCTTGCCTCAGCTGAACATGAGTTAAAGTACAAGAAATAACTACTGATTTAAACAACATTACCAAGCTGCTATTGCAACTAAATACATATTTACACCCAAATAAACTTAAAAAAAAGCCCAAACTGTAAGTTTAGAGCCTCAGTCTATGCAAGTTCTCTTTAAAAGTGAGGTCAACAGAAGTTTATATCCTGGACAACATGCACAAATCTTTTACTTGTTATGTAAGGATGCAATGTTTGCAGCAATAGGGAGGTTACATCAAATGAAGTACTTGCCTATTTGCCATAAATTACTCAGTTTCAATTAAGTAATTGAAACCCCATATGTCATGAAATCTGTGATTTCATGAAATTGTTGAAGAGATTAAACCCCCAAATGATGGTATGTTTAAGGAGATCACTAGAACCTGTATTAATCTGTTTTTTTCCCTAAGGAGTATTAAATAGTCAGGCACAGTCTGAAAATCACTTGGGGTCNAATAGTTGTCATATAGCATTAAAGCTTCCCAAAGTTATTTGTACGACTTGTAAATTAACACAAAAGAAACTACTTGTATAAACTGCAAATAATTCAGCCTAGAAAGTCCCTCAACTAAATTGAAGTTAAATAGCACACTTTTAGGAACAACACCATTAATTTCTAGAAAACACAAAGTAAATAAGAGTGATTTAAATGATTCAGGTTGGAGGCAAGGGGGGAAATTGTGGACTTTAGAAATAGCTTACAGTTACATTAACTATGGGTTATCTGTAATGCAGGCAATAACTAATAATTGCCACTATATCTTCAAAAAGTAGATTTCTATGATCTAGAAAACAGAACCACTGTGATACAAAACAATTCCCAGGCAAATGTGGTGAGAAGCTAATAGGATTAGACACCTAATTGTCAGTATTAAGGGAAATATTTAAATAAAAAAGAAGGTGGAATGATGAACATTAAGTAATTCATTTTGAATGCAGATGTTCCTGCAATGCTTAGCCCTGTCTTTTTAAAGATAGGCTGAATTTTAGGTTGGTTAGCAAAAATGCTGGCAAAAGACAAAGTATTTACCATTAGAAATAAAGCATATTTTAACACTTCTGCCAAATAATGTTATCTCTGAAGAAGAACACAAAACAAACAAAAAAAACCCACAAGACAGAAGATCCAGAACTATAACAAGAAATTGAAATATTTTTTTAGGAATGTCTACATATCAACAAATGTCCAAAGTCTCTGCCAAGACTAAGGCAATAGCAATAACACCAAAAAAACCCCAACTTTTTGAACAAAGTAGGTATGTTAATTAACAGAGTAAAATGCTCAGTTTCAGAGATGACAGTGGCTGATTGAAGAGTTTTTCCTCTATTACATTCTTGTCAATGGGAAAAGACCAAATTGCCAGGAATAAGACAATGTAGTTGTTCACTTCAATTCTATTTCTGTTAAGTAAAAATATTGTTTACTGTAGTTTTACCTTCTCTAAAGAGGGCAACTGCTGTTCCTTCATGCATTATGAGGTAGTCTTCTTGCTCATCTTCCAAATATGGAGGTTGCTCTGGTCTTTTTTCGTCTTCCTCCTAGCTACCTGAGGTCATGTCAACAAGGGGAGCAGTTTAGAGTACTACTTTCTTCTCCAGCTCCCCAGTGTACTACCACAGTTGAAGAGAAACTATAAAGGCTGATTAGTAGATGACCTGGAAGACTAACGATCTTGTTCAGGATCTAACGATCCAAGTAGGAAAAAAAAACCAACAAACAAACTAGGGCATATCAAGACCTCAGGAGAAAGAAAAAAGTGAGGTGTCTACCTCTTTGCTGGATTTCTTCTAACTTCTGCTCTGATCACATGAGCAAGCAAATACTGACTCAGTGAAGACAGAGTTACAGTACAAAAAAAATAAATAAAAGCAAGGCATATTTCTACCCTTCTCCATTCTAGCCAACTGTTGCTCTTTGATCCATTGTAACTGGGAAAGAATATATGGTAAAAAGAAAGAAAAATGGAACCAATGAGGAGGTGGGGGAAAAAAATGTCCATGATTTGAAAACCAGATTGCTGCATTTTAGAGTTCTAGAAGGGAATGTGGACTGTTTGTTTAGAAGGCTATATGCAACAAAAAGAGAACATTTATTCATAACTCTTAATAAAAGAGTACAATACCCATGTAGTCAGAGAATAATTTTCCATGGATGAAGTCCTATGTCGATCTACCAAAACAGTAGTTGTACAGGCCCTAAATATAGTAAAAATTAATAAATGCTTGAAAAACAAATAAAAATCTTGAGATCATACATGTTTACTATGTTTACACAAGATATAAACTGTCTAAGCCTTACTGAAGCCTAAGCAAGCAATCTTTTTCTTCGGACTTTGCAAAAAGTGTTTGATCATTTAGAACAATGTGGTGCATCTTTTTTATTCTCTCTCCTGGAAGCAGAAAGACTTTTGTGTAGAAAGTCAAAAGGAAAGGACTAATTAAAATGAAAAAAACCCCAAACAAACCATACAGAATTTTCGTAAGATTCAGATACAGAGAAAGGGAAGACCAGGAACAGGTATTTATGTAGCACTAACAGATTTCATTAAGAATTCTAAGGGCACACGCATCTTGCCTGGAAAGAGAAAGTCCAGTACCAGATATACTGCTGCATGGGGATGATGGGGGAGGGGGGGAGGGAGAGCTTTATACAGGGAAGATCTGACATATATGGAAACAAAGAAAGCTATTGCTGCCAACAACTCTTACAGTAATTACTGAAGCTTCATTTATTCAGTGGTTTCTTCCAAGAAACCATTGGTTAGTTGGCTTATATATTAGGGTAAGGCATCGTTATCTTTCACTATCTCAAAAGGAGGATGCAAGAAAGACAGAGCTAGATTCTTCTTTGAGTTGCAAACCAAAGGGATGGCAACCAACAGAAATTTCAGCATTGGAAATGCAGAACTGAACTAGAAAGGCCCTGGGCAACCTGATCTGACTTTGAAGAAGCCCCTTCCAAGCTATATTTACCTGTGGTTCTTACATTATTTTTGACACCTAGTCTTTCTGCTACACAACCAAGATAATGATTTGTTTGGTTCCAGTTTTATAAATTAATTTTGTTCTTGTTTTTGAATGCTAACAGAACCAAAACATCACTATTTCAAACTGGCCCAATTTCCACAGACAGAAAACATAATATTGGAAAAAATAAGCCTTTAGGTTTGTTAACTGAAAGGGTGACTGATTTCTACCATTTCTATCACCTATACGATATTCTTAAAGGTACAGAAGATAAGTTGCTCTCCGATTCTACAGAGTCTGACTGCAAACAATAATAAAAAAAATGCATACCAAGTAATAGTACCAGAACCTATTTCTGCATATAGGCATTCCAAGTAACTACAGATGTCAGAAGGCAAATGCATGAAAGGCTCATTGGATAAGAATGATGGGAAATCAGTTATACACAGTATGGGCAAGTTGGTGCAAAGGAATGTCTACAAAAGCTAGTCCTTGAAAACAAGTTTAATAACTTTCTAAAGACCTGAGAAGTGTAGCAGAAAAAAAAAAATCTAGTAATTCACACTGCATTTGTAATTTTTTGCAGGGTTGAATATTTTTGGTGACATGAATAAAGCATGAAAGTGAATAATGACTGACATGCTGAGATGAAAGTGAAATATAATATTATAGACTAAAGACAAATGTATTGTCATATGAACACTTAGGCACAAAAAGAAAAGTTGCTTCCTCATCTGTATAGTTCAGTTAGTTTAGACATTGTAAGTGATTGCTTCTTGGAACAAATAGAGAACAGAAGAAAGATGATGCACTGCATAGCATAAACTAAAGCAGTTGCTGTTTCTCAACAGTAACTACAAAGAATTAATGTATGAAAATGCTTCTGGAATCAGAAAATAATCTATTACAACAGAACTCAGTTGCAAAGAACCAACATAAAAATGTAGACATTTAAAGACTAAAAATGAACACTGAAATGAGTAAAATCCATGTAGATCTAGAGATTAAAGACACCATGCTGAAAATGGTTATCAGGGAGAGACTCCAAAAACAACTAAAACCCTCATAATTGGATGTTGAGAGAAGAAGTGTTTCAACATGTGGAACTTGTATCTAAATACGGACAAGAGCGCAAACACTAACCCGGTGTGATGTCTCTATTGGGACAATGAGCTACCATGTGGATAAAACTATCCAGTTTTTTTAAAGAAAATACTGCTTCACACTCAAGAGTCCTTAAAAAATGTTCCATAAAGAGACAAAGTAATAGCTGCTTATGACCACTTATGACAGCTGGTCAATTTGTGGTAAGACAGAATGAGAAATTAGGCATTAATAAAAATGAAGGAATATTTGTGGGGGAAAAAAATGCCAACTATATATACACCATGGTGTTCTCCAAGTTATCGAAGATTTATCACTAGACTCTCTTTTCCAGTACAAGAGCATTCTTCAGACTTCAGGATTTCAAAATTATTTTAAATACATGTTATGATTTCAAAATCCACTGTTTATTTCTGTCACAAAGCACATTTACTAATAATAAACTAACAGCTTATTCTCCAAGTGTCTCAACAGTATTTGTAGTCAAGTTTAGTCACATGCTATTTAGACACAGTATTCATACCCCCATATTCACTTATTCCCCTGCAACTCAGCACCACCAGACACCAGGGTGTGCCACAAGGGTGCAGAGTAATGTGTCAGAGCTTTATTTTCAGAACCACAGCGTTGAACCCAAACATCTGTGCAAGGGCAATACAGAGAAGCAGCACTCCAGTGACACAACAAACATCACCACTGTGACTTTGCAAACCTCTGACAAAGCCTTTGAAGGTCAACCATGCAACTGCCACATATGAAAACTATAGGTGAAAAGCAAAAGCAGAAATATATCAAACATTAGACTTTATGCACAATTAAAGACCTCTGCCTCAGCCCTCCTGCTAGTGACAATTGCTCCATCTTCTAAATAAATAACCATAAGGTTGTCACACAACGATGATTTTCCCTTCTGCATACAAGTAAAGTTACAAAAGGAGAGAACAGCCTGAAAACCACCAAGAAGTGGCAGTAATAAGAAACAGCTCAGGCAGAACTGATTCATGGGAACTTCAGACAATGGCTTTTTAATAAGCAGACTTCTCATATCCAAGAACTTCAACTCTCCTTGATATGTATGCTTAGAAATTAAACCACAAAGAAAATCTGTTAATTTGACAAGAATCCTATCAAACACAACTATGTAAGGCGATCTACACAGATTTTAGGTTTTTCCTATGCCATCACGTTTAGGTGAGGCACAGTCTGAAAATCACTTGGNCACGAAGCCTAGCCACGACGACGACGTTTAGGTAAATGGCAACAATCTGGCAGCAAAACAAAACTTTTTTTTTCATTTAGAGGACTAGATCTTTCTTTTCTTTTTAATAAAACACCTAAAAGATCTGGTAGTAATAGCACGATCATGAGTTAGGAAAATCAGGCAAATAGCTGCATGGGAAATTCAAAAATCAACTAGGATGCACTAGCATTGTAATGCACTAGCATTCTTCCACAATCTTCACTGACCTTCTCTTGTTCTTCTTTAGTACAAGTAACTGCATTAGTAGGTATCCAAAGCAATAAAAAGCAAATGGTCATAAAACTGAAGGGGAAACAGGAATTACTATAGGATTTGAGGTACACTACCTGTGGCATAATTAATTTTAAAAATCACATTAAGTCTGACTTTGTGATAAAATATTTGCAATCTTCGGTGTACCTTTACATTTTTATGCTTTAGTACAACTGAGTCAGCATGTTCAGGTTCAGAGTGTTTCAGCCTTCAAGCGCCCTTCTGTGCCCCAGGGATACAGGAGCAGGTACATGTTTCCTTTGGCAACAAGACTGGGACTACTGTCTACTACAGGAAACTTGTTCTGGTTTCAACTGTTCACACACTAAGCTTGATGTGATTAAAGTTCCATTTAATAGAAGGGCACAACATATGATAAATAAAAAAAAAAAGAATGTTTTATAGCCACTTGGTATTTTCATAGATACCAACAATTTATTACTTTCTCCTTTGAAAAGCATATTTTAATCATTTAGCTTGGTCTTTATTTCAAGAAAGAATTACCTCAATCATTTTTGTGGACCTTACTAACCTTTCCGTAAAGATAAATATGCATCAGCCAAATAATAACACAACTATTCTATTACACTTTCCCCTGACAATTTTTTTTACAAATATAAAAACTCCACTAAATGTTCAACTTGGTTTTTTGTTTGATTATTTAATGAGAAAGGTCTTCCTCCATCTGTTTTTCACTATCTGTTTAGGTTGTCTGTGAGGCATAGGTTCAGGCCCCATTTTGGTTTTCTTACAGCAAATATTTTTCTAGTATCACCCTTAAAATTTCTTTTTGCCAGTTGCAGGCAGATAGATGAAAAGGATATACATTCTTCTATGTAGGGTCACCCTAAAAGTGCCAGACAGATTTACACATATAACAAATCAAATTCTCTGAAAAAAAATTACATAACACTGGAGTTTCTTTCTCTTACTTCCCTGAAATGCTTTGCTGCAGCTGTTGTAATACACAGTAAGTTTCATTATTTTGTTTCCTACAACAATGAAAACCTGCCCTTTCTCGCCAGCAGTACAAGCACACATAAAAATGAACAATGTTATTCTTGTATTAACTTTCTGACAGATCTAACAAGCACACCTTTTCTATTTAGACTGTCTGAAGGCTGCTTTAAGAACATGCACCTTCTTTACAAAGCATCACCTGTAGCATTTTGAATATTCCACACAAATAGGTAAGAAATCTTTCCTTATTTTTCAGTGCCAAACAGCAGAGAAGGTAGTTGGTCAAATACATTTATTAACAAAGTAACAATTGGTCATTACTTACACTGTACTGCATATGATGCCAGGACAACAGCAGAATTAATGGGGCATGACAACCTGGAAAGAGGAAAAATATTTTTATTTACACACAGACTGCATAAATGTATTGTTAACAATCTCTCTGCAGTCCGTTCAGTACATGAAGATTCATTTATCTTCAGGGAGTATCTTATTTTTTTCTTAGAAAGTTTGATTGTCAAAGCACAGTAGGACTGGACATTACAAGCTAGCTGCTGTGTTAACAACTTAAGTGAATGGAAGTAACTAATCATAAAAGGACATGCTTGTATTCTTGCTGGATGCTTATTTGGGAAAGCAAAGGAGAAGGGGGTCTGGATATAATTTTTAATAGCTGCAGTCTGGTGTATTTAAAACTAGACACAAATACTAAAATTAGCCAAATGACTACTGGCTAAGACAGCTCTGATCTCATGACCCAAACTGACTCCATGGAAGAAAAACCAACACCTAAAGGCAAATTTACATTTGGCAGCAAATACTCAGAACACCTTCTTCCTCCTCTTAAAAAGTGTACACACACAGAGGAATCTCAGGCAAAGGAGTTACTGTGTGTACGCTCACCATACAGGGAATATAACTCTAAAATCACAAGGAACAAAAGCATGTATTGCCCTTTGCTACTCCCTCCTGATTACCACACTAGACAGTGGGTCCTCGTGTGTGGAATACCACGCTTAGCACACCATGCCTTGCATAAAGATCTCTCAGGTGAACATTATACCTGCAAGCACACAGCATCTTCCTCAGCTCATTCGCAGCAGACCTCTGAACTGTTCTTCTTAAGTGAAAATTTGTAACATTTCCTAGCAACTTGTTTTTCTTTTAAAGCAGTATTTCACAAGTACATTTTTATAGCAATACCCTCAGAAAAACACTTTTTATTTTTTCAATTTTATTCTAAGAAGAATCATGGAGAAATTGAAGAGTCATCTTATTACCTTCCTTCCACAATATCAGTCTTCAACTGCAGGAAAAATAAGTGCCTAGAAAAAGATTTTTTTTTTAAAACAAATACACAGACATTTATTTCCACATTTGAGAGGTACAGTTTAAATGGTTACATGTATTTTATTAGATTACTTGGCAAACTATACAAACAGGTCAAAACAGGTCAATAGATAAGTTTTTTAGAAGAAGTATCGTTTAATGGGCTGTATGTACTTTTTCATGGTTAATTTCAGTGACTTGAGGATGTTACAAAAATGCCAGACTAATGGCTGGCTGTGAATTCTAAATTCCAAATCATGTGGTCTCAACAAAACAAGTATTCAATTAAAACCTTCTGACAAGTTAATTGGAAATTACCCCACCACCCTAAAAACTCAGAAATAGGTTAAAAAAGAAAATTTTAAAGTTCTACTGTAAACTGAAGTGTTATAGACCTTTGCATTTTACAAGAAATGGGCAAACAGGAACTGTTATCTGTTCTTTCTGAAAGAAAATTAACCCCACCCTTCCACACCCTCAGCATTAAATCTATTACACATGTTCAAAACTGACTCAATGTTGATACTGCTTCTAATGTAGATTTAGGGCATCACTGAACTTCCCTATTTTTTAATCACTGCATCTGATTAATTAAGGGATCAGAAAACGAGAAAAAAATGCAAAAGGCAAATACTTCAAGTGATAAAGACCTCAAAAAAACCCAAAAGGAATCCAAGACATAAATAAACTGCCATCTTTGTACTAGCTTATACTTTGTCTGTATTCCGGAGTTGTAGGCTGTGTATAGGACAACCCATTCATTATGAGCATCACAGCAAGCTATCAGTTCAGAATACCATTTAATACTAAGAGTTATCTATACAAACTTATCTACCTAATAAAGCACAGTTTGCCAAGCTGTGAAGATGGTATTACGCATTCTTAGTTCATGGAAGCAAACATCGAACAGAAGTTACCTGGTTTGTTCTTGCTGAAGTGTGTTAGGATCAGGTATAAAAAACCTTACACGAAAACGAAGGGTGCAGGGAAAACCTCCTGCAATATTTTAGAAGAGCAAATCAATTTTTTTGGTTTAAAAAAGAAAGAGCTCAAGGTTTTGATTTCTGCATTTATAGAAAAATTACATGAAAAACCACATAGAAATCTCATGCATTTTTCTCATGAAACTAAAAGAAATCACAAGTCTCTCCTTATCCCTCAACAACTATGAGATGTAAATACTCTTAAATACTGTGATGCTTTCATTGAAACTACTCTATACTTTACATGAAAGGCATTATTTAGTTATTTTTGCCTCATAAGTATTAGAAGAGAAAAATACAGTAAATACATTGAAGAGTCTCAACTAGGATAATGCTCAATTCTACCTTGCATACAAATACAAGAAATTAACAAAGTTCACCATGTTAACAATGTGTTTTTATTTCAACTCATAAACAATCCACAGCATATTTTAGAAAAAAAAAATAAAAGAGGGCACTTGGAAATGTGTGATGTTGGTTTTTGTCTGGTTGTTTTTTAGTAAAAACAACCATAAATTACTTTTTTTTCTTCTCCTTGAGACAGGAATTTGCCAGAACCTATATATGAAACTGGCTCCACCCACTTCCCTTGATCAAAATCCCTCTTCTTTATCTTCCCTGTCAGGTGGAATTTACTGGCACCATGATACGACTACTGCTGTCACGGCCCTGATGTCCAACACTGTTCAGAAGCCAGGTTTAGATCCTATTGCAGCATCAAAGTTAGTGACCTACCAGGTGTTGAAAGCTCTGCTGAAAGGACTGGCAGAGATAAGACTTGCTCTTAAAGAATATCCCCAATCTAGATGCACTAATTTACTAGAACTGTAATTATTCTAGTGACAGAAACACAGAAAAGCAGGACTACAGCTACAATCAAGATATTAAAAGCAAATCTTACCTTTTAACTGTTTTCTAATAGGTTTGTTTGGTTCAAGCCATCGCTGTGAAATGAAAAACTATTAGATGGATTAAAAATATTTACAAATAAGCACTGTTTAGCTATGTGTATTTGTGTGCATGTATATGTGTGTATGCCTACACATGTATACAGATATGTATACACACATATACATGCACACAAATTTATTATTTAATATACTTACAGGTGAATCTACTGAAGTTTCGTTTTGCTGTAAACCAAAATATTCCTTCTCTGTCACACCCAGCTGGTTATAGGTCATATCCAACAAAATCTGTCCAGTGTCTTGTTTCTGAAAATGAGAAAACTTCAGATGTGAAATTGCAACACTTGCATATTTTAAGATACAATTAATTGAAACAAATCTGTTTTTTAAAAAGAGAGATGCAACTCATGAACAACAAAAAAAAAGCTGCTAATTCACTGGCTCAAAGTTTCTCAGCAAAAAGAACTTCATATCTATCAAAAGGCAATGTCCATATAAATTAGGATGAGGGAAAACAGTGGGAGGATACTGCGCTCCACCCATAAGGTCCTGCACTTCAACTCCCACCTGCCCCTCAGCTTCCACATGCTCAGCTGCTGTTCAGCCACTCCACTTTCTGCCTAGACATCCCTCAAGACAAGTAGCACAGAAGAACTGGTGTAACTGGGGAATTACACAGGCAACACAGATCCAGAAGTGTAAGCATGGTATCATTTTTCCAAGTTAAACAAGTATCTAGTTTTTCATATGATTTTCCAAATTTCACTCTTAAAAGCAGAGATAAACTGCACACATATAAAAAAAAATACCAGGGCAAGATTATTTAGACTGCAAAAGATAAGCACTTTGTTATGAAAAAATTATTAAAAATTAAGTTCCAATTTAATTAAGTTCTGATTTCTTAACCTCTTGAAACAAAGGACTTAATGTAAAAGCATAACAGTAACTACAGTTTGCAGATAGCCCTAGTCTTAGTGCACGAGAGCTCACTTAAGCTAAGAATACAATCTGTATTCAATTCTCTTTGTCTACATCTTTTTTATTATACAACACTCAAGTCCCGCTCAGAAGTCAGGGGCATATTTTTATTTTAAACAGGGTACCACACTGTTGCAGCTGAGTGCTTTAAATAGTAACTTATTCCATAGTTTTCCCTTACCTCATAAAAGCATTCTTCCTATTTAAAAGATGAGAAAAGAAGAAAAGATTGAAGCAAAAGACACCCACTTGACTACCTTATGATGGACAACAGAGTATTACCCAATACTTTCCAATGCTAGAGCAGAACTCCTAGTAGTTTATTTGTGACTTGAATGCTCAGTGTTTCTACATCAGGCTCCAGTTGGAAGGTAAGGTTATCAACCAGCTACTGCCTCCTGTGAAAAGCTGTGGCCATTTCTCTGGAGCAAAGTCACATGTGAAGAAAACAACATAGGCAACACTCTGTTGTCTTATGTATGAGGCTATCCTTTCTCCTCCAACAGTCTCCCATCTTATTTAACTTTCAAAACAAACAGTTGAGGTTTCAGAATAAATGTGAGTCCACTTGGACATGTCTGTCCAGCCATCAAAAGCAGCTGCTCTGTGCCCTCCTCCCTCCTCAGCTGCTCATTCCTTCTCTCCTTCTTTGAAACAGGCTATTGCTCCTCCAGATATTCGTACCACCTAATTTTTACCTAAAGTAGCGTAGACCTAGATCCAGCTTAGAAACTGAAATCTCAGCAACAGGTAAGGATCATGCAGCCAAGCACTCCTAGTCATACAAAGCCATGGAATCTGCATCTGTCAGGCAGTTCTATCCAGCACCACCAATGAGGTGGGCTCTGCTCTCACTGAGAATTGCTATCACGGATTATCCATAGACATACACAAGATGTCTCTATGAAAACAGCAGATGCCACCTTAACTCTCCGAAATAATGGGCATTTCCTGTCGTGAATACATTCACCTTTAGCACTGCCTTACTATACATACCATATTTGTCTCCCCAAGATTACATCTTCATAAACAGTAAGTTAGAACACTTTCAAGTGACACCTGCACAAATCCTAAGTATAACACACATCTATAGCACATACTTCTGACATGAGCTAAATGAGCAATAGAAGTTACATTGTGACCAAAAGCAGTAATCACAGAGGATGAGACATACAGTTTATTGAAGCAAAGTGTTCAGGCATCTCAGGTTTCATTACAAATGGGGCAGCAGAAGGCTACAGAAGGCAGATTCTTCTGTTAATTTTCTGAGTTTCAACTCTGTCGACTCCCTTCAGTTTCCTTTCTTTGCAACAGAATTACCTCCTAATTCCCTTCTCATTTTTCATGCTTCCGGTCCTTCAGCCCAATTCAGATGCCTTCAATTTCTCTCTTCTCATCCTCTCACAACTGCATACTTCCATCTCTACCAGCACACACAAATTTCTTTGCCTTCTCACTCTCTTGTAATGACAAGCAAGTTCTCTGCTGCAATATCCTTGCTCAGCAGTCACAGTTCTCTCTTTGCAATGTTCTCATGGTTCTCCCATCCCTAAATCCATCTCCTCCACCTACATACTACTATTTCCTTCTCATCCTCCTCTCCACATTTCCTATCAAAAGTAACTTCCAACTTTTCTTCGGATCCAGTTCTTGCTCTTTGGTATTAAAAGCACAAAGTTTTTCACAGTGCCTAGATCAAGCACCCAGTCCAGAAATCTAAGCTAAACACAAAACATCATTTTAAATTGTTAAAGTCTTCTTCAGTTCTTAAAATTTCCAAAGCTGAAGGTTTTTGTTGTTTTTCCTTCAAGGAAAATCTATATTTACTCAGTCATTTTAAGAAAGCCTTTACATCTAAAAATCCCATATAATTCATGCTACACCACCTTCAATCTATTTTGCATATTAACAGTTTTGAGATCTAGGTGTAAAGTAAGGCAGGCTAAGCATGTCACATCACTGCTTTTGAATTTTGACATCCATTCCATTACAGGCAATAGCCACAGCGCATTCTAATACTACAATGTCTCAAGTGCTTTACCACACATCGTATTTTCACCACACCCCACCACAGGAAGAGGGCAAAACAACATGAACACCACACAGCTGAACTAAGCATTTGAACCAAGTTCTCCTTAACTCTGTCAACCACTACATCAAGTAGTTAAGACATTCTTAATAAAGTTCTTGCCTTTATACGAGATAGAAAAAAAATAGGCACTTTCCACACCAGCCTATTCTAATACAATGGCACAAGCTCTTAAGATAACCTTAAGAATTTTGAAGTTTTTTCTACTAAAAGGAAACATTTCTGAAAGGTTTGCTTATTTCCACCCTGAAAAGAAATTTCCATTTATTTCATCTTCCTGACATCTACCAATCCTTATTCTGAACTGTTGAAAGCTTTGCATCAGCCACTTCATGACCACACATCATTCACCTCCATTTAAATCTACCTTGAAATCTATTTCAACTTATGTTGGATAAGCCAAAAATTAATATTTAAAGCAGTCATAACTAGCACTTACTACATTCTGCCTCTGCCACAACAATTTCCTGCTATATTTAGGAAATTTAGATCAGTGCAGTTTAATTTCTAGTAAGCTACACTATTTTGAAGAGAAAAAACTTCTCTGTTATTTTTAAAGTCAACTACTACCTAGAAGCTGGAGTGATCAAGACTCACTATCCTAAGAACTGCATAAATGTAAGTGAAGACTGTTAGTTCTTTGGAGTAGAGGGGTAAATATGCAAGTAATCCTTTTCAGTTTGTTAACTTCTACAAGGCAAATGGTACAAAGTGACACTTTCAGAGGACAGTGCAACATACAGCACATCTCCCTGACCCTCTCCCCTGCAAGAGTTTTGCCCCCAGTTTCTGTCAACGATAAGCTCACAGTTAAGTACCACCTAAGCTTTTGCAAATTCAGCCTCACTTTAGACACAATACCCACTGTCCCCCATGTGCTGTTTGAGGTCATCCTTTCCTATTTCAGCCTCTAACAGTTACACACTACCAAATAGTCTGTTCCCTTCTGTCCCAAGATGCCTATAAGACTGAATAAAGTGCTACACTTTCTTTTAATTTCCACACTAACTTTACACACAGCTTAATTATTTGCTCTTCTGCTAACTCTGTCCTTTTTTTCTTTCTGGGATTTATTTACTCACCTGATCCTCTTATTCAGAGCATGCAAGATCTGGTTTAGCTGGAAATGACAGAACAGCCCCTTCTTTCCTTGGGTCCAGATTTTTGCAGAGTAGCCTAGTTTTACTTTTTATGAAAGTCTGACTGGAACTTCCCTCTTTTGTCTGTGAGTAGCCAGGATCCACATATGACATTCCCTGGAGGGTGGCCTCAATGCCAAGACTAACACTATTAATACTTCCTTGACACTGGCTGAAGATTCCTGCCTGATGGGTAATAGTGCTCACCGTTTTTCAGAACAGTAACACATGAGCACCTCAGGCTGCAAACTACCAGTGCTCTCCTCTTCTTTTGTATGCAACTGAAAACTGAACTTAAAAAAATCCATTATCTTCTGAAAGTTACTAGTTAACACTACTGATTTTCCTCACTGCAGTTACTCCTTGTCCATGATAACTTTATCTGCTAACTCACGGTCCTATATCTTTTTTATTGTTAATAATGCCTCAAATCTTACATTTTTGATTTACTGAAAAACTTTCAATAGCAACATGTAATGAAATTTGACAGCCAAGAACTCTATTAAATGTCTTTGCTCCATTTAACATCTTTTCAGCAAGATCTACTGACACCTCTTGAGCCAGCTCCCTGCCCATCCCATAACTCTTCCAGATTCCGTTCACTCCAGTGCAGTATTTTCCTCTATAAAGGTCATACAGAATATTTATCCAAGCCCACAGAGTTTTGACCCACTGCATTTCCTCTGTCTCAAAAATGATTTAAAACAAACATATATATGAAATTAGTCATCCCAGTTCTAACTTCAGAAAAATCTCCCCTTCACTAATTCCTTCCTTCAGCATTTATTATGAAGTCAGGCCCCACAAAGGGATAACACTAACAAGCCTGCTGTAGGTCAGATCACTTTCCCACTGTCCTCAAAGGCATCATCAAATTCCATACTGTCTTACTGTTTTCCAGTCATAGAGTACACTACTCTGCCTCAGTGTAAAACTAAATATTTGTTGCCAGCTTGAAAATTCATACAGCTGTTCTTTCAACATGCAAGGACAGAGATTGGCACTAAACTATCTTATATTTTCAAACAATATCCAGTAGAAAAAACTTAGTGACAAAGATCCAACAATTCTGTCCCACTTCATTCTCATATGAGCAGTTTAAAGTTATAAAACTCACACCACAAACAAAAAGAACTTTTAAGACTTGTATCTCTGCTCACTATTTTAAACATACCAATAGCAATTGTTGGTGTTAACTGCAACAATCATGTTCCTTCTCAAATACTGGGAGGAGCTTAAGTGAGATAGTGGGGAAGGATAAACATTCCTCACGATTTGAAATTCCAGTAATACAACTTTTCTCACTATTACTGCCTAATCATTTTATTTCTAGAAAGAAATTCTGTTACTTAAAGCCAACCAGTCTAAAAACAAAAATCACAGGTACTAAGATATAGCATCATTTCAGAAAAACAGTGTAGTACAGAAGTGATCACACACTGCAAATTTTATCCCTTCACAAAAGCCAGTTTACTGGAAACTTGGTTGTATTCCTGGCAAATGCGACCAAACAGACATATTGCAGAAAACTGCTGAATCTTTATACCAAAAGTTACAAATAAATTTGCATTACTGCTTAATATGTACCTATTAAACATACTCAAACATGGTACGTGAGCTCCTTCTGTATATATTAGAATGGCAACTAACATTTTCCCCATGTAGAATGCTTATGCATTAGAACAAGACAGAAGTAACATCAGAGACAGGAATGCATTAACCTTATCACAGAACTCAAACACCTGAAATTTACTGTGAGGCTTCAAGAAAACCTGGACATAATTAAAATCAAATCTAACACTTGGTATTAAGTGCAGTCAAGTCTCTGCTTCCAATGTGGTTTTCAAAGAACATTTCCAGCTTCTAGTTACATGTACCTCCCGTTCTTTGGCTGGACGTTGGACATGTTTCATCAAAATACTGAAATAAATAATAAGGGAATGAAAAGGAAGGCCATTCCAGCCTTGTAGAATTAACAGACATTTCTATTTGGACTGTAAGCAAAGTAGTGGAATGTGTCTGTCTGTACTCCCATTTGAACTTACTTGATAACACTGACCTAAGAACAGCACTTACTACTTCAAGTTATACTGATTAACTCTTTGCAGTACCATCAATAAAAAATTCAGATTCAAAAAACCTGTAGTATAAACACCTTTAAATAAAAACAATGAACATAAAAGCCTATCACTTCACCGCTTTGCCTAAGCTAAAATTCCAGGAGAAAAATGGCACTGCTCCCTTGAAATTAAGTCTTTATTTACACTTGGTCAGGCTACTGATATTCTTTGGTACAAGCACTTAAAATTTGCAGGAAACAAATTATGCAGGTATCTTCAGGTTTGTCAATAGATAGGGAGTCATTCAGGATATTTCCATAAGAAAAAAAATTTTCTTTCTTCCTTTGCCCGGTTTTAGGCGATTTGGTTTTCACTAACACTGCTACAGATACAACCACTGGGAAAATACCTTCTATCAGAACGATAAAGAGACCTATAGATATTGACAATTTCACAAGCCCATGCAGTTTGTTAACAAAGTTTGATGTGGGCTCTGTAAAGATCCTCTTGCAACAAAATTAAAAGAAAGTCACTTCTTCACTCTCCCTATTCTCTAAAATGTCCAGTATTTGGAGTTACCATGAATGTTCTACCGTTATTTTAAAGAGGTCACTTAGTACTAGCTCTTTTCAGTGTGTCAACAGGTTGTAAGTTTAAACTACTTAACCGTTATTTTAAAGAGGTCACTTAGTACTAGCTCTTTTCAGTGTGTCAACAGGTTGTAAGTTTAAACTACTTAACCTATCATCTTCATATTAAATTTATATCTACCTCATATTTACTAGTCTTGAGCATCTGTGCAATGCTGACAAGATATTAGAAATAACTTAAGAATATTTATTTGCTTAAACTCAATGCAAACTTCTTTCAAGTTTCTTCTTAACCTTGATTTTTTCTTCGATGTTATTTTTCTCTATAAACTCTCTATGCCTTTGAAAGAAATTCTCTTGCAATAAGAATTCTGTGTTCACATAGCTGCTACATGACAAAGCAATGCTCAGTATTCTTCAGTCTATCATCATTAGAATGGGAGTTGTTTTCAATTCCATTTATACTACTAAATTGATGAAGGCCAAGCTCTTGTACTAGGGGACCCAAAACTGGACGCAGTACTTGAGGCGAGGCCTCATCAAAGCTGAGTAAAGGGGCATGACCACCTCCCTGCTCCTGCTGACAACACTGTTCCTGATATAGGCCAGGATGCCATTGGCCTTCTTGGCCACCTGGGTACACTGCTGGCTCATGTTCAGCCAGCTGTCGATCAACACCCCCAGGTCCCTCTCTGCCTGGCAGCTCTCCAGCCACTCCTCCCCAAGCCTATAGCACTGCTGGGGGTTGTTATGGCCGAGGTGCAGCACTTGGCCTTATTGAATTTCATGGAATTGGCCTTGGCCCAGCGATCCAGCCTATCCAGATCCCTCTGTAAAGCCTCCCTACTCTCATACAGATCAACACTGCCACCCAGCTTGGTGTCATCTGCAAACTCACTAAGGGTGCACTCAATCCCCTGGTCCAAATCATTGATGAAGATGTTAAACAGGAGTGGCCCCAGTACTGAGCCTTGTGGGACCCCACTTGTGACCGGCTGCCAACTGGATTTAACTCCATTGACCACAATTCTTTGGACTCAGCCATCTATCCAGTTTTTAACCCAGCAAAGTGTATGCCCATCCAAGCCAAGAGCAGTTAATTTCTCTAGGAGAATGCTGTGGGCAACTGCGTCAAACACTTTACTAAAATCAAGATAAATAATGTCCACAGCCTTTCCTTCATCCAGCATGCGGGTCACCCAGTCACAGAAGGAGATCAGGTTTGTTAAACAGGACCTGCTCTTCATAAAGCCATGCTGACTGGGTCTGATCACCTGGTTATCCTGCATGTACTGCATAATGGAACTCAGGATGATCTGCTCCATCAGCTTCCCCAGGACTGAAGTTAAACTGACAGGCCTATAATTTCCCAGATCCTCCTTCCTTCCCTTATAGATGGGAGTTATACTTGCTTTCTTCCAATCACCTGGGACCTCTCCAGTCAGCCAGGACTGCTGAGCACCCCTGCCAGCTCTCTCAGGACTCTAGGATGAATCCCATCTGGCCCCACAGATTTGTGGATGTCAACATGGAGGAGTAAGTCCCTGACCATCTCCTTGTGAATTGTGGGTGGGACATTTTTCTCCCGGTCCCATTCTCTTGGCTTGATAACATCCACCCTCAGTCTTCTCTTCTTTAGGCTAAACAAACCCAGGTCTCTCAGCCTTTCTCCATAAGAGAGATGTTCAAGTCCCCTAACCATTTTCGTAGCCCTTCTATGCACCCTCTCCAGAAGTTCCCTGTCCTTTTTGAACAAGGGGAGACCATAACTGGACACAGCACTCCAGATTTGGCCTCACATCGGCGTAGAGGGGTAGGAGAACCTCCCTCGACCTGCTGGCCACACTCTTCATGATGCTCCCAGGATACCACTAGCCTTCTTTGCTGGCTCATGGTCATCCTGCTGTCCACCCAGAAAACCAGGTCTTTTTCCACAGAGCTGCTTTTCAGCAGCCCCTATACTGTACATGAGGCTATTCCTCCCCAGGTGCATCACCTTACACTTGCCCTTGTTGAATTTCATAAGGTTTTTCTCTGCCCAGCCCTCCAGCCTGTCCAGGTCATGCTGTACGGCAGCACAGTCTTCTGGGGTGTCAGCCACTCCTCCCAGTTTTGTGTCATCTGCAAACTTGCTGAGAGTACATTCTATTCCTTCATCCAGGTAATTGAGGAATATACTGAACAGGACTGGGACCCAGTACTGATCCCTGGGGAACACCACTCACTACCAACCTCCAACTGGACTCCATGCCATTAATTACAACCCTCTAGGCTCTTTCCTTCATCCAGTTTTCAATCCACCTCACTGTCCATTCATCTAACCCACACTCCCTAAGCTTGGTAATAAGAATGCTGTGGGAGATTGTGTCGAAGATCTTGCTGAAGTCAATGTAGACAACATCAACTGCCCTCCCATCATCTATCCATCTAGTTATGCCATCATAGAAGGCTATCAGATTGGTCAGACACGACTTCCCCTTGGTGAATCTATGTTGACCACTTCCAATAACCCTCTAATCACAAAATCATAGAATAGCCAGGTTGAAAGGGACCTTAAAGATCATCCAGTTCCAGCCCCCCTGCCATAGGCAGGGATGCCAATCACTAGACCAGGTTGCCCAGGGCCACATCCAGCCTGGCCTTGAACACTGCCAGGGATGGGGCATCCACAACCTCTCTGGGCAACCTGTTCCAGTGCCTAACCACCCTCCAGGTAAAGAACTTCCTTCTAATCTCCAATCTTAATTTCCCCTCCTTCAGCTTATAACCATTCCCCCTTGCCCAATTAAAATCTGACCACCTAAAAAGTTTCTCCCCTTTTATCTTATAATCCCCCTTTAGGTACTGGAAAGCTGCTATAAGATCCCCTTGAAGCCTTCTCTTTTTCCAGGCTGAATAACCCTAAGTCTCTCAGCCTATATTCATAGGGGAGGTTCTCCAACNTGAGGGACACCACTCAGCACTGCTCTCCACCTAGACGAAGAGCCATTGACCACAGCTCTCTGGTTGTGCCCTTCCAGTCGATTTCTTATCCACCGGACAGTTCACCCATCAAATACATTTTGAGATAAGGATGTCATGAGGAAATGAGAAGCAGAACGAGTTGTTCCATCATCTTTCCAGGGATGGAGGTCAGGCTGACTGGCCTGTTGTTTCCTAGGCCCTCCTTCCCGCCATTTTTGAAGACCGAAGTAACATTGGCTGTCTTTCGGTACTCAGGCATCTCGCCTGTTCTCCAGGATCTTTCAAAGATGATAGAGTGGCCTAGCAATGACTTCTGCCAGCTCCCTCAGCACTCACAGGTGTATACCATCCAGACCCATGGACTTGTGAATATCCAGTTTACTTAATTGCTCTCTAACTTAATCCCCTTCAACCAAAAAGGTCTTCCCAAGCTTAAATTTTCCACTGATAGGTTGAAGTTCCTCTAAAGAGAAAACATCATGTCCTATGCTTTAAAAGATGTATTTCTGTTCAGTTCCAATTCTCCACACTCAACAGCGAAAAATTCATCAGATTTCAGGAATAGCAGTAGAAACAGAGAAAGTAAAAAACCTAGAAAACATATTTACAACTTTCACAAGACACGGTAAGTCTTTTTATCCACGTATCTTGTATCTATGTCAAGTCACTTCAGAAAGCACTGACATTTTAATAATATATTACTACTTTATTAAATATATTACTTTTAATTTGAATAATCAAATTAAATTGAATAATCATACCATGTGATATGCATATTTAATTTATTGGAAGTATAGAATTACCAACAGAGCTGGCATCCAAAAATGAATACAGTATGGAACAAAATTAGGTCTATAAATCAATGTCTTGATGTGAGAAAGTTTCTCCAAAGCAACACAGGAAGACTTTACTAGTGGGGAAAATCTGTTCAGAGCAAAACTTTTTTCCTTCAATATATGCCTAGCTGATTCCTAGACTGACCACAGACATGAGTTACTCTTTGCTCACATACGTAAAACTGAATGATGTTGGCAATTAAAACAAAAACACACGCACAGTCACACACAGACTTCATGAATTTGAATTTTTCTGTTTATGTAAGAAAAACTTTGATATAAATTTTCTGCAGCTGGCTTCAAACCCTTGTGAGAACTGGACCTTACAACACAACCAGAGTGCAGTAAAGTCTGTTGCTTAGGCTGGCATCAAGGTTAGATAATCAGGAAGGGCCATCTTGGCAGATAAGCACAGGCTCCCTTAGTACTGGTGTGAAAGCCCAGTACTCAAAGAACATAAATCTTCTGGTAAGCTTTTTCCTTGCATTAGCCCACAACATAGTGGGGTAACCACACTCACCAATTTTTTTTTTTTTTTCCCCAATAAAGCAGTAATGGGTTTTGCATTACCCCTACTGCAGTTCAGCATTGCAGGTGCAGTAAAGGAGGCCCTTCTGATTCCTAGATGAAGGAGGTAACCAGCAGGGTTATACTGGGGATATACTGCAGGCAGGCAGAGAAATCAGCTGGGTCTCAAGTTCCAAAATGGTTCCCATTTATCATATTGCACTCAATGCTTAAGTGATGAAATGAGAAGCAAAGTTCACTTATCATAGAATCATAGAATGGTTTGGGTTGGAAGGGACCTCTGGAGGTCATCTAGTCCAACCCCCCTGCAGTGGGCAGGGACATCCCCAACTAGATCAGGTTGCCCAGAGCCCTGTCAAGCCTTGCCTTGAACACCTCTAGGGATGGGGCCTCAACCACCTCCCTGGGCAACCTGGGCCAGTGTTCCACCACCCTTGTGGTGAGGAACTTCTTCCTAATGTCCAGTTTAAATCTACTCCTCTCCAATTTAAAACCATTGCCCCTTGTCCTTTCACTGCAGGCCTTTGCAAACAGGCCCTCTCCAGCCTTCTTGTAAGTTCCCTTTAAGTACTGGAAAGTACTTATACAGTGTTGGACTTCAGGTCGGGTGCTAAATTCAAAGCTGCATAAACACTTGTTTACAAGGAAGAATATACTACAATGCATGGGTTTCAGAAAGTGTTAGATTCCCCAATTTTCAAAGACCCTTGTGCAGGGGGAGGGCAATTATGCTAGCTCATTGACAGTCAAGGCAATCCTATAGGGCATGCTGGAGACAAACAATGGAAATTGTATACTAATGTGCTGCTCTTCTTTGTAACCCACTCCCTAATGTTAGCTACTTCATATATATATACACACATATATATCGGGGTGTATATATATATATATATATACACACCCATATATAGTATAAAATATCTACTAAAATATGACATTACTTCTGTACATACTAGAATTAATATAAACTCTTTAGCTATCAAATCATTTCCAGGCAAAGTACAAAAATAATATCAGCCTGCAAAGAGAACTGTAAAAATACTTAGGAAATACAGTTTTTCAGTTGAAGTCCTAAATCTTCCACAGGAAAGCACTGCATAATTTACAATATCCAACAACACAGCTTCCTCAGCAAAACGCTTCTTCTCAAATGGGGTAAATTGGACAAAAGATGTATCATATACACAGTTTCATACCACTATACTTAAAATCATGCATAGTTTTTCCACATGGTCAGGAATGCTCAGATCATGCTACTGAAACTTGATTGAGGAGTGAAAGTATTTCCTTTGTTTTCACTTAAAAATGAATAACACTTTTAATCAGTACTAAAGGGTATAAACCAAAATATTTACAGAATAAAATACATAAAAGTGTAGAGTACAAAGCTATGTTAACCCTCTTTTCATTCCTGCTCCCAGATAAAGAAACTGCACCAAAGTACAAAAGACAGAACTATCCTACTAAGATATCCCACTATGATGTCTTCACTATTTACACCATCTTTACATTTCAGAAAATATGTATTGACATCACTGCAGAAAATTACAAGTCCTCCTTCTTTTAGCACTACCTGTCCTTTCATAGGAGAAAAGGAGAAGCACATCCACGTCTGGGAGTCTCCTTTAAATATGAACCACTTATTCTAGCTGATAATGATCACCAGATCTGTATGATATGGGAACCATGAAGAAACAGAAGACCTTTTTCTAGATACAATCTGCATGCCCTGATTTTGACTTTTCAGTTGGTCGATTTAAAGAAAATTAAAACAGTTCGGAAATACATTTCATAACCAGTAATTCTGCAATTTGTAATGGCAAAGCTATATCTTCAACATCTTACAGAAATCCCATGCCTCAGAGTTCCATATTTGATCTTCAGTTTTCAAACAAATTTTGATGTATTTTAAAAAAGCAGTTTTCCAAACTTACATTGACTTTGAAGCTTTGTACTGAGCCATCCAAGAAGTGGACGTTACAGATAATCTCTGATCGGGTTTTCTCTTTTGGTAGTTCTGATGCTCGTATGTTATTTATCCTCCCACCTAAGGCTCGTAAACGGGAGTTCATAACTATTGCTGAATAACCTACAAAACAAAAATTATATTTAATATTAGTTATTACAATTCACTATGTTTCACTTTTTTTTTTTCAGAGAAAACCACATCATGAAGACCTCGTTAAACCCCAAATATCCATAGTAACAAATGCCTCTTATAGAAAAGAGTAAATTGTAGAATTAGCATGTTGTAAAACACAACATAAATGTATATATAGAAGGGCTTCTAAATATGAACATTCTACAGAAAACCACAATTACCCCCTGCAATGTATACTTAGGTTATGTATGGCCCATTGCCTTAGTTTAAACCAGTAAAGAAACCAAACACCTAGTATAAAGCAGAAAAACAATGTCAAGACAAGTTTTCATCACCTGTAACTAGTAAATCCCTTTCCCCTTACAGATTTCCTACATATTTCTATACTTACTACACAAGTTTCACTACAAAAATACAATTCTCTTTACTCTCAACTGGCAAAACAGTCGAGTTAACACAGATCACATTCTATCAAATTGCATTTTGTTTCAGATATATATATATATATATAGAAACACCATATGTTAGGCGATAACATATGAATATTATAACATTAGAAGCATCTCAATATTTTACAGCATAGCATACATAAATTCATGAAGCCAGAAATTTATATCTGAGAAGAATATTCCAGAAAAAATTGTTTTATTAGTTGTTGTTTTTTTTAAAATCTTCATGAACACCAAAACTCCAACAATCAGTTTGAGAAAATAACAAATGAAAAAAGAAAAAAAATAAAACCACCACCACCAACAAAAAAACAACAAAACCCACCACCAAACAGAAAAGTGCCATTCATTGAAATGAGCGATGAATTAAGTACAGTCAAGTCTGTAAACATTTCAAGCCTCTCTTCAGTGGATCACTTTACCAATTAACATCACAGCATATAAAGCCAGCTGGCAAGCGAAGCAGAGGATAGTTTTCCAGGTTAATTACCATACCAATTACCAAATCATACCTCACTTATTAGAGGCTAGCTACAAAGAAAGTTACATAATATGAGTGTTTCCTAGACTGCTGGCCAAACTAGACAGGACCAATGTCAGGACTCTTGAAATCTCCCCTTATTTGTATGTCTGCCTTAAAACGTGGTCTGGCTTTTCTTTTAAGCAGCTAAAGAAAGGGAACAATTTAGAATAAAAACACTTCAAATTCGAAATGTTGTAGCCAGTCACACATCATTACAAAAAACTAAATGTGAAATGCATGAAGAGCCATGAGATGCAAAATTGTATAGAGCTCCAAAGACAACAAAGCAGAGCAGTGATCCATCCTTGCGTAATGATGAGTAATCTACGTTTAGAAGCAGCTAAAACAATTCACTTTTCACAGAAAACTCAGAAGTCAGACACAAAAAGCATTCAAGACAAATACTCTCTCATACTTTTGTCAGCCAATTGATAGTTTGCAATTGTATATTTTCTAAAATCATAACAGTAAATTCTCAGGATTCATTTAATTCACCAACGCATTGCATTTTTTGCTGAGAGATTAGCAGTATTTTCCCATTCTTTCCCAAAGGTGTTGGGTTTGGGCTTTGTTGTTTGCTTGCTTTGAATTTTTTTCTTTTGTTTTTAAAACGAGGGGAAAAAAGGAAGAGTGACCTTCAGGCAAATTCTGAATAATATTTCCACATACATCACAGCATGCTCCTGTTGCTTTCAAATTATTCTTGATATACAATCTGCAGCTAATCATAGTATGTTAATATATATATATACACACATATATTTTTTAAATCCAGAAAATGGGCTTTCCTATTCAGTAATGCTTATTGCTAAATAAAACTTGCAGTTATCTAATAATTATCAAGAACATACAAAAAAACGAAGGCAGATTATGATTGTACACAAAGCCTTCGATCCCAAATTCTCTCACATTCTAGCACTGTGTTCATCTTTTACCCAAAAGCCAGGTGACTATATGAATGATACTGCATATTTCTTTCTCTCATTTCCACCCTCAGAGGTCAAAAAAGACAGTTTTTCACTTATAGAAGTGGCTCTCTGCCAACAATTCCACTGACAGGTAAAAGGAGAAAAATCGTTCTTCACTGTGGGCCAGCCACTAGATGAAACAAAAGGTTTTTGGTAGCCAGATTGAAAGCTTTGTCAGCTTGGCCTCCAGGGCTGTCTGTGTTGCAGTGTCTAATGCTCCTGGAGCTTACAGACTTCTCTGATCCTGAGAAAATGCCATTTGACCCTTCTGCTCATCTTACCCAACCCTTCTCACCTACCACCCCCAATGCTTCCTATCTTAACTTCTGCCATTCCATTTTTCTAAGTATGTTCTACTTCTTCCACCTTAGCTGGCTTCAGCCAAGAGCAATGTTCAGCTCCTGATCCCCTGAAGGAACCAAGAAAATCATGCTCAGCCCCTGCACTCCTAGTGCAGAGCCTGCTGCAATATAGCTAGATATTGCTACCCACTTGTTCAAGTTTCAAACAGAGAAGCTGATAAAATAGCATCAATAACATACATATATATATATACACATATATATTATACACATATACATATATACATACATATATATATATATATATATATGCTTGCTACTCAGGAAAAAAAGAAAGAAAAAACAACCAAACCCAACCAAAACATCAACCAACCAAAACAACCCCAACTAAGAAATAAGCCACACTCAAGCCCTTTTATAACTGAAAAAATAAATCCGAACAAACAAAATGATTATTTTTATTTAATTGACTGTGCAGTGCAGCACAGGTAATTACAGATCCATTTCATATTCATATTCTGCAGAAAGCCTAGCATGTCACATGGATAACCTAGCCCATACTTGAGGTAGATTTGGTAGGTTTAATTTTCAGATTACGGTCCCCTATGTTTTTCCTAATTTAAACCTCCATCAAGTCTGACCTGCTCTTTTCAATGCCATAAACCTGTTACCAGTGCATCTCCCAGCATTCATAGAGGCTACCCAACAACTGAAAGTAAAATGTACTTACATACTGTTGTTCATAGTAAAATCAGAGATGCTTAGGTTTAGATCAAAGCTAGTTGTTTTTTATGCCAGTTCTTCACAGTTAAATTTGTTTTAATATGTTCAGGCTATATGCTGGATGCCCCAACTGAAATAGTAACCCAGAAATTCATCACAAGAAACTCAAACCTGCTAGTATGACCAATATGCATTGAGTTCACAAATGAAAACTTAGAATTTGTTGCTTTTTACAATTTTATGTAAAGTGAAGCCAGTAACAGAGTTGGAGTTCATGGTTTTGTGTTTATAATGTTCAAAGAGCTCCAGCTGAGGCTCTCCTTGACAGAGCCAGCTGACCATGGAAACTGTGCCAAGGCTGGGATAAATGGCTGAGTGTTTGGACATCAAAACCATTAGTCAACTGGAGCTCAAATGGCCTCATCAGGCCCCAGAAAACTGCCACCAGCTGGGACTCCTGAGCAAAGAAAGCCAAGCTCTCCACTTCCCACCTACATGGCTTCCACTGTCACTCTGCAGACAATAAGCTCCTGAAGGAGCTATTTTACAGGCACCAACCTAAGTCAGAACGTGCCAGATGCTCAGTAAGTCTGTAAGGAAATAACTTTGAGAATCTCTAGTCTAAAGGACAAGGGAAGGAGAACCGAAGAGAGGTGAGCAGCTGACTTGTTAGCATCCATCTGCTCTATTACTTGTCTTCCACATAGGACCTGTGTTTGAAGATGTATTTTAAATAGGCCCCGAATACTGAAATGGCTTAGCAACTCCAGTGTCACCAAGATCTCAGGCAAGGCCAGATGCCAGATCTAAACACCAGAATTCAGCCTCCAGCCCTGAGCAACCAGGACCAGCCATTACATGCAAATCCCAGCTCCTGCTTTGCAGCCTTAGGCAGGAGGCTAATTCACACACACAAAAAAACCCAACAAAAAACTGTAAGACAAATTTAAACATTATAGAATCATAGAATAATCCAAGTTGGAAGGGACCCACAAGGATCATCAAGTCCAACTCCCCTTTAGGCACAGGACAAAAACCCCAAGATCACACGAGGTGACTAAGGGCATTGTCCAAGCATCTCTCAAACTCCACAAGATTTGGAGCCATGACCACCTCCCTGGGGAGCCTATTCCAATGCTCCACCACCCTCTGGGTGAAAAACTTTTTTCTAACATCCAGCCTGAATTTCCCCTGGGACAGCTTCATACCATTCCCCCATGTCCTGTCACTATCCATTAAAGAGCTTATCCCCCACTCCTCCCTCTCTGGTGAGGAGGTTATAAACTACTATGAGATCCCCCCTCAGTCTTCTCTTCTCCAACAAGTGGATAGTTTAATAATTATTCCCCTTTCCCTAAGATAAGTCTCTAAAGTCCAGAAAGTTAAGAGTTATAATTAAAAAAACCACACAAAACCAACAGCAAAAAACCACTTTCAAAACACAGTTATTTTCACTCTAAGGTATAAAACAAACGTGGAATTCTATCCCATAATCAAACCAGGCAACAGGCTTACAGGAGCAACAACTACAGCTCCAGAAAGAAGTTAATGTTTTCCAAGTACATTAAACACATTTCTGGGCAAGTTTGGTTATGCATGCCTTCTCCTACAGTAACACTGCAGTCAAGCAGAACAAAAATAATGTGTTTTCCTCATCTTATGTATTGAAGATTGACTTTAAAAAAACCAACCAAAAACAAAACCAAAACCTTTTCCATACTAGCATTTAATTTCTTTCCAACTCACTTAAGAATGGTTGGTAAAGAAACTTATGACCCGATTCTCAGTATAACTACCATTAACATGTTTATTACCAAGGAATTAAATCAAGGTCAGAAATGGGGATATTTCTAGTCCTGCAAGTGGGTGGACTCATGTTTTTTTTTCTAGAAAGGGACTACTGCACTCTAAGTTTCTTTAAAGTCATGATTGAAATGTTATAGTTCCATGCTGAGTTCTTGAAAATCATGATAGCTGTAGAATCTGTGATACAGTCATTTATGAAAGGACAGTGCTCCTAACCCACTTTTATTGTCCAAGTGACCACTCCTGACAACAAAGGGAAAAACTGTAGTGCTAAAGACAAGACCAAATGTTGTACATTGTTTCAATAACAGTTACATTTTATGGTTACCTCTTGTTTTATTTAAAAAATGCAATATAAATAGGAACACAAAGTAGTGTTACAAATTGAAGGGGTCTTTATATCAATGTATAGTTGTAAGACAAAAAACACAAATGGTCTTTAGTATACATCAGCTTTCCCTATATTTGCTTGTTAAAATGATGTCTCAAATTATCTTCAGACAAAGATAACCCTAGTGAACCTGAAATATTTGTACTACTCTACAATCTGAGTATTCTTCCCATCTAGTTAAGATTTATTTATACATCCCAAAAAACATATCTATGATCAATGCATCTTAGTGAGGGTTAAATTATCCAGCCAGATTTTCCAAATATAAGACTGAAGTTTAACTCAACACCCATGAAAACCAGATTCTTTTTTCACCTTCTGCAGAGGAAATGATTCATCTTTTCTGCATTCCCAGTGAGAAACTAGAAGTCTCTCCATTAACATAAAATTCAACACTAATATTTTGCAGGAAAATCCCATGAGATATTTAACCACAATACTGCATTTGTATGTTTCCATACAAATTACAAGTCGTTACTCAGGCACAGTCTGAAAATCACTTGGGGTCTCCTGTGGCCNCTAAAGCAACAAGTGAAGTAAAATATAAACTTCATTTAGAGGAATGCATACATGCTATAACTTTTTTGTTATCTACAGTTATTTCCCATTAACGTTTCCTTACATATTGATTGTAAATTATATAGAAAGTAAATTTGGAAACCATAAGTATCACGACATGATGAAACTTTGCAACACTTGGAAAAAAATCAATTAAACTATAAATATAGAGCAAGCAAGAAAGCCTTAAATAATTAAACATTACAGCTTATGGTGTAAAAATACCTCCAAATTGAGATAAAAATAATAAAAGACTTCTTACAGTATATTCTCTCTTAGAACTGGAATAAAGGTAAATATCCACACTAAAAGTTTGTGTGAGTCTACACACATATATTCTCCAAAGCAGCAGCTGCAAGTTTTCCAATCATCACTCTTCAGACAGTAATAGCACTGTAATAGAAGCTCCTTACCCCAAAATTAAAACCAATGTTAAAAAAATTAAAGATTCAGCTTTCTTGTATTTGCTTCCAGTGGCTACCATCTGTGACATATTCCAGCATAGCAAAATTATTTAACTGTCATATACATAATGAATAGGTCTAGCAAAGCATTCTGAGACTTTTGTTATGAAACATTCACAAACAAGGTTTCAGTCATTCTAGTTACCATCTTAAGTTTTTGAAAAAAAAAAATAGATGTTACAGGCAGAGATTCTTTACAGAAAATGAGCCCATTAAGTAAAAAATAAAATAAAATATAATCATAGGTGTTTTAATGTTGTACCTTAAATAGGTATGAAAATACCTATTTTAAGATATATTCTTGCACATATTGCCATCCCAATATTTACCAGAACTAGTGCAGAATAAAGAAGAAAAAAAAAATTCTTCCACAGTAAATGATACCTCTTCTTCATCTGACAGCTCTTTATGCTGGAGTTCATCCACAAATAAGCCTTTATGGTGGACCATATATATCACATCTCTATTTGCCTATTCAGAATGTGCTTGAAAGCATTTTCGTTTCAATGAAGACAATTATGAAGAAAAAAAGCCTCGATTTAAAAAACAAAAACCAAACCACAAGTAATTTTGAATACTCTTTCTTTTGCTAACCTCCACAAAATTGGAACCTAACTTATTTTACTTTTAAAAGCCAGTAAGTAAGTAGACAAACTGGATTGTTCCTATGTCTAGAAATCAGATACCTACCTACTGCTCAGCAGTCATTGCCTCTAAGAAGAAAATCCACTATATACAGTTGAATAAATTTAAAAAAATAAAAACCCTACACCACTACAAGAGGTTAGGTGCTTAATTGGCACACAAATTTGACTTTGTGCTTTGCAAGCCTTCGTTGCACTTCATTTAGCTTTCCAATACAATGTATCTCTGGTAAACACATACTGCAAAGTGAAATCCAAGTGCAAAGTGAAATCCAAGTGCAAGAGAAATCCAGCTCATTTGAACTCTGAATTCAGCAAGACCACACCTGAATGCCAAAGATGGACTAGAAGAGGAGTGGGAGAGGAAATAAGCCTGAGTTTCAGTTCTAGCTTTACACTGTATCTTGATTGACAAGTCCCTAAGATCCCAGTAAGCCAATAACATACTGAAGCTAGCACTGTGAGAAGCTGCAAATATCTGGTTCAGATAAGCCATGCAGCACATTAAGCCACCCACTCAATTTCAATTCTGCTGTCTCGTACATAGGTACACTCACACAGCTGGACTGGAGATAACACTCCTCTTGGGGACCATCCAGTCTTTTGAAGAAGGGCAGAGAGGGACTTGACAGGCTCAGGGCACTCAAAAATACTGTATAGGTGTAACAGAAAAGGCTTTACTCTCTTCAGACTATTAATTATACATTAATATTGGTTAAGTTACAGAAAACAGAGCTGCACTTACAGAAATGGAGTAAAAACACTAAGTAAATTAAATATCCTTAAAAAAGGAATATTCATGTCAAATGTTTGTTCTGTATGTATAATATACGTACAGAACATATTCATTCCAAGACAAGTTTTAGAGACTAGGACTCTGCACTTCAACTCTTCTGAGATCATTCTTCCTCTTCCCCCTCCCCTTTTTTTCCAAAAGGTTTGAGTTACCTGCATCCTACAAATTTTTGCCTGCAAAGTCTTGAAATGTGCACAGCTTCATGTGTACCAACAGTTCTTGCTATTAAGACTGAAGAGGCACAGACTGGCTAGCAAAAAAACAGGATAGGTTGCTGTTCTAGGTTAACAGAAATAATATGACTATTTTGGTCAAATAATTTACACAGTCATTACATGTGGGGGAAAAAAGAACTATCCCAGCATTTCAGCAACATGTTCAACAGCAAGACTGGTTATCTGAAAACCTAATCTTAAAATCAGATAACCTGAAGGTAATTAAATTCAAGAAGATCTTACTGGTAGAAAAACAACACTGACCATCAATTTCAGTACTCAGGTTCTTGAAATCCTTCAATCCAGCTTCCGAGGAAAACTCTTTGTTCACATTTGCAAAGGATCAAACCAGATTGTATGAATGACCCTTCAAACCTCAAGGGTGTAAATCTGATCATGCCAACTTCACTGATGCTACTTAACATACATACACATGTACTGATGTGCAGATGTGTCATCTTCCACAGTGTGAAGCACTACTGTAAGACCTTAGATAATGGACTAGAACTAGTACAGCGATACCATCTACTGCACGCAGAATGAGTGAGAGAAGAAAAACAAATGGAAGCAAAGAGCAACTTGAAGTAATAGCAGAGACCTGCTCCCTACACAGTTCAAGTACTATACAAGACACACTTGCAATTCTTTAACATTTTCAGTAGTTTTTATTGCTCTTGTAAAGGTTTTTTATTATGTGTATTTTTAAAAACTCATTTATAAAATAACATCTTAAGTCAGAGTGTTCAGGGCAGTAACAGCTCGTTGCTCCATTTCCTGCATCATGCCAATTGAAGAATTCAGGAACTCTATGGCTTCCTCTATTGCCTGCCTCAACTTTAAACAGTACCATGGCACAGAAGAAAACCAGCTCACTGAAAAAGGCAAGAGCTATCATTATTTCCTGAATAATGTCTTTTAGAGGCTCCAAACAACATTGCATGAACACAAATTAGAAACTGCAGATTGAAAAGTTCACCTTCCTCAGCTTTACAGTGTCTTATGTTAACAATATTGAAGAGTGGTAGAACACGAACAGCAGAAAGTGGATTCAAAGTGGAAGCTGAGCATTGCAGTGCCCAGCTACCAACACTTCACATAAATAATTCAGGATAGACTGAAGTATATGAAAGTAATTTTTTTTTTAAACTAACTAAAAAATCACATAATCAAATATGAAGCTGTGTCTACACCTACAGTATTTGGGTAACCAAATAATGCTATTAATTTATAGGTAATAAATACTTCATGCCTTCAAATTTTCAAAACCCTCATATTCTATTAGCAGGCAATAAACTCTATTTCATGAAATTACTGTATGTCAGTTGAGAACTATCATGCCAATTTTACTGCCAAGTAAAGTTGTGATAATTAAGTATATTTTTAAACATCTGCATTACAGATTCAGGAAAGGATGTAGGAAAACAAACAATTAAAAGCTCTCACTAAGGATTAAACCAGATATATCCAAAACATATTTTTAAAGGGGAAATTCTACTGTTTTCCTATATCTATAGTATATTAGTCAAGTAGTCTTGAAACCACCTGTGCTACTTCTACTGATTTTAAAAACAAACACACAAAAAAATTCTTTAATTAAAACAGGAATTATCCACACAAATGTCAGACTATCCACTAGGCTTACAGGTCAATGCTAATCTCTACGTCCTCTACGGTAAAATAAATAAATAGAAATTTCACTTCTGAGAAGTCACAGGGACAAAACTTGGCTGAGAATGTCAGAAAAGCATCAAGTCTCCGTATCGTGTTCCCTATATGAGACATGCCATTTTCTGATAGAGGACAACAGTTCACATTACTATTTATGAGTTAAAAGATTACTGATCTACACTGAAACAACGTTTCATTTGATGATGTAACATAATGGCCTATAAATAAAAAAAAATAACAGCTTGCAGGTAATATTTCTTATGAGTTGACTATTACAACTGTGTTAAAAAAAGTAAACCAGCTTTCCAAAATAAGCCTCTCCTCTTAACTCTATGTCCACAGTAATTTTTCCTATATATATTAAACAGTTCAATACAAGACCTCTTTCTATGATTTTTGCCTCTGATTAACACACTGTATTTTCCACGTTAAAGCTACAGTTACCAGACATTTCATTCTTCTCATCAGGACTTATGTTATCGTACCTCACACTTCATCCACTTTCTTTAGGGCAAAACAAGATTTCTTTTAAAGAGCAGGAAAGAAGCACTTCATAGACAGAACGGAGTACAGACTCAACACAAGACTGTGAATCTAGTTGTCCATAACCTGTTTCTGATGTTGTCACTAAACGCATTTAGCTAACAGGTCACTTTCTTCCTCTCCAAATTGAACACAGATCATGACCGAAGTAATTGCCAAAGTATGCTTTTTAAAAGCTTGAAAAAGCAGATAGCATCTTGTAGGCAACTGGATTGTGAAAAAACAACTTAACTTGTTGTTACAGTGCTATCTACTTCCATAGCACAACTGAAGCGAAGAGCATGAACAGAGCTTAAATCCACCACACGAGAGATGCATTGTTGCCGCCATCTGTTGCCAAAGGGGAAGAGAAGGTGAAAAACACCTTAATCATGGCCATGTGAGCATTAATCCCAGAGAAAACTAACTCCACTTTTAAAGAAAATGGAAATTCTACACAGATTTCAGTGATGCATTGTTACAAAACCTGAGAAACAGCCTGAATTTACTGATGACTGAGGTTTTATCCAACTTCAAAATGAGATTAAAAGCAAATAGAAAATAAAAAGCAAGAGGAGTAAATCTAGAACATCACAGCAGTATCCAAAGCTAGCACTGGTGAAGTTCACACTTCAGAATTATTTTATGTTTTCAATGGAAGTCTACCTCATTTACACTTTTAACCAATATAATTGTGAAACGTTTTGAAGTGCTGGGATCTCCATCTGCCTGAGGTTCACTTGAAGTATTCAGATATAAAACACACCCATTAATAGTGACGTCTTCACAAGATTACACACATGTAACATCAGAAAGTCTGCTGGTATCATAACCAAAACTGCATATTTGCCCATCATCACTGTTTAAGATTTCTAATATTTCCCACACATTAGATAAAACAGTTTTTATTGTTTTCACAAACCTCAGAAGCAGGCAAGTAAAAGACACCAAAACCAATAACAGTAGTTTTCTGCTACAAATGTTACTCAGCTGACAAATGGGTTATTATGTAATTTTTAGTTATATGCTATATGTTGATCAGAACTCTTGATCCTATACTAGATAAACCCAAATTAAAGTTTTGCCCTATTCCCAGTGTTTTCTACTGATGGTCATTACTCAGCCTGCTTCTCAACACAACATAGGAGAAGAAGTTTCAACACTGGCAGCAAGAAAACCTAGTACATATTTTTTTGCAAGAAAATATTCTTGGAGGTTGCAGAAACCTCCATATCTCAGAACCTATCTTCTAAATTGTGGTAATGAAAAAGACACTCTCTTTTCTATACATTCATGTTTCATCTATTTTATAATCCATGTTCTGCCACAAGCTTTGAAAATATATTTCCTCAAGCATGACAGGGAATAAAGCTATAAAGCTTATGGCCACAAAAGGTCCCCAAAGAGATCTAGAACAAAGCACTAGAAACCATGCAGTTAACCACAGAATACTATTGAAAATGTTAAGATGGTACAGTACTGTAACCACAGGAATTCCATTTAAAAAAAAAAAAAAAAGGAATACAACAGCAATCAGAAAATTACAAGTTATATTATGTAGGGAACTTAAAACCGACAACCTAACTTCAAGTTATAAGGACAGAAAATTCTTTTAGACACTATATTTGTATTCAATTCACCCTTCAGAACTGCTAACAAAATGACACAAGTTCAGAAGATCCTAAAGTTGCAGAAAACTAGTTTGTTGAAAGAAATTACATGAAATTCTACCTCTCAAGCTAAAGGAAAGAACTTGAAAATGTTTTGCGGAAGTCTTGCAACTCTGAGCCAAACCTAAACAATGTGGTAAAATCAAAACACCTCCTGATACTTTGATTCTAACTGTTACATATTCAGATAGGTAAAATTTAAGGTGTTCCTGTATGAAATTTATTTGCCTTGTGAGGTGACTGGGGCAGAAGAACTGCTCCAGAAAGTTTACAAACACGATGTTTTGCAACTTGTCAAGAAAAAGCAGAGACACTGTGAAAAGCCAGCCTACCGACATCTGTGCTTTGTAAACAACTGTTATGGAAGAACAGTTTTCTGCTATTCTTTCCTCTCTTCATCTCACCTCCCTACTTATGAATAGCTGATAAATTTATATTTCAAGCTTGAGGAAGTACACTTCTTTTTTTCTTCCCCTTTCCATTTCTTGTGGAGACTTCAAAAACACCAAATTTTTTATCCTCTATCTAATGAGATCTGTTTGCCAGGACCTGCAGTGGCACTGACTGCATAAAGAGAATAGATAAACAAAAACAAAAGGAAAAAAAAAAGTAGCAACAGTGCCACCCAGAATGCCTAGCCACTTTTCCAATCTCTGCATATGCTTGAGAGTCCTCACTTTAGAAGAGGAATGAATTCCTACATATAGTGAGGAAAAAAAGAGTAAACACATGACAGGACATGTCCTAGCTTGTAAACAATCTATGCCTTCTGTTTTTCCATCAGTATTTAAACAGTGTATGCTTTAGATCACTGAAATCTAAACATTTACATTTTTACAGCCCTGTTAGGCAATTTTTTTCATAACCCTAAAAAACTAATGTGTACCTAGTGACCACAAGGAAACCACTCCAAAAAACATTCAACTACAGTAGATGCTCCTGTGTCTTCCCTCCACCACAAACATAGTGGCAGCTATCTTTTGGTCACTTCCTTCCTTACAAAAAAAATCAATTCACTTAAGCCCTCAAACAGTCAAAAAGCAGCTGCTTTTTGAGCATGTAACACAGCTTCAGTGCCAAGCTTAGCCACAGGCTGCTGGCTCGCTGGCCTGCCAGGTCCCTGGCAGCACAGAACATCCACCTGGGCAAGGGCAAGCAGAGCACCCTTCTGCTGTTACAGGGTGGGTGACAATATTTGGCCAACTTTTAGGCTAAACCTTCTGCCACAAAGCTACCAAAGTGATATATGTATTTTTCTCCGTTGTGTGAGCTCTTAATTCATGGCACTGGCAAAGAGGTAAGTCTACCTGTTCCAGTGGCTACACAAGATGTGAACAGATGCAGGCACTGCTCTGACAGCTGGTGTCCATCCCCAAATCAAGGGGAACATACTGGGAAGCTGGAAACTTGAGGCCACTGAAGGGTATACCCATTGAGGGGCCAAGGGAAGGCTGCCCATGTTCACAGCAAGCAGGAGCCATGCAAGCCACAACTGGAGTTTGGGGAAGTAAAATGAAGCTGGGTAGAGTGTGATTTTGGAACGGTGACTTGGTAAAAAGCTGATTGCTGTGGAGTGGAATACTCCTTTGTTGTTGGGTTTTTTTTGCTTGCTTTGTTTTAGGGTTTTTGTGCTTTGTTGGGTTTGTTATTTTTTCTTCAACTCTCTTACTGACATACAGTAACCTCACAAGTAATTCAAGCCTGCTTAGGTGGTTTTTGTTCATTTTTAACACAGCTATCCAACAGATTAGCATTTATAACAACACTTCCTGTTGCTATCTGAAGTAATGCAAGCCTCTTGAACCTTGTATCTACGAGCTTGGTAAAGCTCACATGCATGGCCAAGTTCACGTAACTTACAAAATTAAACAACCTCCTTGTTTGAGAATGCACATCTATTATCCACTATATACCAACTGCTGCTATTGTTCAGAGTTTTAAACTTGGAGGTTAGGGTTTTTTTTTAAAGTTTCAAATAACTTAATATACAAGATAATAGCAGGCATTTCTAAACACTCACACACATATACCCCTACTAAATTTTGCCAGGTAGATCTGTCATTCCCCAATCCTTCCTATTTCAGCTATTCCTGGCTGGCAGGTAGAATATTTATCTACTTCCCACAAAGCAATCTTAGCATGCTGTGGCAACCGATTACAAAGGAATGCAGGCACTAGGCCAGCTTTGCTGGTTTGTGCTGAAACAGGAGCAAAAACAGAGAGATTTGCTTACAGCACTGAGATCTGGTATCTCTCTCCTGGTTTCCCCACCATTAGGTGCTTCTGCATGGCAGTGATAATGAGTAATGCCTCCCAATAGGCAAATTCCTCAAAACTTAATGTGGAAGGGCTGGGAGAGGCAAAGAGGGAGCTGACTGCAGCACCTCATCAGGTTAGAGTTATTTCACTGACAAATATGACGGAAGTTCACAACCGCTAATGCTTTCTTTCCTTAGCGTTTCTTTCACAACCCTGCAATACATCAGAAGTATATTTTAAAGGCAAGGCATCAAAACAAGGACTACTTGAAAACACAACACTGTTTTTCTGGTTTTGCTTAAGACTAGTCAATTGATCAAAAGCAAGCAATACAGCAAATCAATGACAAAACAGCCCATTTCCCTGGAAAGAACTGATTGTCATGAGAACTTTAAAAGGAGAAATCGATTTGAAATTGATTCTTCAAATAATGCTGTCAAGATTATTTTACCTCACTAACTGAATAAAGTTGATTAACAATTGGATTTTGAAATCTATCAGCTAAACCTTTATATAGATTTCTAATATTTAAGTTTATGCTGTGAACAGTAACAAAGGTAATGATGCCTATTCCAGACTGCCTACCCTAAATTACTCCTGTAAGAAAATACTCAGCTTAGTTTGTTTAATATTAATTGCTTTCCTAGTGCAAAATGTACCTTGTCATGACCAGGTTAAGTGGTCTGCTTTCCCACAAGAGCTTTCTGAATGCGACATCAATATTTATATGTGTTGAATGCACTCAATCTCCACCTGATCTTTGGAATCAAAGTACAAATTCTGGCCTGTGACACATACACCTTCCTACACCTACCATTACCAAAACCTAGAATTTCACCCAAGGAAGTTTGTCCCTTGCAAAAATGGGGTGGGCATTGAACTTCATCATGCCATGGGAATTAACTGCCAAATTTACCTAAACCTTCACCGGCATTGATAAGCAAAGCATCTAACCTTCAACCACAGTAAATTCGTGCAGTGGCATACAGTTCCCCTTTTGAAGCTGTATGACCAGAACAGAAATCCTTTCAAAGAAAAGGCAATTTGCAGGACTAGACAGAATAAGCAGTAGAACAGTTCTGATGGAGACTGAATACAATGTCAAGCTGGCTGCCTACCCGAGGCCAGGCAAATGCAGAGCACCCAAAGAGAATCACAGCAGTATGCCTTAAAGCGAAGTCTAAGAAATTCACAGCACAGCTCTGGCTGGGGAACAGTTCAAAACCTGGAGGTAAAATCACAAAGGAAACACCTCCTGGTTTAATTCTTACAGCATTCATGAAGAAAGAGCTCCCCTTCCCATAAATTTCAAAAGCATTATATCAGATAATGTTCAAATGAAAAAATAAATCAGAACTGATAGAGCTAATTGAATCAATGACTAGTGCAGGCTCTGAAAAGTATAGGGAGTTTCAAGGCGAATAAGCAGAAAAACAGACATGAAAACAAGCACTGGATGATTAAAAGCATAATGGGATGGGTTGGAACAAAGTATACAGTAACAAGAGTATGACAGCAATGTTGAGAGTGGAGGAAGAAATTAGATAAGATAATGGAGGGGAGTTATCTGGCATATTTAAAACAATGAATGAAGTTTGTTCCAAAGTGGGGGAAAAAAGGTATTTAGGATGGATGTTCTCATTTGTACAAATTCCTACTATTACCATTAAAAATAAAAAGAGTTTTAGACCACCAATTACTGTGAAATGCAAGGTGGGGCTTGGAGGTGTTTTGGGCTTTGTTCAGGTTTTAAATGCCCTTTGAAGTTTCAGCGTCTTTTGCGGGTTTCTCTTTATAAATATTAGACATGATTTCATTCTGAGCCTGAAATGTTTCCTTGACAGCATTGCTTTTTACTTCTAGTCAACAACGTTATCTGCACAGTTGGGTAAGGAGTTGGATGCTTATCATTCAACTATTTGGCATTCTCTTACTACTGAATTTGTCATCTTTTTCTCCAACATTGCTCAAGTATGTAGAGTACAGACAGTTGACTAACAGTGACCACATACACACATTACCTTCTGTGCCAGACATGCACTGCTACACCTAAATACAGATCTTAACTTCTTGTTTTCCAAACAGATATAGGTTTGACCTACTGAAGTATAAAATATTTTTCCAGCATTCATTTTAATGCTTCCAGACCAACTCCTCAGCTCCACCCTACTACCATACAGAAAGAGAAGGAAATTAAAACCTCAGAAGAACAAAGCTGACAACTCTGTCCAGCAGCATTGTTACAACCATTGCCATAGACCATACCAATTATTTTCTTCTACCCTAAGCTTCCAACCATATTTCAGTATACAACAGTTTAGGAAACTGTCTTCTTCCTACTTTCAAGAACTTTATGCTCAAAAGCTAATATTAAACTATTAAGGAAAAAAACTGGCAATATTGCCAAAAATATACAAAATTAAACTACTACACTGTAGTGTATTAAGCTTGTAAGAATGAAACGTAGATACATGTGGAGAAAATGCTTTCATACTTGAATAGTTCAAATCAGTGGAATCATATTGTAATTTGCTCCATAAAAAAATAATTTAACTGTTGTATTACATTAAACATTTGATATCCTGCTCTCTTTACCTTCTGAAACAGCTGAAGTCAAGTCCTTGTGAGGCTGTAGCATCTTTTCCTAAATTTACGAGTCCAGCTGCTACTCAATAAGTTTATTCCAGTTCCCTTTTCACCAACTCTAGTGACATCAAGTCTAAGAAATTCAGTATGAAAACGCAACTCTCATTACAAATGCAGTAAAGAAGGGATTAAAAATGTTTACGAGCAATGGAGTTACATATCTTTTGGGATAATAATGAAAGCCAAAATGTGAGTTTCAGCCACTTCCCTCTGGTTTCCAGCCATGCAAACCTTCAAAACTAGACCACAAACTAGCCTCTAAAACTGAGTCTGGAAGCAAGCCCCAGCCATGCTGGGCTCCTCACATCCCCAAAGAGAGCAGCTCCAGGGCCCCAAACCTTGACACACCTCTGCCCACACTGCAGCAGCAGCCCAATACCATTAAACCACACTGTGCTGCTGTTGCTAAAACCCAACATGAGGGTTTAAGCAACTCATTAACCATGTAGCCACAATTTCCCACCTGGGTAGAGAAGGTTCTCAAACAATGCTAAGAGATGGTGTTTCCAGAGCACATGTAAGGTGTGCTAGTGCAGGAGGCTGTGGCCTCATCACTGAGAACAAACCTCAGGTGAATCCCCTGGGCCACCTGTCTGGAGAAAATGGACCCATTGCCAGTAGTGGGCATTTAAAACCACCAGCTTCCTTATTTTAGGGGTAGCCCATTTGTGGATCTTTCATCTTCTTCCTTCCCTGACCCGACAAGGGAATCTGTGACCTAAATTATTATATTTGTAACTGTGCTAACAGTAGTTAATTATAAATCTAGCTATCAATACAGAAGGGTGACAGCACAGCACTGCCTGAAGCAGAGCTCTGTTTGAAGTCTGTGATGGCTGCAGTTATGCTAGGGAGTCAGAGAAGAGTGAAAAACATCTACAGAAACATCCAGACGAGGGACACAAAGATCATCAGGGGGCTGGAGCACCCCCTCATGAGGACAGGCTGAGAAAGCTGGGGTTGTTCAGACTGGAGAAGGGAAGGCTCCAAGCAGACATTATAGCAGCCTTTCAGTACCTAAGGGGGCTCCCAGGAAATGATGGAGAGAGAACCTTTATCAAAGAACATAGTGACGGGACAAGGAATAACTGTTTTAAACTGAAAGAGGGTAGATTTAGATTAGAAGTAAGAAAGAAATTATTCACTATGAGGGTGATGAGGCACTGGAGCAGGCTGCTCAAAGAAGCTGTGGATGCCCCATCCCTGGAAGCGTTCAAGGTTAGGTTGGATGGGGTTTTGAGCAACCTGGTGTAGTGGAATGTGTCCCTGCCCATGGCAGGAAGGTTGAAACTAGACAATCTTTATGGTCCCTTCCAATCCAACCCAATCTATGATTCTATGATCTCTTCTCACAGCCAAGTGCAATTGAAACACCTTGCTTTCCACTTCAAGAACAGGTCCAAAAGTGGTTAGATGCCAGGAGGAAAAAAAACCAAAAAAACATATGGCTGATCTAAATGCAAAGAAAAATAAAGGTTCAAGCAATAAGAGAAATAAAAATTAACAGCAACAACACAGGAGGTTAAAAAAATAGAAAGTAAGAGAAATGCTGACCTTGTAACTGCTTTTTCCCTGCTGAAATGTTCTTACTAGCTCATATAACTGCCATAGATTCCCTTTAATGTGGGAAAAGAAAAAAAAAGCACTTGAGAGCAACAGCCACACTCAGAATTCAGAGGTAAGGGAGTAGTCATTATAAAACAGGCTTATAAAGTATATCCATATATATGTAATTGGCTTCGATTGCAAAGTTAAGCATTTCAAACAGTATCCAAAAGTTGCTAAATAAACTCAACCCAAACACTAGCTAAGCCAGGCAGACCATACACTTAATTTTGTATGCAAGTCAGTCACAGGTTAACATACAAGGTTTTGAATATTTAAGTATATTTTTTCATTAAATAGCTTACAGGATTTTGTTATCAGTAAAAGACACTTAAGTCCCATTCTGAAAGTCAGGTCTAAATTCTGGGGTTTTGTACATATTGTAGATATTTCATGTATTATAGACACAGACCTCACCATGCCAACATAGATCTTAGGATTCTTCTCCTAAGCCAGTACACAGCAGAATTTGCTTGGTAAAATTTGAAAGGCTAGTTAGTATGCTGCTACACAGAATGTCAAAAGAGTACATCACGTTTGGAATGATTTCTACAATGAACTACAGGGACAAAACCAAAAAGACTTGATGCAGGAAGACAAACCACTACAACTGGCCGTTGTGTGTGAGGGAAACGGCACCCACAAACAAAAAGACAACAACAACAAAATTCCAGGAACAAAACAAAATCAACAAAAATTATCAAAACACAGGATTTGTCCATCTCAAGTCTCTTGAAACATATGTATCTCTACTCTTTATAAGCTTGTCTTAACATGCTCAATTTGTTCTGCAGAAAATATATCAATGTGTATACTCTGTGTCTCTATATACATACATGCAAACTCAGCCATAAAAATCTTGATTCAGGCATTCATTATGTACATATAACCAATAATAATGCAAAATAAGGTTTTTGGTACTACTAATCAAGTGCTTTCTGATTACATTTGAAACTAGGTTTTTAAACCCTTCTCTCTCTAGCAGCATCATGTGCATCAAGCAAAATCCTATAGAAGGCAACCTGACTGAGAGCTCTTTCCTCATTTCAGACTCTGCTCTCACATAAATAAAAAGAACTGAGTACCAGTATTATATCTATTTCTCTAATATAGAATGACAGTGACAGTGTCAACTTATGAGGGTATCATTGTGTGGTAGTAAAGTTTTGCATTGGTGGACTAATTGATTTCCCATATTTATTTTCAGCAGAAAAAAAATTAACAAGGTTAGTGTTATTTTCATTAAGCTATCACCAGTATTTTAGAAAAGCATGGTTATATATGACCTAGATCATGGAATCATAGAAAAATCTAGGTTGGAAGGGATCTCTAGAGATCATCTGGTCTAACTGTTCTTGAAAGCAGGGATTTAAAATAGATTTTCCAAGGCCTCATCAGGTCAAACTTTGAATATTTCCAGCAAGAAAGAGTCCATCATTTCTCCAGGCAACCTATTACAGGGTTTTATAGTTCTCAAGGTAAAGATCCACCCCCCCTTATATGCAGCCATCTAATTTTAAAAAATAAACAAGAAACAAAACACACAAAAAAAACCCCACACAAAACAACATGAAACCTCTCCAAATAAAAGAAGGAATAAACAGGTAGTTTAAGTACGCCAACAATTTCAACACACTAATGTATCACATTGTCCAATAATAGTCTGAGCATGAAGTGAAAACTGAAATCTCTTTCCAACACTGGACAACCTTCATGTCTTACACTAGCAATGCAGCAGGAACTGACAGGCATTAGAAGTTAATGTCTACAGAGTACTTATTTCAAGTAACAACAGTTTATACTGTATGTAACTGCTCAAGTTATTTATTATTGAATAACTTTGTAATGTATCACTGATGCTTTTTGGTGGCTACCTCTGGCACTGTTCACTGTCCTACTGAGCCACACAGGCATGCCAGGATGCCTTTGATCGCATACATACTACTACACTCATCTCTTACGATCCTAGGCTGCCACCTCTCCAACCCTGAGCTCTTCCTCTCTTCTGCTCCCAGATCTCAAGCCTCTGAGGTCCACATGTGCTTCCATTCTGCCAATCTCTTGTCTTACCAAGCCATGAGTTAGAAGATGCAGAGTGAGGGAGCATAGGTCGTGATTGAACCTAAGTCAAGCACCGGTTCACTCATTATCCTGTGGGCAAAACAATATAGACACCTGCTGAGCCTTAAACCAAAGCCCTGTCCTAGACACTAGGCACTAACCTAGTTCACAGCTTGATGTCTTTAAGATATCTCAGTTTGGGTTTTAATAAAATGTGTTGAAACTAACCAACAGAGTTGGACATTACTGGAGTAGGCATGGACAACCGCTATGCTCTTTACACAGATAACAGACTCAGGAGTTGAACATTCACTTGATCCAATGCTGGTTTAGGTCACCTGACAACACAAAGTCAAAAGTACTAAAGGAACAGAAACTTTTGCCTCATTTACCCATCACATATCAACTGCCAAAAAGGATCTCAACGGGTGGAAAGGAAGGACAGTAATAAAGCCAGGCGTGTCATGCTGTCTAACCTTATCTGCTGGCACGAGGCACATTTGCCGGCTGCCTTGAAGCTGCCATCTAATCAATCCAGTAAAACAGGCTTTTTTTATTACCCACGTTAAGTTCAACTTTGCCTTGTAACATACAGCAAATGGTTGTAAAACCAGTTTTCCTCCTCACTGCCAGAAAGAAAAGCAAATGAGTTCTGGTGAATGATGCAAGCCATCTCTAACCAAGAAAGGCCACTACACAATTCTGGGTACAAGCATCTGGCAGCTGAGGACCATCAATGTGCACAGGACTTACTCAGTGCTGTGACCATCCACAGAACTTATGTGACACCTACAGAAACACTTTCTCAGAGCTTCTGTAACATCTGGTATACAATCTACCTTTGTAGAGAAAGTTACAAGGATAAGTATGTTATCTTGGGCTCAGAACTAATTTTACTAAATCAGGTAGTGGAAGAGATGAAACCAAGTTTGGTACTTAATGTGTTCTGTTTACAGATGTTTGGGGGACAGGCAGCAGAGGGAAAAACAGGGGAGAAAAAAAATCCCTACTTTTGCCGTTGGTAAATAAGGTGATAAACTACAGTGCTGGGCACATAGCAGACTAAGCAACATGCAGATTTATTTTCTTCATACCAGCTTAATGCAGCTTGTAATTTGCATTTTGGCTGCTTGCTTTGACACCCAGAAGAGAAATTTTAAACCGGTTCTCTTATACTAGGAAAGATTTACTTCCTGGATAATTAGAAAACAAACAAACAAAAGCCACAGATGACCCTAGTGCACAACATGACACTACTCCAAGTCAGTCAAACATAGCAGCGACTGGTTAACAAGTAACAGAGTTTGTAACTGATAATAGTAACAAAATCTATTGCTCATGAGAGTACCCAATGACAGAACTAACTTCAGACAAAAGCACATCAGATTTCAGAGGCTGGCTTGTTAAGATGGCAGTTCAATTCATTAAAATTAGCAGATGCTATTGCAAGAGTATGTTATCCATCAAAACTGCTTTTAAAAAAGGGTCAGGGTCCTCCTGCACAATCTAAGGAAAATGGGTAACATATGAATAAACTTGGTTTTCTATACAAAAAGATCACAACTCTACTGCTTCCAGCAGTTTTGTTCTATGCTTAGGTAACAAAACAAATAAACTTCAGAGAGAGGAAACAGAATTCTTCCTAGAATGCTCAGTGAAACCCTTGGATAGAAAATGCAAAATTAAAAAAAAAAAAAAAGTCTCCTATCATTACCTAAGGAGTTAGAAGTTAAGTGTACAAATTCACCTTCACATTATGTAATATATTGACAAGGAATTAAATCTCTGGGGAAAGAGAGAAGTATTCAAAGCACTGTATTTGTGTGTATGTACCAAACATAAAGCTTTTGTCAAAAAGATAGTATCACAACATAGAGCCCTCTCTTACTATTAAGCACATATAATATTTGTAAATAGCCAGTTGGAGGAGGTTCATCACAATGGTGAGTTATTATATATTAATGTAACAGAAAAGCACATACTATTAATAAAACTTGTCTGATACCATTGCACCGACAGATAGGTATTTGTTCCACACTTCGAAAAAATGAATGCATAGGCTTGCGACATCACAAGGTACAACAAAATTATGAAGTTCCCTAATCATTTCAGGGATATACTATACTACCTGATATACAGAGTGCACTGGCTAGATGCAGAATGCTGTTAGTCATTCTTAATTTAATAGTAACAGCACACTCACATGCTTCATCAGTTATCTGGTACCTTCAGTCAAAGGTATCACATATCAGGATAGAATGAATGGAAAGTTTAAATATTTAAGCCGAAAAATAAAGTCATATCTGCTCAAAGAAGGTGCAAGACAAAAGAAAATACAACCTTTCCCATTATTAAACACCAAATCACTTCCTAGTTACCAAAACCACACTGTGTTCCCCTTAATCCTGGAGTGTTATCAGCTCCCAGGTGCCAAATCACCAGCTTCCTTCAGATAGGTATCTTTTTGTCCAAGCGTGCATTTTCAATATGAATAGGGAACACACACAACTAAAGCTGGAGAATAAACTTAAAATCCACTGAGTTTAATGAGCAGAGAGCTACAATTAAGACAGCTTCTTCAGTACAGGAGCATTGCTGGGGAGTTCTGAAACCTGTCAGGGGTTTTTGGTCTCTTGCCACATCAGCAGTACACCCTGATTGGTGCAGTCCCACAGACTTTCCCTCAGCTTATGAAACTTTCTGGCAACTACTTCAAAGAACAACTGTGTTTCAAGTCAAACAAATCTGAAAGCAAGAAAAATCAGTCGCTGAATGTTCTTTGTTTTCTTAATTAAAAAAACCCTCCACCATAGCTGCAAATATAAAAAACCCTCACACTTGCCGTATTAAAATCTACCATTAATTTACATGATGTACAGTATCACAAGAATTTTCACAGGTGAAAAGTTGCCTAATAATAATAAACTTGAATCCTCTCAATCACACCTCAAATTGCTTTTTACTTTTTTAATAAAATGGAAGGTATTGATTCCCCCCCAATTGTCCCCCACACTTATAAATTGTAAAAAAATATTTGTAATCATATCACTAGCTTCCAACATTGTAATACAGACAGCCATCAAATGCTGCATATCTCAGCAAGCAGCCTAAGCTGTGTTGTTCTACTACCACCTTTTAAAAACTATTTTATTAAATACACGGACAGCTTAAGGTTTTAACTAGGTATTCAAACTCACATGACTAAACTCTTAGCAACTTCTTCAGACACCACAAAAAAACAAATCATATTTACAGAAACGCATTTTGAGCAGAAAAAGGTTTATGATCCTTCATACATAATTAAGAATAATTAATAGTAATTTTCTGTAAAAATATTCCCAAAACACAAGATTTCTTTTCAAACTAATCCTGAATACAATAACGTGCAAGATAATTTTTAGAGTGGTTTATGTTCGATTCAAACTAAAGTTCACGAATGAGTTTCCATCAAGTGACGCTACTTTTACCAGGCATCCAAAAAAGCCATAGGTGAAGGTGGCAATGCACACAACACAGACTGAAATTGCAACTGAGCTGACCGTATCACTCAAGGTAACAAAAGGATGATTCTAATAAATAATTGCTTTGATTAATGAACAAATCAAGAGAATCAAGATTTAAAATTGAGTTAGGCATATGCAAGGGTGGAAATCTTAATCAAACAACAGTAGTCTAGAGAGTACCACGTGAAAAAGTAAACTATCAAGGTTCAAGAATCTTATCTCCTTAAAGCCTTCTGATAATTAACAAAATCCATTAACACACTGGATTGAAAAATAAGAAGCCACATATATGATAAAAGTTTGAACTATGCCAGAAGTATGGAGTTAATCCACACTGTAAGTCAAGATTTAGCAGCAATTTTTAAATTAGTTTCTAAGCTGCTTTAATTGTTACTGATATATATATGGCTAGAAGTATGTGCAAAACTAGAAACTGCCCCATCCTATAAGAGCCACTAAAAGCCACACAGGACAACATGTACAGAGCAGATTGCTCAAAGACATCTTTCTTTCCTATAGTAAACATGGACTAACACATTCTGAAATACCCACATGAAGATAAGGCAAGCTGCCCTTCAGCATGTGCTAGCTGATCTTCAACTTGATCAAAGTACAACCTGTTTTATCTACAGACCAGAGATTTTAATGTGTTATTTAGAACACTAGCAACACATTCAAGAAGCTACCCTCTTCCAGACAAACCATTAGCACTGAAACTACCACAGCAATCAAAAAAATCCTTGCATGTGCTTAACTTCAGGTACATGTCCAACTTTGCATATAACCAAAACCTGTACCATTATGATTTCCTTTCCCATCTATGCAAGAACATGAAAAAAAGAAAAGAAAAAAAAAAGAAAAACCAACAAACCAGAAAATTGCAAAACTTATGAAAAGCATTTTATACTGATACAGATATAGAAGCCAACTGCACATACATGCAATACCTAAGATAAAAATACTAAGCTTTAAAAAAATTCCACCAAAATCAGTGAAGAAGCAGAGATAAGACCTCTGCATACTCGGGGCCAGTCCCTGGGAGATGCAACACTTTGAACAACAGGATCTATATTCACGACTGTAGGCAAAACAACACAAGCACCACCCTACAGTACAAAAGCCCACGCATATACAACTCACAGCTCAGGCTCCCAGCTTTGATTCATAAGTCACGTCATTCCACAGAGCGTAACTGTATCACAACACTTGTTAGGGAAATAGCCATGGTTACTCATCACAGTTTGGCGCCGCAAACTGCTTGTTTTCCATAACACTACACACCACATTAATATCTCTCTGGGTGTGGAGGGAGAGGACAGCAGGAAATCAATGAACAAGATGTCAAATCATAACTATCCTAGTAGTATAAGTTGCAAACAAAGCAGCATTTGACTTAGTAGTGAAATACTTCACTGTTTATTTATTTCAGTTGCTTACAACTGCTCTTTTTCCAAAACTATTTTTTAAAGTCTTGCTGAGGTTAAAAAAAATAAACTGGCTAATACTGTAAATAATAACTTAGAAAAGGAGCTTTCTGCTTCTTACTATACAAAAAATGAGAAGGTAGCTTTACTTTCTGCACATGCCACGTTTTCTTTGATATTTAAAGCATATTGTTGAGGCATCCAGCCTTGGATAATAGCACTGGCATCTGTCAGAATCACTAAAATTAAAGCTGCTACTAAATTATTTAAACTGCATTTGCCAGTTACAAATGCTGAAGTTTTTTATGATTTCACAGTTTTACCATTTCTTTTCTTTCAGAAAATACAAAACAGAAGTGAAGCACGCTTTAGTATTTTCCACCATATCTTTTCAGAAATGAAACCTTTTAGCTGCCTTTGAAAGGTTATGTGAACTTAAAGAGTACATAATTAGTTTTGTATCGTATTAGAAAAGTAGAATTAGAATCACTTTACATATATCCAGTTTTTTCTTCTTGTAGAAAACATAAAAATATACTGATTGTTTTCACATCCAATGATTAAACATATCTCATATCCCTTAAAAAACTTTACTGACCACTACAACAACACACATATACAGGTTTGAATTATAGATTGACTTTTGCTCACATTTTTCATTAATTTCTATGAGCAACATCACTAAATCATAGCAGGGAAGTTCTAAAACGAAAAACAAGGAATCCCTAAGACTGGTAAGTTACCACCTTAGTACTTACTGCACAGTATTGATTAAGTATAACTATCTAACAAAATTCAGAGTGCACAGGCACTAGGTTGAATTAGGATGATAAAAGCTGTGTCCTGATAAAAATGAGAGAAAGAGGGTGGATGTGACAATGGTTGCCCCATTATCTTTTGAAACATACTGAATTGGTCAAAACAAACAAGCATGCAACATACCACTTTGGCTGTACTTCTATTTTGTGATGTAAGGAAAAACATCCATTTCATTTTTGGCAAAACACCTTTAAAAAGTCTCAAATTCCTTCTGCTAGAAGAGGAGTTATGATCATTTAGCTTGAAGAGCTCCTCTCAATTCCAGATTCTGAAAAACACAATTTCCTCAGCAGGGCTTTTAGTCATACTTCAAAGCTTGGGACACCTTCCCCAGCATACATTGCTGTAAGTGCTTGTATGATATCTAAAGTTGCCAAGAGAGGGAAGTGATGAAATCACAGCCAATATGGCAGATTAACATATACCTGTACTACCACGCAAGCCTCACTCTTTCTTGCGATTCCATTTTGTTTGTAAAACTGCATTACTTGTCTACTCTTCTTTAATCTTTAATCTTCATATTGAAGAGAGATTTGCAGAAGCTTAACAAGAGGAATCTAGTCACAAGAAATCAGATTAGCCCAATCCTAATGATCTTCATTTCTAACAGAGGCAATTAGGATAATATGTTGGCTTCAAAGAGGCCTATAGCCTGCAGAGATCCAGTGCATCCCTTACGCAGCAACACGCCTTCCTGTTAACAATGAGGATTCTTGGACAGAAGAACTGCATTTATTAAAAGGAGAGGTGTTGTTATTGGATAAAAATGCATGCTGAGATGAGATAGCAAGGCCACATGAGAAGGCCCTCAAAACATGGAAGTACGCCCAGCCAAAGCCAGAGCAACTCTCAGAATGGTGAAAAGGCAGATACATTTCTGCATGTATCTTTCCCAACTTTTTTTTTTTTTTCTGGAAACTGATATAAAAATACCTTACATCTTATTGAGGAGTGCCAGATGGAGACTCTGTATTCTAAATGTATGCCCAGGGCCCAGATTTTGCTTGGACTTCTCCAGCTAGCAAGTCAAGAGAACACGGGACTCATCAGATGAACAACAGTACAGCAGTGCAGCAAGCACCTACAAGGTTTTGAAGTTTCTGTGGAATCTTGCTGGCCCAGCAGATGGGAATCCTTTGCTGCCATTACTCATGTGCAACGTTTAGAAATCTAAACCACAAAATCTAGCAGATAGGCATGACCAGACTTCAGCATCAAAATGATTTCAGCACAGCTCAAGTGACTGAGTTATGTAAGGAAGCATCAGTATTTTCCTTAGGGAGAAGGCGCTTCAAGATTTGAATGCAGTTGCCAACAGGAAGAAAAATTAAGACCAAGAAGAGCTTTATAAAGCAAAAGCTACTGCAGACTGTTTTCTGTATCTGATTTCCTAGCATTTCATGAAGTATTTTCTGTGCAGGGATAGGAAAAAAAAAAGAAAAGGAATACAAAGTCCAATACAGGACACGTGATCAAGTTTCGTATTACAATGCTAATAATAGAAATACGAACACAGTAAGGTTCAGTACATGCTGATATGAAGGCAATGGTATCTTAGGGTACGGAAAGATTAGAATAAATTATCTCAAGGTAAGTCAAGATGGAACTTGCAGCACATCTGTTACTCCACTCCAAATGCCTCTGTGCCTCCTCTTTCCCCTCAGTAAACACCCTGACAGAAGAATAACTTACCTCCCATTAATTCACACTTGTCATGAGGTAAGACTGTACACATCTGATTTTTTGGCCTTGATAATAAAAAAACACTATAGCTCCTGAAAAGCATCCAACCTCAAAATAAAACTGCAGGCAAAGTGTTTCTGGCTGATACTGACAGAATCATAGAACAGTTAGGGTTGGAAGGGACCTTAAAGATCATCTAGTTCACATCTCTAGGCAACCTGTTCCTGTGTTTCACCACCCCTACCATAAAGAATTTCTTTTAGACAGACTAGTTTAAAGCGGTTACATTACCTAAACCCTGCCTTTCCTGCATTCTTAAGTACAACCTCAGCTCAGAATTACCTGCTGATTGATTTGGGTAGCTTCCCACTCAAGTGAAAGCCATCCCATGTTCTAGCCCAAGGTATCTGATGCTCCCGTCAGGGACTGAAAGGTCAGAGCTATGGATTCTCACAAGCCAGACACCTGCAACGTGGATGCACTAAGTGCTCATCACCATTGTGCCAAATCTCCCTTATTGACTAAGCTCATGCACTTAACACCATAAAACAAAATATACATTGCACTGCTACACATAGGTAGCCAAAAGATAATAGAAAGCAATACTACAAAGTAACATCAACTAATATAAAGAGGAATTAAATAATTTTTGCTTAGTATACTCAAAGTTGTAGTTTTGAGAGAACAACTGAAGACTGTTCTCTTGCTTTTCCACCTGAGTGTGAACTTTTCAGTAGATGATCACACACTGTAACAGAATTACTCAGGTTGGAAGAGACCTCTGAGATCATGAAGTCTAACCATACTTATCACTAACATACCACTAAACCATGTCCCTAAGTATAGCATCTAAATGTTTCTTAAATGCCTCCAAGGATGGTGACTCTACCCCCTCCCTGGGCAGCCTATTCCAAGACTTAAAAACCCTTTCAGTAAAGAAATTTCTCCTTATAGCTAAGCTAAACCTCTCCTGCTGCCACTCGAAGCCATTTCCTCTCATCCTCTCACAGTTAACCCTGGAGAAGAGACGTACCCTCATCTTGTTACAACCTCCTTTCGGGTAGTTGTAGAGAGCAATAATGTCTCCCGAGTCTCCTCTTCTCCAGACTAAACAATCCCAGTTCCCTCAGCCACTCCTCATAAGACTTGTGCTCCAGACCCCTAACTAACCTCATTCCCCTTCTCTGGATACTCTCTAATGCCTCTATGTCCTTCTTGCAATGAGGGGCCCAAATCTGAAGACAGTATTCTATATGCGGCCTCACCAGTGCTGAGTACAGGGGCATGATAACTTCTCTGGTCCTACTGGTCACACTATTTTTGATACAGGCCAAGATACTGTTAGCTTTCTTGGCCACCTGGGCACACTGCTGGCTCATGTTCAGTCGACTATCAACCAGCACCCTGAGGTCCTCCTCTGCCAGCCAGCAATCCAACCACTCTTCCCCAAGCCTATAACGTTGCACGGGGTTATTGTAACCAAAGCGTAGGACCCAGCACTCGGCCTTGTTGAAGCTCATCCCATTGGCCTCAGCCCAGCAATTCGGCCTATCCAGGTCCCTCTGCAGAGCCTCCCTACCCTCAAGCAGATAGGCTCTCCCCCTTCTCTTGGTGTCCTCTAAAAACTTACTGAGGGTGCACTTGATCCCCTCATCCAGATCACTGAATCAGTTCTCAGCTTCAGGGTTATAAAGTATACGGAACTGTTTCTCATTAAAAAAAAGGAACACCCCACATCACAAGGTTTCTACAAAATTTACAGTGCACATATACCATATCCAAAATAATACAGTTGGTAGCAATGGTCCTCATCACCATTAAGCTTCATTTTACTTTTAACTGACGGATTTGTAATAAGCAAATAGCCCTATGTATAGATGCCAGCAGAGCAAATATTATTTGCCAAAACTAAATGTGACAAAATTGAAGAACTGTTCACTGTACCTGCATTTAGTTGGAGAATTTAACATTAATGACTTCTGTACACAATACTCTCAGTGATTAGCCAATGTAAGGTTACTCTTTCAGTGACTATGTAAAGCTATCATTTACTCATCAGTACAAAAAGTAGGTCACAACTCAGAAACGTTTATACAATCATCTCCACTATAATACTATTAAAAAACCTATTCAAGATCCTTGGAAATTTGTTGCTATTTTAGACCACTAAAGTTGATGAAAACAAGATTTATCACACAACAAGTCATGAACATATGTAGGAAAGTGATGTTACCACCACACTAGCTTTTTCATTATCACCATCTGCATTAAGCATGTTACACCAATACTACAAATTGATAAATTATGGAGCTTTCTGGATATGCTATTCAGTTACAGTGTTCACTTAACTCCAGTCTTATTACAGTCTTAAATTGTACTAGAAGTATTTTGGAGGCACAGAGGCAAAAAGTTTATTGTACATTACAACATGTCACTGTGATATTACTCAAAACTTCTGTCCTGAAATCATAAACTGTCCCAGTTTTAGAATGTGCAAAAAAAGGTGACAATGGACACATAAGAAACACTTACTGAAGCAGAGAGAGGGAAGTGTTAAGAGTTTTCCCAGAAATCTACTACCAGCAATATTAAGAGTGTTTCACGAAACAAAAATCAATCTTATCAACACAAGTTAGTTCTTCAAATGGACTGTTTTGTTACGTTTACTTAAAAATATGTGGAATATTACATTTTTTTCTTATGAACTAAAAACCAAAGACATATCAGATACTTGTCACACACCCATCAAGGCATTTTTACCACAAGATAGTACCAGAGAATATCAGCATCATAAAAATTCAGCATTTGTATTTCATTAGCAAGTTTTTCTAGATATGGTAAGTAGACCTCTCTTCCCCACATTCATGTTTGTTAATGGTTTCCCTTATGATCAAAACTGCCTAGATAATTGGGACAATCTGTTTCTCCTGAAGATTAGTTTCAGATAAATTAAAAAGGAAAAGTGCAACTCCCCTTCAAAGCTAAGGAAGTATTCCTCACATCTAAATTCACTTTTCTGTAATTAATTTTTCTGTGCAATACAATGCAAAATTGTCGTCGTCGCTCAAGGGTGCTATCCGCTATACTCTTTTTATCAATGCAAAATTCGTACTTCAGTAATATACGTATTTCTTCCAAAAAAGAGAGGTCTGGGTGATCAAAGTAGCAATACTACTATTCAATATTATCAAAGCACTAATTTGTTCTGATTTCTATTACATAGGTATTAGGGCACTAGTAATTTGTACAACAAGCTGTAATGCCATGAGGGAGGCAACCATCCTAGCAGGGAAAACAAGAAAAATACCCCACAAACGTATCTTCTTCGAAAGAGTAAAGCAAGGAGAAACAGAAGGAGAGGCTAATTACTTCAGATCATCTCAGTGAAGAGAGCAAATGAGAAATGCTGCAACATGAATATCAAAAGATCACCTTTTAGTGCTGTTGCATCTGTTCCACAACAATACAGTAACTTGTTTTTTCACACTTCATATATATGTATATATTATCTTTATAGATAATTATAGATAAGAATATATTATGTATTGGATATTTTTATATCTCCACGCTGTAAGTCAGAACCCAAAATGCTGAAGGTAACCCCTGTGGAGACTCGGCAGCCCTTGAGATAGGGTAGCTCCTGATAGAGCGCACACAGACTAGTTATCTTTGGGCTCTGAGTTTTGATCCCTCGGCAGAACTGTGCCCAACAGCCATCCGCTTGTCTGTCAGTGCAGTCAGGGGCACCCAGCCGGGTCGCTCCGAGCCTGCAGCGATCCTCTCCTAAACCCGCCTAAGGCGTTCGGTGCTCGGACCGGAACCAAATAACTCTCAAGTGAGGTGCTCTGCCAGCGATTTGGGGGAAGCAAAGGTCAGGGGAGATAAAGAGCTAAACCAGACCCTATAGAAGGGGTTAGCAAAGGCAAACGCGGGAGTGAGCGCAGACGGGACAGCACCTTCCCTGTTCCCTCCCCAGGGACCCGGCAGTGCCCTCCTGCCCTCACACTCCGCTGAAAACACAAGGCGCGGAGGCGAACAGAAAACGGAGAGACCCTGCGGAGCGGAACAGTGCCGCGGAGCAGTGCCCTGACTCGCCCTGAGCCGCCCGCTCCCCGCCGGCACGGCAAGGTATGGTAGGGCACGGCGGGCTACAGGCTGACAGACTGCCCGGCACCGCCGCACACCTTCCCGCTCGCTTCCACACTCAACCCTGCCTTTCAGCCCCGCCACCGCCGGGGACCAGCCCTCGCCGCTGCTCTCTCGCGGGGCCAGCTGCCCGCCCGGGCACTCCGCTGGCGGGCCGAGGAGGGAGGAGTGAGGCGCGGGGGCGGCCCCGGCGGTACCGCCACTCCCGCCTCCCGGAGGCACCCCGGCGGCGCCAACTTTTCCGCGCAACCCGGCTTCCGCGCCCCGCACCGGTCCCGCCGCCCTGCTCGGTACCTGCCGCACCACCCCGCGCCGCCGCCGCCGCCCCGCTCCCCCAGGGGGCGCAGAAGGCCGTTACGGCCGTCGCGGCCGCCGCCACCGCGCAGACCGAGAGAAGCAGGTGTGGAGCACGGGACCACGGAGCCGATCCCGCTGCCGGCTCCTGTGCCTGGGCTGGGCGACCGGGGCGGGGCGGTGAGGAAGGAGCGCACCCGCCCGTCCGCGCCCGCCCCCTAGCGGAGCGACTGGCTGGACCCGGCCGCCTCTCCATCTCCCCGCTTCGGCGCCACTCGGATCCCTTCGGCACTTTCCGCGGCTTCCGGAATGGAGAAGGGGCGAGGCGAGGCGGGGCGGGTTAGTGAGAGCGGAGTTACCCCGGAGTGGGGGGGAATTGTACTCTCATCCTTCATCGCCATCCTGGGGTAGGTGGGGACTGGTTCCCGGGTACCGGTCCCCACACGGTGGGGCTACCCGAGCGACGGCCCTGGTCCCTCCCGGGCCTCTGGCACAGCGAGAGGGCAGGGCCTGGTAGGGCTTGCTGCCGGATCTGTGCGGCCTATTGCGTGCGGCTGTCCCTCCTGGCTGCGGGGTGGCTGGAGAGGCCTGCCTCAGACGCTTGAGGCCCAGGCCAGCTGACAGGCTAGGTGAGGAAACCAGGAGCTTGGTGTCTGCTGGCCTTATTGCCTGGCTTAGTAACATGGCAAATGCCGAGATACGCGAAGTATTGTCAAAGAACGTGGCTTATAGCACTTTGCACCTGCTCACTTCTCCTGATGGGAGGTGGACAGGTCTGGCCATTGTTGAGCCCCAGGTTGAGGTCCCCAAAAGGTACGGAGAGGCATGCCGCTTCCTTCTTAAACAGGGCATGCAGCAGCACCATGCAGAGGTATTAGCTCAGGTCTTGCAAGTGGTATAACTGTATCAGAGCAACTCTATACCCATGCTAATTAACTGAGCCTTTCAGCAGAGCTAATTAACTGAAGCAGAATACCTCAATGGCCAAGCAATTTGGTAGTATGTTTTCTCCAGTGGCAAAGCCAGTTAATTTCCAGATGCTTGTTCCTGCCCTTGTGGCACAGTTGTGCTACTGCAACTGTGAATGAGACCAGTGAAACAGTCCAGGTTGAAGCATACTTAAAAACGCTCCAAAAATATGTGAGGCTTGGATGTTATTTTCTTGATTTGTTTTGGCCCCTGTCTTCAGATGTCTCTGTTAACACAAATACAGGGGTGGGAGCAGGGAGAGAATGAACTGCTGTGCTAGAAACTCCATGCAAGGAACACAGATCAACAACAGCATATCAGATTATTCCTTGACATGGCTACATTTTTTCAAATCCCCAAATTAACCCTTCCAAACTTAATGTAGTGATATCTGTGCTGCATTACATAGTATAAATAAGCCTGCAGTGTAGGTGTGGCTTTCCAAAATGTAACTTGGCTCTTGGAGTCTGCTTACTCTGTACTGCACACCCTGGTCAGCCATTCCTCATTATGCCAGTTTGCTGTCTAGTTTGGGTGAAGTAGCTTGAGGGTAGCAACTGTGGGTGCAGTGAAGGCAGGAGAATGGGAGCCAGTTTGTGCATGTCTACATGGTACTGCCTATCTAAATTTGATTACTGGGAGAAGCATAGCTATATCACCTTTTCTCACCAAGGGCAATGCACACTGCTGCTCAGCACGACTGGTTGATAGGGTTTTTCCCATATCCTGCAGGTTCTTCTGGACAGTTCTTTCTTACACTCATAAACATGTTTGTTAATACCTACACTGAAGAGTGATCTATCCAAATGACTTAATTGAGAAAGCCGTCTAATAATCTAATCCCTCTTCATTTATAAAGGGTTCATAGGCTTAATCTTCCTCACATTTAAATCCTAATTAAATATTCAAAGTCAACAGGCTTCATTCTAGTTAACTGCTTCTGAGACTCGAAGTGAGAACAAGTCCATTTGTTAATTCTGTAACATTTCTCCGGAGTGTGAGAATATTTAACTCTGGAATGACAAAGTGTGTAAAAAAGCACTGGCATTGTCATCCCAGATCAGCCCATTGGGTCAACGTGTTTCCACGAGAACCTCTTCTGCTTAATGAATGAGGATTAGGCCCCACTGACAGTGTGCCATGGAAGGAAGTTAAACTTCTTTAAACTGATACTCTGCATTTTCCAAACAGTCTAAGTACTTTGTAAGCAGTAGTCATCACCTCTTCCTTTACAGGGAGTGCAGTGAAATGTGCTGCATAACAGATACATGAAGTTAAGACATGGCCACAGGCCAAGCTGCTACTACCTATAGCAAAGGTTACTGCAGCTTGCCCTCCACATAGTCCTATGTAAATCTGTAACAGCATTAATACAGTGACATGATAGGCAATACATTCTATTTAATCATAGTTAGGGCCTGATGGCCTTTATAGATGAAATGTGATGTATTAGGCATTTTATTTAGTTGTACAATTCCTGTGTTTCCAGTAGGACCAAAACTGTGCAGCAAACAACTCTTCCATTACATCAGAAATTATACTGCTAGACCTTGAAGGAAATACATAATCCCAAGTCTTCCAATATGTTAAAATTATTACCTGCAGTATCAAGTACTGTCAGTCAGACCTGTGAAGTATAGTATCCCCTGCTCTGTTGACTGAAAGTAGCAGATTTAATGGAAACAAACAGCAGATTTCTATTACAAAAAATTAATTACAGCTCCAAAATTCTGTTCTCGGAAAGCACTTTCCCAAATTCATTGGTTGTATGGAAAGACAGAGAATCATATACTGATTAAGAGCAGTGAAGAGAAGAAGGAACATGTTAGCTATGACTGCCACACAGGATACCATAGGAGCACTAGTGAATTTCTCCCACCAATAGATGATCTGTCCCACAAAATGTGATATCAGCTAATAACAAAACAGCTATGTTTCAAAAACAATTCTGTATGTGAATGTTCCTACACATCACCTATTTATTCCAATATGCTACTCAGTTTCCTATCACACAATTAAAAATGTGGAGGAAATACTAATTCCATGAAGACAGCAGCCTGAAGTAAGTTATCTCTGTTAATTTCACCTTTTGTGGCAGAGGCATTATTATTTTCTGTAATTACATAAACATACTGGTTTTTTTACAGGATTTCTCCTATTCATTGCATGTCTCAACAGCTCCCTTCACTGCACATGTTAACACCTACAAACTGGATGGCTACTCTCATCAAGTTGAGTGTCCAGCTGAAGACACGTAGGACACGTTTTTTCAACTCTCAGTTCCTGTGCCTGTTTATTCACATCTCTGAGCATTTCTTTAAATGAAAAAAAAAATCACAACCTCAGTCTCTGTTCAGTTTACTCAGAAAAGGAAATCCCTCAGTTACTGAGCAGAGGGTAGAAGTCTTGCTGGAGTGACTTCCTCAGCATCACCCAGAAGTGCTGTCACAGTAGCAACATCTCTGATAGCAGTTTGTGCCGATACCTAGCCAGGGGTCAGACACTTTTTAAAACTAAGGGAAATGAAAATCGAGGGTAGTGTTAGTTTTAATATTGACAAGTTCTCTGGTTAGGTTAACTTGTAGTGATACAAGGAAAAGTGTAGCACTGTAAAAAGTTAAGGGAAAAGAAAGCCTGCTTATTTGAGCAACATAGCTGGCTTATGCTACCCTTTAGTGAGTTCATGAAACCACAGTGACTTCAGAGGTTCACCTGAATTTCTTTTCTCAGCATTAGCAGACAGGCAAAGATTAGCAGGAAAAAGTCCCGATCACTGCTAGGCTGTGATAGAGATGGAGGTAAAGCACAGGACATGTTTTAAGGTATAGATTGATTCTCTTACACTTAGATCTGGTTTGGGAAAACCTAGGGGAAAGAAGTACACATAACTGATTTAGCAAGCAAGTCTAATGAGAAAAAGTTAAAAGATTTGGACAGGCTAGAGACTGAGAGAAAACAACAAAACAACTGTTTCCAGTGATGTGCAGCATCCCCTGTGGCTTGACTGAAGTACAAACAGCCTGATTCCCAACAGCGCACCACAAACTCATGAAATTTAGAATGGAGTGTGTGACCCCCATATTTCCAAACTTCAGGAGGAATTCCATCAACCCCAGCTGCCTTGCCAATTTTCACCTGCTGTATGGCCATAAGAGCTTCTTCTACAGTAGGGGTATTATCCAATTCAATCTTCACTGGTTGCTGTGAAATAAACTGAATTGCTGAATCTTGAACAACACGGCTAGTACTGAACAGAGTCTGAAAATGTTCTGACCATCAATTCAGAATAGAGGTTTTATCTGTTAGAAGCGTTTGACCATCTGCACTAAATAAAGGGCTTTGAACCCAGTAAGTAGGCCCATATGCAGTTTTCAAGGCCTCATAAAAACCTTTATAATCACCCATAGCTGTGCACAATTGAGTTTTTTCAGCTAAATTGATCCACCACTTGTTCTGGATGTCACGGAGTTTCTGTTGGAGCTTACTGCATGCAAGATGGAAAGTTGCTTTTCTTACATGACAGGATGGCAATGCAAGATGTGCCTGGTGAGCAGATCTCTTCTTCCTCAACAATTCCTGGATCTCTTGATTGTTTTCATCAAACCAATCCTTGTTTTACTTAACGGAGAACCCAAGGGATTCTTCAGAGGACTGCAGAATGCTGTTTTTAATATGATGCCAAACTATTTTAGGAGAGGCATCTGTAGAATCTATAGGATGATTTTCAAATCTGCTTTGGAGATTTGCCTGAAACCTGTCTCTCACTGTGGCTGATTGGAGATTGTTAACATTAAATCTCCTTCTTGTGAGACCACCCTTTTTGGTTTGAACTTAAGATTGAAATTGNTCAGAACGACCACTATCCACAGAATCAAGCATCGTTCTGATATTCCAACAGGCGAAGAGTTAGTTTAGGTACACCTCTAGAGGCAGGTGTATGCCTTTGTCTCTTAATCTTTGTGTGACCGCATTATAGGAAGATGCCTGTTGGCCGCAGTTAACCAACCAGGTGAAGAGGGAGATGAGCTTTGTTTAGGCCACCTTTTCTAGGCCCTTCTCTGAAAGGAGCAAGCAGTGCTCTCCTTAAATAAGGCTGCTTAGTCATTCAGGATGCTGCCAAAAAAGACTGTCATCTCCGGGTCAGTCTCTAGCGACCAATGTCCTGAACCGCCTGCATGCGGAGTTGGGTCTGCAGCTACCGCTGCACCTTAACACCTGCTGTTTCAACCCTCGCCTGTCGCTACAGGGCTTTACAAAGTGGATAACACCCTCGAGCCTGCGCAATGGATTTTTTTTTAGGTGAGACACAGCATGCACAGAGCTGGACCCACCCTTTAATCCTATGGTTCATCTGTCAGGGCCTAGCAAGCTTGGACGCTGGCAGCGAAGTCCTTAGGATGTAGGTTTAATTAGAGTGTCCTTCTCTTAGATGGAAGGCCTTACAGGGCTAAACGAGCTCCATCTGCCCGGGTTTGGAATTAGAGTTGTCCTTCTCTTAGGATGACTGCCAGAAGGCTAATGAGCACATCCTTCCCATGGATATATATTATCTAGCCTTTTGGTTTAGACCTGTCTGGCATGGGAAACCCTACCAAAGGCATGTACCATCACCAGCATAGCTCATAACCGCATAAGGCAGCAAGCCTTTACTGAGTAAATATATATGTGTAAATATGTATATATATATATATATATGTGCATGCACAGATTTTCAGAAGTTAACAAATCAAATTTAAAAGAATTTCCTTCAGATCAGCACAAGACTCCTTGCTGTCAGAGTCATGAGAGTACTAAAGCAATTCCTTATCCCAACTCCTCTTCTTTGCAAAGTTTAATTCTACTTAAAGTCAGTTCAGCTTGAGGCACAAGACCATGATGGGATACTTCGTCCCAAATAATTCAATTCTGACACAGTTGTAACTGAAACTGGATCTTTATAAGGAAAACGTTTGGCAATCTGATTTGCAGAGATTATGGTCACTCTGCCTTATAGACAGATCCGCATATGCATGCACAAAATAAGCTTCACTCCACTTCCAGACACACTGAAGTTCTAACAACCATCCTTATCTCAAGCTCATGAGATATATTCTGAAGTCCCATTCCTTTAAAAACATAAGCTAACAGTGAATCTCCTAAAAAACCCTAAGTGGGTTAAGTTATGCTTGTGGTACTACAAAATGCTTGCTTGAGTGAATACAGACTGGGAGTATACACCTAGGCAGTAAATATTGCTCAGCAGCTAGACAGTAACTTATCTGGCCAAAGTAATTTATGTGCCTACGCTGTCTCCATGGATGTTATTCTCCTCCAAGACTTCAGTTGAAACTGTCAAAAGTGCCTGCACCTACTTACAGGCATGTATGAAACAAGTCACGTTATGCTCCAATCTGTAAAATATGCATTACAAAATACTGGTTAAACAGAGTGGAGGGGAACATGCAAAAAAATTGTCACTAGGGGTGTGCCTACAATGTTGCACTTAGTCCTAAACAGTGAAAGTGTACTAGACTGTAAAAACGTATTACTAAGGGAAACAGTGAAAGTACAAACAACTTGAACATTTAAACTTAGGCAGAATTTTGTAGATTAAAATACGTTGCTAGGTAGTAAGTCTGTGTGTACATGGGTAGAAAATTAAGTAATCATTTTTATCTCTGCTTTGATTATCTGATCAATATTCATTGATTCAAAATTCATATGGTGAATACGTATTTATATGAATATTGGCCTTTCTGTCACTGACAAGTGTAAATCTCAAATTATCTTTTTGGCTTGATCTTCCTTTCCTCCTCCTTATGGCCACTCAATGATTTTCTCTTATTGACAATATATAATTATTGTAAATTATGAGAGACAGAGACATACTGTTATAACTGATCTATTTTTCATGCATTCATTATAACAGTATTTTCCTACTTCAGGATATAACTTTTGAATAATAATAATAAAAAATTCGTAGTAAAGAAGTGTCAAATAATTTTTGCATTGTCTAAAATTTGCAAATATTTTACATTTAGCAATTAACCATTTAAAGCATATTTAAATGGATCTTATTTAAATGAACTGAGTGTATGTATTTAATGTAGTCACACAAGAGAAACAACGTGGCATTATGCTAATTTTCTGTAAAACACATTTGGTTTCTTTCAAAATTGCCACTCCCTGAAGTATAACAGAAGCCCATTTCACGTTCTGTGTCATTTGAATCTGAGATGGAACATTGAAGAAAACTGCCATAATTGAAGCTTGAAAGATATGGAACTGAGCCTTAAGGGAGTGTTGGGCACTTTTCTTGTCATTCTGGTTGATTGATTTGCATCATGTGGGTGGGGAATGTTGTTGATCAGGCTGTCCATTTTCATTTTCTACTGGTTGTGTCAGTTTTAAAGTGAGGGATGAGCAGACACTGCATTGTAAGCCAAAATAGGTAAAAAAATACCATTTATGCTCTTCCAAAAACTGCAATATTTAAGTCAACTCAGGATATTTATTGTATGCTGCAGTACATTATCATTAGTCTCCTGTATTGACTAAGTGCCTTCTTTTTTTTTGGTTTTCTGTGTGAACATACTGAAAGAAAAGTCTTTAAACTTAACCTATTGCTCTCCAGATTGCTTGAGAAATACTGCTCTGAATTTAGCAGACAACCAACATGCCTTAATGGTAAAACTTGATATACTCCCTAAAGGAAAAAAAAAGCCCAAAGCTTATTTTACTGTTCTGATCTACATTGCAATGTATGCCAAATCTAACCTGGTTGCTATCAGATCACCGTGTCTTGCTGCTGCTTGATTTCCTATCAAATCATTCTACATTTGAGGAGTTGAATTAGCCTCCTAATTTGTTGCTACATGCACATCTATTGCAATCAAACTTTCTTTAAAAAAAAAAACAAAAAACAAAAGCAAACCAGCTCCACACTTATCAGTTTTCTGCAAACCATTTCTGCCCAGAGTGTTTAACTGGGTAACTGTTCTTGCTGCATTGCTGGGAGTACTGCTGCGAGCATCGTGAAAGCCAAAAGCACCTTCTAACAGATAGGCAAATTCATGACATGAGTGCTTCTGCATTTTTTGGCATCTTACATGAAAGGAACAAATAGGTTTTCCTTTTCCTGTGTTATCATGCAGTGGTATTCATTAATGCTCTCAAGAAATGGGGGAAAAATTAATCTCCCACCCCCTAACAAGGAAACCATGTGTTTCAGGAGATTACTAATAGAGTAACTTCCTTCTGGAGGTCACAATTCATGCAAAAAATGAAACCTTAACTATACTTCTTTTAAGAGGTTGTTAAAGAAATGTGGAAATGCTTCAGCATTTTCCTATTTAGCACAATTCAGACCAGTAGCACACAGAGTTGTAATACACCTAAGGGAAGAAGACATAAAGAATTAGGTCTGGAGTCTGGGGAAGGCAATATCTTGACTAGACTAATTGATTTCCAGACTGATGTTTTAAAAATCTATACAGTGAAAATACTAATGAGGCACAGTTTTGGAGGGAGAAGAAGTTCTAAATTTAACTGTAAGTTTTCAGTAGCTTTCAGTAACTATGAGGGCTAGTCTCTCCAGATATTTAGGATGTAAAGCAGCTCGACATGTTTTCTTCCTATGAGGCTTCCAAACATGTCTTGTATATGTCTGGTTCTATTTGTTGTGACAGGCACAAAAAGCAGTATGTGTCAGAAGACTTAAAAGCTAGATGTTGTAGCGCTGAACTTACAGATGGTCATCTCTGGAGTAAAATCAGGACTCCCACGTGCAGTTCTTGGGCTACTTTGACAGAATACTTAGGAAAGGTTTTCTGCTTATGTTGTGTTGGAGAACTGCCACCAGACTGAATCAGGAGTGCTTCTTCAACACCTTCAGCAGACTGAAGTTAGTGGTGGGAAGTGCGCCCTACAGAGGTACCTGTTAAGTCTCACAACTCTGCCTCAGGTGCTCCAGAGAGGTACCTCTGTTCATTTGGAATATAATTTCTGGAAGTGTTTTCTTGAACGTAGGTAGGATTTATATCCATGGGTTCTGGATTCCAGTCAGGACAGGTATTACCTGAGCTGTGGTTTCACAGCCCTATTGGTGCAAATGTGAGTCTCTTCAGGAGTGCAATGCAAGGGATATAGACTGTGCATTATCAAAATCACTTGTCTGTAAAGTCTCTTTTACTGCCTTGGAAACACTAAGGGTTATAATGCAGAAGTTTTAAATTTAGCCTACTTCTCACTCTAGGCTTTTGAACACCCATCTATTATCTGGCCTTTCATGTTGTTCATACTTATCCTGACTCTCTGAAAGTCTGAAGCTCTGAAAGGCCTATCATAATTCTGTGGATTACACATATAGACAGAAAAGAACTAAAAGAGAGTATTAAGTCTGCAGAGTGATGCACTCCCAAATTTGAAAGTACTAGAGTTAAAATCCTTCACAGGTTTATAATTCTGTCCTCCTAGCAAAGTTCTCAACTACAAGGTCTTGTTTAATACTGGAATGTTACATATTCCTTGTCACAAAGCAGTCTTTTGAGGAATTATTGAACCCTTTTAAAATATTGGCCAATTTTAAGAAGATAATCTCTCTATTTTTTCCTCTTTGTTGCAAAACCATTTCTCATTTTCAACAAGATTTCTCAAAATATAGAATTTGGGGCAGTAGAAAGTTACCCAGACAATGATGATTTCTTTTCCTCTCCCTAAATCACCTTGTGATGGGGTTTGTAGTGACCCTGGTGTCCTTGCAAGGCAAAAATAGGAAAACATGTCTAGAGAGAAGGAAAAGACAGGTTGGTTGCCAGCCTAGCCTTAGATTGGCTTAGTCTGCCCTAGCTCTGTGCTGAGTAAATGCTTATGGATAGTGGACACCTGTTGGGTAATGGAAGGGCAAGGATAGGAAACAGGAGGGAAGGATAACAGCCTTTGAAATGTCTTAAGTAGTTTGGAATACTGAAGTTCTGTGTGGTATTTGTCACTGGCTAATTCTTTTGTTTACGCATAATAGTGGTTTGATTATCTTTAGTCTGATATGAATGTTTCTGTTGCTTCTCTGCACAGAGTGGGCCAAAAGGTGTAAGTGCTTTGCTACTAGTTTGGACTCCTAGGTCTGTACTTTAGATCCTTAGATTGACTCATTCCTTTGTGGAGTAAAGAGGAATAATATTTTTAATCTAGGTCTCAGTGCTGCAGTCAAGTGTTCTCATTCCTAATTATTCCAAGCAGAGCGAGACACATTCCCTAGTGACCAGGTGCCTAAAGCACCTTTTAAAATTGCTTTAGTTAGACAAATAAGTCAAATTATTACTTTGTGTTTTGCCAGTAAAGGATCAAAGCAAGCTTTTCTAGATTAAACATATGGTAAGAGTGGCATCTAACGGCTCTGAAATCCTCAGGATGATGGGGGAGGGCATGCTGATTTTTTAAGGATCACATATAGATGTTTTGCCATTTTTATTAGGAAGTGCAGAAACAAAACAAGGATTTTGGATGCCACTGAGTATCTAGTTCCCTGGGAACTGCAGTTTTCTATGCATGTGGACCCTGTGCAGATCTAGCTTGCTGATATGAACTGTTCTGGTACCATTTCTATAAATAAACGAGTGTACAGTGCCATCACCTGTTCTTCCTTTCCTGCCTTCCACTCAGTATGGGACTTTTATAATTCTAGAATTACAAATATGACATAATCGCAAATGCTTATGCTGGTAATATTGTATCTGTAAAGCCCAAGGGTAACAAAAATGTTTTCAAAGCAAAGCTGATTTCATTGCTGATGCTTCTGCATAAAGATATTTTGGCATGATAAGATTCTGTATAAACTGATGTGTTTGTTATTGAAACATATCTTAAGTTTTCATATTTATTCAAAAGGTAAAATAAAAAAAAAAGAAAAAAACCCCCACCAACTTATTTCCTGGATGGAAATGGCAAAGCAAAAGGATTTTTTAAATCTTCTAGCTCCTGAAAGACTATTTTAGGTACAGAAAGAAACAGATGAAGCTGATAAGAGCAGGCTATTTGGCCTTTATGCAAATAAAAATTGAGCTGTTGTTAAAACAGAACTATATGATTCCTGGTGCTTCTCTTCCAAACCTTTCTTTATGCTCTAAGTAGCAAATGCCAAACACTGCTCTAAACTGGTATGCTACTATCTGGGTATGTCAGATTAGAATCTGACAAAAAGCTGTCAAAAAAGCTGTCTGTCAAAAAGTTTACAGTAGTTTAGAGACTGCTGTTCTCTTAAGAGAAATAATTGGAGCAAAATAACTACAATTATAGGCAGGAACTATAATGGGAACTTGAATGAAATATATATGGTTATACGACCCACTAATGATTAAAAAAAACAACCCATAATGTGAATGAGTCACTGAGTTTTAAATATAGGTCCCTGCTGCAATAGTTTTGTCATCAAACAAAGCTTCACCTGAACTGAAGGGGAGCAGGGGCTGTATGATGGGGTCCCACAGCCATGCCTCAGTAATTTGTACACTGACAATAATGGCAGAAGCTACACAAGTAGTTTCTATTATAAGTGATGTAAGATAGAAACATTTGCAAAGGGATGAGTCACTGATCAGAGGGCTTTCAGTTTGACTGTGATACAGTGCTTCAGATGAATGCATTCATTATTTTCTATAGCCTGTGACCTTTTCTGCTTCATAAATAGTAACATTTATTTTTCTGCACAATATTTATTTTAACATCATCACCATTGATTTCACTGTATTTCATCAGTTGTTCCAATTGTAAAGTTGGGCTCACTTCCTAATATAAAATCAGCAACTTTCTAAAGGCAAAGAAAATAGCAAAGTTGTTCTATGATTTTAACAGCTGAGAACACAAATAGCCTTTGACATAATGCTTTTAGAGTAATTTTTTTGCTACATGACACAATTTGTTTTTAAAGAACTGTGATGTGTCTTACAGACACATGTCTGGCAAAGAAAAGTCATGAGAGGGGTTAAACAAACTAAATGACCTCTGCTCTGCTGGCCACCAAAACAGCACAGGCAAGGAAGCGAAGAATTTTACAAGGTCCTTTGGAAACATAAACCAAGAGACTATATTGCAAATGTTCTTACTATCATTTGCAGTGCTGTCTCTGAAAGTCATTTCTAATTTCAGCCACAATTTGCATGAAGTGAAGAAGTAATTCAGATAGCCTGCTAAAAAGTTTGTGGGTTTGGGGGAACATGTATTGGTATTAGGAGCTTCTGAGAGCAAAATTACATCTCACCACTTCAAGACATTTTCTCTGCACATTTGAGGAAGTTAAAGGAAACCTCAAAATAATGATAAAAAATGATGACCTATTTCTTCATTTTCCGATTTTCCCTTTCCTGCATCACATATGCATACTTCTAAAAAGATAGGAACAAACTTCATTGCCACAGTGCTACAAAAGTCTGTATAGACAATGATTTCTTTCTCAAAATAAATAAAACACAGAGCAACCTTCTTTCCCTGGAAAAGTTTGGCATCATTTACTGATATGGAAACAATAGAAGCATCTGGCATTTAAAAGCTATTAAGAACTCTTCTCAGTCAGCCTTTCTCATGTCTATAGTTCAAATAAATTGGCTGGTTCTTTGAAGACAATGTGGAATGAGAGCACAGGGTTTGCCTCTCAGCATGGGTGACTGCTGCACACCATTGCCTGAGCTCATCCCGTCAAAGCAATAGAGCTCAGAGTTCAAGCTGCCATTCAATCCCTAGTTTAGCACAAACTGTTTATAACCTCTCTGGTAGTTTGTTAATACAAACACCATTTACATTGGTTGCAACGATACTAAAGGAGTAATTAGGAGAATATTTTAACTGTACTTGAATTTCACTTGTCTTTTGTTGCTATTCAGATCATCTGGTATAGCATCTGTATATAACCTCATCTTGAAAACATATATGTAAAAATAGGAGGTTCATAGATAAAAGTAGTCTGGAAATGTAACAGTATTATGCATGAGAGTGTGGAGCTCTGGCTAGTTTGTTCCTGTCAATATCAAGACAGCAGTTACCTGTATGGAGTCTTTCATTTAGCGTGTTCATTAAATTCAACCCTAGCAACAGTGTGGACATCCAGCATCAGTGTTACAGACCATACCTCCATAAAAATCTTTTTTCTCATCTATTGTGAAATTCTGGTGGTGCAGCTCAGAGAAATGGAAGAGAGATAGCAGGCCTGAAGCAATGATGAATAGCTTGCAATCTCCTTCTGCTTATTTATGTGATGGGTCCTAACAACAAGCTGCCGTTTTTTGAAGTCACGTGTGTCTGAGAGTCTTTGGAGATTTGTGGCAGAGAGGGTGATGCATCCTCTTGTTTGTAAGTTGTGCACACCTTCTAGGGGTTTCATTGGTCTATTCAGGGATCCCTTGCAGTTAAATTTCTTGTGTCTCTTCTATGCACTGAGGCAGTTGCCACAATGGAAGATGTGTGTGTTATACATTTAGACATATATTCATGAAAACTCTAGTAAAACTGTATATTTTCAAATAACATACTTTCATACTGTTCATAGCTTAGCATAGAATTAAATAAAATTTATAGTCCATACTAGGATAGGAGTATTTAGAATGTGAACTTATGGGACATTAACTGTAGAATGCTACTGCCATTATCTTTGCAAGATCCAATTTGATGGAAAAGTTTGCTTAATACTCTCAATATCAAACACCGAAATACTAATGATAGCAACAGAGATTTTCACAACAAAAGCATGTAAATATTTAGAATGATTTGTTAACTTCTTATAGTTAAGACCTAGGAAAAATGTCTTAAGTAAAATATTATAATTAATTTTTTATCGGCTTATTATGAAGAGCTTGGTGAAGCTTTTAATGAATTGTTTGGAGACACTGACGACAGTAATTTATTTAACATTGGAGCAAAACTTATGCAATTTTCGTATAAAACTAGATCACTTAGAAATATTGTCTAGTGTGCCAAAGAGAACTTGCTTCAATGCAATACTTTACTACTGAAATTAACATTCTGCCACATCTGTAAAATGTAGTATGACATGAAGATTGATTTTCATGAATTTTTTCAGTAAGGCAGACCTTGGTATATACCAGCAATCAACAATCATTTTAGTCTCTTTTAAATCCTGTTGATCATTTGTTCTCTAGTAGAGGGAGGGAATCAGAAGCCCCACGGTGACAAACTAATATCCTTGTATTGAAATGAATATTAAAAAAAAAATATTACATACCTAGGGACTCTGAACTGCACGGGCCTGTGTGCTTTGTTTTGTGCCTATAAAGAGTCCTACAGAAGCTGAAGAGGATTGTTTATATGCATGAAGTTAAAGCATATTCCTAAGCACTTGTAAACTGAAGGGCTACTTTAACAAATGCATTAAGGACCCATCTTCTTTTTCCCTTTATGTTTATATTTCTAGAGAAAAAAACATTCAGTATCTTAAATCTTTTTCATCAGCCAGAACTGCACTATAACTCTATACATCACAGGAAGAGAAATGAAATGCAGGAAATAAAAATCACTGTCAACCCAACTGTATAAAAAGTTTACTGTGGGATGTGTTCTTTCAATATCTTAAAGCCACTCCTTCAGATTGGATTCCAGGGGACAGTGTGAAAGTATGAGCTTAGAAAGTGATACCAGGGCTCTGAGCACTGGAAAGCATTGTCTGTCAGTCACTTCTGAGGACAACTTGAAAAGAATTAATGCAACAAAATAAATTGAGCACAAATACAAATTACTTGGTCAAGCTGAATCAGAGCAGAAGTTTCTATGATGCCTACTGACTGGGAAACCAAGCCTTGCTGTTTTGTAAAGGTACAAGCTACTTTTTTTTAAAAAAGCCAACAACGTGTTGCTGTTTTCTGGTAATGCCAAAAATCTTCTTTTACACAGAAGACTGAGATTTTGTGGTTTAATAACCCACTTCAAAATGTGGACAGAAGACTACACCTGCCCACAAACTGTGTTTTTTATTTATTTTATCATTTGCGGAAGTACACCACTACAGAAGAAATAGTTTGAAAGGAAAAAATTACTTGGACCCATAGATGAGTGGGGTTCCAGACTTAATTCTAGGGTATTTTGCTGAAAGGAATTGCTCTTATATATAATACAAGATGGTATGATCAACCAGATAAAACTTTCCATTCTGAACTGTAGCATGTTTGTTTGGAGTGTGTGGAAGAGGGAAAAATGCTTTTAATATGATCATACATTTAGCTGAGAATGAGAAAATAGATTATATTTAAAGAATGCTTTTTCTGGTGGCTGGGAGTGAGGTTCAGAAACCAATCCCTTAAACTGCTATTATTAGCCATCTCAGAGGAGAGAGAGATTTTATTTGACTCTGCCCCAGTTTGAAGACCTCTCAGTAATATAAAGAAATTGAAGTGAAACTATATGAAAGTCATTTGTCCTAATTTCTGGCGCCTAATAAAGTGATCCATATTGAAAGAATGGAGCTTTAAAGGACTAGTTCCCTGCTCCCAAACATAAAGCATTCTTCCCATCATCTCTTCTCCTTCACCAGAGAGAGGCTGATGTGATTTTGTTTTATAGTTCCAATATAAATGTAGTGCTATAAGCTCAATAGGAGATAAGAATGTTTAAAATTCGAGATATAGTTTCTATGCATAATGACAGAATTGTATTGGGTCACAATCTAGAAGTATCACATTATTTTCATGTTAACTCATTTGGTGGCAGGTTAGGTGAGGTCTCCTAATTCAATTTATATTCAGTCAAATGGCTGAAGAAAAAGCCTAGCAATTAATCTGGTGAGATTATAACCCTTCAGAAAATCCTTTCCTTCAGAAAACTGCCTCCTATGTTCTCAGTACTCTGGAAAACAGATGGAAAATACTGTAAGGAGTGACAATTACTGGAAAAATGTGCAAATAAAAAAATTAAGAAGCATGCATAGAACTGTAGTATGGCATTTCCTATGATGGTATCAAAAGCAAATAAAGATTTAAGAAAAAAAAACCCTAAATTAAACAAATCTCAAGGTGTCCTGAATGTTGTTGAAGGAGTTTGAGCTAGGAAAGCCTCTAGGCATTTACAGCCGAAAATACTGTGGATTCCTGCCAACCTTGTCTTTCTAGGTTTGTGTCAGTCCATATTTCCCCTGTCTTTCTGTTGGCTACTTGTCTTTTTAGTACTTCAACTAAAGGGTAAGAAATAAAGCTATACTTTGCCAGCAGACCATACTGATGAGTCAATATACTGCTTCCTTGGAGGCCAAAAATACCTTTTGCATGATGTAATTGTCAACTTTTATTTTAATTGACAGCTAGTACTTATAGTGCCTCTGCTAAAAATTAATGATCTGGATACTTGAGGCCCAGAGATGTGGAGGAGACAGAGAAGCTCAATGTTATTACTTAGCAGTGACATCCAGTCAACAATGTTATTACTTAGCAGTGACATCCAGTCAAATGGATACAGTGAACAAGGTAACTGCAAAGATTACAGGTTTCTAGTGGATTCTCAAGGGTAAAATTCAAGAAGGTAGCATTTGTAGAAAGGAGTAAGATTTTATTAGATAAAATGGTAGAGGTTAAATAATGCTGTGCTTGGTCATGGAATCTCAGGGCCATAACATATCCTGGCAAGGTCTGTAGCACCTTTCTAAACAGAAGATATGTTGCTTCCATTTTTACCTGGATTATAAGAATTTTAACCCTGTATGTAGAAGTGATTTACAATGCTTGATGATTAATGAGAACAGGATAAAGCTCCTGCTCAGCCCTACTCACTTCCTAGCTCTAGCAGAAATAAAGAACAGAAACAAAGACGTAAAAGGAAATATCTGTTGAGTAAAATCAACACTTGAATTGAAGAAGGGGTGTGAACAGGAGTAGATAGGTATTTCTGAGTACCTGTGTGTGTGAATGTACTGGTTGTGAGAGAGGAGTGCTTTGTTATGGGTGGGCAACTCATGGATGAGTCAGGAGCAACTCTGGTGACAAACGTGCAGGAAGTATGGTTCACAGAAACCTTTCACATTAGGACTGCCTTTAGAAGTATGTATGTGTGTCTGCAACACCAAATACTCTGAATACCTGCAGTAAAAAACCCAACCCTCACAAATCAGAAAGTTATGATCAGTCAGAATGCAAAAGCCAAGCCTGTAAAACTGGCCTGAAGTTACCAAAAACAGATAAGAAAGTCACAAACAAAATGATCACTCTCAAAAAGAGCTGGAGAAAAAAAACAGCTTTCAGAGCTCTAGAACTTCTCAATGTCGGAGAGTCCATAAAGTTATGGAAATGCTGCTGCAGTTTTTGTTGTTGGTGGTGGTTTTTTTCCCCTGTAAATAGGGAATGAGAGCATGAAATAAAATTAAACTTAGCTTTTAACCTGAGGAATCCTAGTTCGCTTTTACTGTGGCTGCAATAGCATAGGACACTAGATCCAGTGTTACGAAGTGAGGGAGGCTGCGCAGGGACCCGGGTTCCGCTGCTGTCCCACGCGTCCTTTGCCGCCCTCTGGTGGCCGCAGCCTGCCTCTGTCCCTTATCAGCTTTCTCTGCGGGGCAGGGAAAGGGGCAAAAAAAAGACCCATTTCTACAGAAAATGCGGATCCTGCCCGTGTTGATCTGTTCACGATGGGTGGTGCTCACAAAGACTTGTACCTACTGAGAAACGCTTTCCTTCGTTTGCTGTAGTTGTGTCCTTTACCTTTACCTGGGTGTTCCTGGTAGTCCTTCAGTTGCCTCTTTTCTGAACAAAGTAGTTTTCTCGAAGCTCCAAATTTGCCACCCTCGCGCTTTCCATTTCCTGTCGAAATGCCCCATACTTGAAGCTCTCAATCAAATAAGACTCTGGAAACTGGGTGCCCAGAACTCCAAGCCCAGCAGAGCCCTTCCTGGGTCCAACGCCTTTGGAAGACATCCATGCTGCTGTTAGCAAACAACATTACAAGCTTACCAGCCTTAGTCATGGGCCAGGAACCTGTTTACACTAGGTTACAGCATGGTAATAGTAATTTACGGCTGCTGGAAATGAAGGGGTTTTGATCTGGGTGGGTTTTTTGTTTTTATTTTAAACTATGTGACATCAGCTGTAAAGAAAACAGTGAACTCTAAGCTCTATTAGCCCTTGTAAACTGAGCTGGGAGATTGTTGTTTCTTATGCTCCTGTGATTTCTGGTGTGTTGACACTGAAATCATGCATAGTAGTAGTCAAAATAGTTAAACACAAGATACAAATCCTGTATCTAATGATCTCATCTCATAGCTCTGTTTTTCCTTTACCCCAAATCCCTTTCTGATGTGTATTGCAACCCTTCCACTGCACAGCTCTTTCTTGCAAAAGCTTTGGCTTTTTCCACAGAGAGAAGCTGACCATTTCCCAAGGATGCTCCCAAATGTTCTGCATCTCTTTTTGCTATTTATCTTTGTTATGATGATACACTTTTCTAAGTGTTTGAGCTTTACAATGGAGATCAAATTAAATTTCCTGCAGAGAGGAAATAATGTGAATTAAGATGAGGGCAAGCAGAAGAACAGGCATGTGATACACATTGCTCAGCAACAGGCAGAGCTTAAAACTGAGACTGAACAAAGGAGAGGAGTTAATAGGAGAGAGGGGAGTTAATAGCATGGACAGAAAGAGAAAAGAGTGTGACCACTCCACCATGTGGCATGTTTCTCTCTGTGTCTGACATGATGGGAGGAGGTATAATATTGAGCAAGCCATAATTTTTTCTCTGCTTATAATTACAGATACACCCATAACAAGCTCATCACAAATTGGATTTCACCTCCCTGTGGACATATGTACTATGTTACAGGCAATACCTTTGTGCAGGTGTAGTTTGGTGGAATGCTCTGGAAAGCTGTGAAGTCTGAAGTTTAGTTTTCAATCCACTGTGGTAGGCCGGTCTAAATTATTCAGTGCTGCTGCCCAGATACCAGTACTGGGTCACTTCTTGTGATGGCAACCCTCTCCACTTTCCGGAATCCAACGATGACAGCAGTATGTTTGGACACACACTAGTATAATTGGAGGTTATACACACGATAGCCCTGTCTCCCTACTGTTTATATACATGCAGAGTCTAAGGAAGAAGAGCAGTTTATCAGTTACATATAGATCACTTGTGTTTGGGCAATGCCACAGGTTAGCTTCTGCCACATGCACTAAGATTGTGAAACTAGCTATTGCTCCATCTACCTTGCTGGTAGGACCAAGGATTTACCTTCCCTGCAAGTTTGAGGAGATTCAAATCCTGACTCCAAATAATCCATATTGGAGAAAACAATCAACAAAACATCCATTTCCTGTATAAAATTAGAGCAGAAACTCTAAACCTGCAAGTAATAACTGTTTATACCTTACTTTTGGTAAAGACTAGACCTGGCTTATATACCAATACGCAGGACAGTGTCCGTGGCTGTAATTCTTCCAGCTAATAGCTAGATTCCTAGCTTTCTCCCAACTGCCAGCTCAGTCCTCAAACATCTCTTTGGCATTTCCTACTGTGTTAACCATCTGGCTCCTTGATTATTAATACAGCTGTCGATGTACATAAGTGCTTGCTGGCTGAGGCTTGGAGTTGGATCCATCTCTCCCCTGAAGGCAACAGAAAACTTCTTCCTTGACAATGCTAGAAGTGCAAAGGGGCAATGTAGATCTAGCTAAAGCAAAATGAAGATTACACCCCACACATTACACATTCTTTCATAGCATTTTCCCTCCTCAGCACTGGATGATGAAGCAGTTGTCCTTTATCATTGATCATTAAAATCACCACAGCTAGAAAAAATGAATATAGTTTTGTGACATTTAAGGAAACACAGGTGGATCAGAAAATTGTATCACAACAGGCTTGACAATTTATGACACTCATTGTTATTTTCTAGTTATATTTTCACCTTTCCTTAAGATAGTTAAAGTGAATTGGAACATGGTCAATACAAACACAAATTTTCAAAATCCTATTTATTTGATAAAAGGTATATTGCATTAATTTAGTATGAGTTTTAAGCATTCATTTATCTCTATCATCTTTGATGAAATTGTCTTTCAATTGTAAATCTCACAAAGCTGGCTTCAAACATTCCTGATCAGTTTTATCTGTGACTTCAATGAAGCTATAATTTTGATTTTTGTTTTACCATTGAAATAAAGAAACATGAGCAATTGGGATAGTGCATGGGTGCTTTATGTAGCCCCATAGCAAAGATACTTCTGCTTTCTTTCAGCAGAAGTCATTCAAGATCCCCTGAGCCTGAAGATTCCCTCCCATTTCTTCTTAATCCTCCTACACACTTGTTTTCATCCATGCCCAAATATCAAGGCATAAAAATTCTATTTATATGGGATGAGATTACTTGCCAACACATGAGCAGTTTGAAGCTTGCTACCCTGCTGACTTCTGGGTTTTAGACCCAAGTTCAATTTTAAGCTTTTCCAGTTGTTGATTCTAAGATAACAGTCATTTCTCCTATTTTTAGCCATGAACAACTTTGAAACATTTATTTGGTGCTGAACCTTGCATTTGTTTCCAGTACAGGAATATGATTTTCCCCACATGCCTTTGGCTGCGTTGAACCTTAATTAGAAAAAGGAAAGAGCAGATACGCATCTTTGAGAATTCAGTTAACATTTGCTTGCGCTTCATTAACTAATGTCAAATGCAGGAAGGAAGTAAACATTCCATTCTTTAAGAGAATTGAGTGAAAGTGCTTTATAATGTGGAAAAAATAAAATAGGATATGTTATCACAAGCAGAAAGTTATTCCAGTTCTGACACTGGAGAAGGAGAGGGAAAGCAAAGTATAACTGACTTCAGTTTCGGTCAGTTCATACCACTGCCAATGTTGTTTTACAGTACCATTTGAAATCTAATTGTTTCCATAGAAGGAATTTCTATGTCTGAGTTGATCCTTGGTTTCCCTGGACATACAGTGCACTGCCCGTGGTAGTAGTAACTTGAGCTCTGTCTGCTCACACTCTGCTTGCAGACCTACATAACATGCTGGTTGTCTTGGCTGCACTGTCTTTCCTCCAGCTGCTGCTGTAGATGAGCTCCAAGTGACCTGCATGGATACAGCCAGCCATGAGGTTTTAATCCATGGCGTCGTCTTGAAAGTCGTGCTGTAGATAGCTGAGTCCTGTGATGAGGTGCCAGCATCTCAGCAGTGATGATCTCTGAAGATAAAGCCAAGCAACCTTCCTCTGCTCCCAGTCATCCCTATCAACCAGTAACTAACTGGGACCCTTGTAGGCAACAGCTGTGTTGAAATCCTAGTGCTGCTGTGGTGGCCATGGCTCCATGAGGAACCTTGTCTCCCTACTGGGCTTGTGACTGGAGAGTGGGTGGTGAACAGCCCTACACACACGTAGGACAACAATTACCCTGGTTATCTCATCATCTGCATACAGCTGTTTATAAGACTGAAAGACTAATAGAAACACTATCCAAAGCAGAACTGATGTATCAAATGTATAATGTCTCTCGCAATAAATAAATTGTATGAGTCACAGGGAGCTCCAATAGAAGAGGCTGTTTGAATTCAGAAAGGAACAGGGGGTAAATGTCATGGCCTTTTAGGGACTACACGCTTGAAGGAAGATACCATCACAACATGCTGTCCTTTACCTCTTCTTTTTCCTTATAGTTTTCCTGAACCTCAATGATTTTTTTTGTTGAGCTGAGAGAAAAATACACATGCATCATGCACCTGGGTTAACCAAACTCATAAAGATATAATGCTGTCTGCTTTTGTTTTGAGGATAAGAAAACAGGGTCTTGTATCTCCTTATAACAGTATATGGCCTGATGAGAGTAAGGCACAGGTTTGTCTCAAAGGTTTATCTTTTTCCATTTTTTTTATGGTTATTTGCTGATATTTATAACAATATAAATTAATTGGTAAAGAAATACTCACAGTGTGCCATCACTCAGCACCATTCCTATATCATGTTAGGAAAAACATACCAAAATACCTTCCTGGAGGCAGTTAGTATCTCTAAGTATCTGAAATACCATTGTGGGAAAGGGTGGTCACTGTAGAAATGCTTAGCTCTCTAGCTAATCTGTAGCTTGTCCACTGGAAATATTCACACTCAGCAAGCTGAAGTATTGCTGAATACTGGGTTGCTACTTCACGTACAGGTTTGTGGAAAATACTGATGGTGACAGGAAGCTACAGGTTAGCATGGACTTGCCCATTCCTCTGTACTAAGGACAGATTCTCTTCAGATCTGGGTGGGTCTCCTAAAGATTTGTACTCATTGCTAATCAGTGAACAATATGTGAATTTGAGGAGTGGGTGTGGAGGACACTGATGATTTACATACTGCACAAGAGACCTTATAACTCTGTGGCTTCTTCATCCCTAAGACAACTGAAAAATGAAAATAAAGGTGCAAACAGAAGGAAACTGAGATTTAGTCCTGCACCAGATCCTATCCTTCCGGAAATAAAAGGACGTTCCCAGGTTATGAACCTTTGCAAAACTAGGCATCAAGGAAGCCTGCAGTTTCCTGCTCCTGCCCTCCCCGAGCCCGGGCCCCAGTGCTGGAGGGAGCAAGTGGGACAGGATGTGTGAAGTGCACTCCAGGGAATTACAGCACTGAAGCCTCCAGCATGTCTCAAGAAGATCAGGGAAGGGAGGGTGCAGAACACACCTCACCTTTTACCTTGTCTGTATGACTTGGTTTTCATGATGAACTGCTGTGAAATAGTAGGGTAGCCTTAAGAGAACAGCTGCTCTTTCTTTTTAAAAGAGATCTGTTTATTTACGCAATGAATCCAGCACTGGTTCAGTGATGACCACAAGATCACCAGTTTCTCAAAGGTAAATCCACAGCTGGGATTAGGTGTATAGCTACCATAATCTGTGAAAGCTTTATTGAAGCCCATGCTAATTTACATGGCTTCAACTTTTGTGATAAGTAGAAAGACAACCTCAGACTGGCAAGGCCACTAGGGAAGGAAGGACAAAAGAAACTTAGTAACCTTCACTTTGAGTTGGTTTTTTTTCTTTACTTTTGCAGGTTTCTTTCTCAAGTTAACATTGGCTAATGAAGTTCTTTGCTGTGAACAGTAGGTTGACTACTGTAAGAATTACATTAATGAAGTGACTCTTACTGCTATTGCTCCTGCTCAAGGATATTTTAATAAATGTAGCCTCACATCCTAACAAGTTTCAGCCATATTAGAAAATTAGAAATAAATAAAAAATCCAAAAATAATTTTTTAATTACACAGGGATTGTTCCCAAAGTGAATCTATATCAGATAGGAAAGTGGTTTTAAATACTTGGTGATTTAAGAAGAACTATTTCCAAAGAGATCATTAGAAAATTCATCTTTCAGACGCAACACTCATGGCACCAATTAATTAATGAGGCTGGAAATTAGCTTAACTTTAGTACAAAAATAGATATGAAGTAGCTGCTAGAACACAAGAATATAAAATAGAAAGTCTGCTTTTTTTTTTCTTCTTGGTTATACCAGTAAAGTAGAAATTAGGCTTTGGGCTATAAGCACTTCCTGAAAAATAATCTTTCTCATCTGCAAAATTAAGACTGTGAGATGAAACATACCTTAGAAAAAAAAATCCCTTAATTATTGTGAGGTATCAAAGCATTACTAAAATTTCTGGATCTGTACTGATAAACCCTGGCTGTGCTCCTGACCCCTCAGGGTACCTGCCTGTTCTATGGATGTTTCAAACTCCACATGGCTCCTCTTGAAATTAAAACAAGCCCAGTCTGATTCCATAAGGCATTTCCCTTGTTAACATGCCAGTCTTTGCTATCCTATTCTCTGCTTCTGATTTTAAGCCTGATTTTTGCATTTATTAACAAATCAGATCATCTTGGCTGAGTTAAACAGCTCAGTTTTTTCATACAGTAGCTAATCCATCTTTGGGCAGCTGTTCAAAAGTAACACTGATGACTACTGCAGTACTTCTGCTTCAGCAACAAGGCGACAGACGCTGTGAAAGCAGATAAAGTGCCTCTGAACTCATGTCCATAGGGTATAAATCCAAGCTGAAAAATGCAACCAGACTTCCACCTGAGTGGGAGGAGGCCTGGTTACCTTGATTAGAAAGTGGCTAAGGCGCCCATTCCTCCTATCGGTGTTACAATAATCTTGGATGAGGACAAAAAAGTGGAGATGAAACATTTGCAAGCAAACTAAGAAGCAGCAGTCTCCAAATTTACCTGTTCCATGACCTTCCAGTGCATTTAAAGCAGGGCATGTGGGTTTTCTTATGAGTGTTTTTCCAACAGTATAGAATGACTTGATGTCAACCTCTGTTTTTAAATGGCATGGACCAAGTTGGGTGTAGGAGGAAGGAGCCAGCCAAGAGGAAATTTGAGGCTTTTTAGTTTCCCACTGCAAGCAGGTATGCATTGACTGTACTGCTTCCAAAGGCGTATGCTGCAAGTCAACATTAATAATAGCTCACAAAAATGTGGATAAACCTGTATAATACACAAGATGTAGTCATAGCACCCTGTAGGACAGCACCCATTATGCTGCAACCTCCAGATGTCTAAGTAATAAACCTTCTCCAAGTCTACCACATTTATATCCTATTTGTTCCTAAAAATCCTCAGTCCCAAAGAATGAACATGTCTAAGAGAGGCAGTGAAAGTCAGAGTGATTGGAGATTCTCTAACAAAATGTTTTCACTGGAAAATTCAATTTCTGAGAGCTACAATGTTTCTCCAAAGTGTTAACTGTTAAAAATACGAATCACCTAAAACTGCCAACAGGACAAGATATCCTGAGAAGACATGTGGTAGGCTATGGTGCTCCCACAGCTTGTAGTGCTTGTAATGCTTGTGTATTTTTCAGTCAGATTCCTGCACAGCCTTGCCCTGAATAAAAAACCTCCTCGGGTTCCTCCACAAAAACAAGTGTCTGATAGCTCTGGGGTTTTAGCTTCTCTGCAACTTAGCTTTAGACTGTGCAGTACTTAGCTTGTAAGCCTCAAATCTCAGATGACTCAACCAGTGGTTTCCAGACATCTATCTCACAACTGATCTTAACTGATCCTCTCACTGGATCTTAAAAGCCACATGGAAGTCATGGAAGGTGGACTTTCAAGATGAATTGTATTCATAAACAAAACATTTTGATTATTTCCAAAACTTTTGGGTTTCTGCCACTGTGAAACAATTTCAAATGTTTTTGGGGTTTTTCCCCCTCTAGAGTGAAGTATCGGTCCTTTTTCAGAGTCTTTGGATTTCCAATTAACAAGAAAATTCTCATTTTAATCAGCCTCAACTGAAATCTGAAACTGGAAAGAAAGAAGAGAAAACCCCAGAACCCCAGTAGCATCCTTTACTTGGGAAAGCTGTGGAGCTTCCAGTTCCTGACAGCATAATCACATTGTTGATTAGAAAGAGCAACACCCAGAACAGCTTTGCATTGGAATCATGGATGAACAGGAATGGCTACAGTCTTTGTCATTATCATCAGATAACAAAAAAAAACTTGATCCCTTTACTTGTATAAGCTAAGGACTTTGTATTCACCTCTTTTCATCTAAGTGCTTTCTTTCAATCTCAGCCAGTGGATAAGAAATTAGTCAAGAGGTTTACATTCATGTGAAAAGAAAAAAACATCTGCTAGACTTGCCTTTGTTCAGAGGTTTGGAAATTGTAGGAGCAATTAGTGCTTTGTTACAATTGAAAATGCTTATCTTCTGAGCTGACATACTTGATGCATGAATCCAATTCCTTTATGTAGTTAGAAGGGGTTAGAAGAGGAAAAAACCCGAAAAATTAGTAAGTTTGGCTTTTTTTTTCCCCATACAGGGCTGCAGGGTTCTGAAGAGGGTTATTTTTAGTTTTTTACTTAAGAACAGAATGCTGCAATATTCACAAATTCTCCAAAGAGAAAGAGAGCGAGAAAGCGCGCGAGAAAGCGAATGAGAGTGTTACTGAGAAGTTTCAAGTACAGAAAAACAGGCTCTGGAAAAGAAGAAAAAGCCTCCTCATCATACAGCAGGTTGCTCCCAGCCATTGATGGAGACCTAGGTCAAGAGTATTTTTGAGGAAATATTCAGAGATGGGAAAGTGGACCTCTTTCATCATTTGCTGTAACGTATTGTGTGAGTAGAAGATTCAGTAACACTTTGAAGAAACTATTCACAAGTTATTAGTAAATCACTAATACTGTATTCCACAGAGGAGGCCTTAAACCTCCAAATGCAACTGAGCTTCTCTGTGAGCCAGAGAGGGTCTGGCAATAGTAGGATCCCACTAGGAATGTTTGCACTAAGTGGTCATACAGCCCAAGGCAGAGGAAGAGTAAGGATCACATTTGAGAAGAGTTGAAAGGAGGGATGAAAAAAAGCACAGGTTGAACCACAAGCCTGAGGGAAACACAGTGGTAAGCCAAAATCTGGTTTAGAAGAAGAAAAAAAAAAAAAATTGAAACACCAGTTCTTAAAAATCATTGCCAGAGGAAGCAATTCTTTTTTTGGAGTAGCCTTTTCTTCCACCCTACCATTTTCTCTTCAAAACTAAAATCTCCACCACAAGTGGTTCTTATGCAGGTTTGCTGCCTGTGTGACACATTTTAGGGGCAGTAAAGAGCCAAGTGGCAGCATTGTTGTCTCTGCAAGGCAACATAAACGACTAGGGTGTATTGAGTGCTCTGTAGCAACTGCCCTGCCACACTGTTCCCCCATAGTAAGCAATAGCAGGATAAACTAGTCTGCAATTACTAAGTGGGTTAATTCACTCCTTTAAACATAAACATAGATCTAAAATGATATTATGTTACATCAGAAACAAGGCAAAGTTTGAAGATGGTTTTTGGGATTTGGCTTAATGACTCTTTTGTCATTGTAATTCACACCTTTCACCTTGCTAATATCTAGCAACTGCAAATTGACACACTACCAGAAAATGAAAGCAGAGTCTTTCACCTGTCCCTTTGGTTTGCTTTATCTGTTCTTTCCTGTTTTTTTCCACATATTTTGCAGACACAGTGGATTTTCTCTTACAAGTTGCTGGCTGATTTCTAATTTGTAACAACTGTACAGCCAGCTCCCCATCATTTGTTTTTCAAATAAGATTTTTTTTTAAGTTTATAATTAAAAAAAATCCCTATGTAATTTTTGCATTTTATGCTCACTGGCTGACAGTGGATTACACAAAGGACCTCTGATTTCTTGTGTCATCTTTCCACCCATGACACATGACCTACAAGTGTTTTGTTGAAGACAACAAAGAAATTCCCAGGAATTGTTCCCAGAGATACCACAAGTTATCAGAGCTTTTGTAAAGGCAGTGCAGGCAGCACCTTGAGCCTGCCTTTGAAGAGACTTAGAAGAGAAGCAAGCTGGTCAGCCTGCATACGGAGAGCTGTATGAGGGGTCTCCAGCCATGAACTCGTCCCATCCTGGGATGGGTAGAGCACACAGCTGGCAGCAGGTCTGCAGTGCTGTGAGGCTGAAACACTTCAGATATGAGAAAGGAATCCAGCACAGGCTGTTTTTAAGGTGTTAATGCTGAGCTGGGCTGGGACCCAGCTGCCTGCCTAGCCTTATCCCCTCCCATGGTGGAGAACCCACAACCCTGGAGAATCTTTTATCATTCATCACCAGCAATTACTCACAGAAATTCTCCTCCTTTTAGTTCTCCAGCAAATGCCTTGTGGCTCAGATTCAGGAAAATCACTACACCCCTCTTGGACACAATAGACACATCTTCAAGTGGCACAAAAAAAAAAAAAAACAACAAGGAAGGAATTTGCCATGTTCTTGCAAAGTAAAATTTCCTGTGAATGCACTGTCATGTGAACTGCCAGGCTAGGAATTGCTGTGTTTCACTTAACATGTGCAGGCTGAGCTGCCACTGTGCCCAGGAGACCATGATAACATCCATTACACCTATATATCTCTATAGCCCCTAATATGTTATCTATTTAATATTCCTTCCCAACAGAATTGTCAGACCAGAGAGCAGAGTCATCCCTTTTTCCAGGAAGTTTATCTTCTTAAGATTCCAGATTCATGAATCAGATTTTTGTTTAACTTATTTTATCTTACACAAAACACAGCAGATATGTTCTGCGCAGAGACATAACAGTGGGAAACAATGTAAGCATCTTTCTGGAGGGAAGAAACCAGTTTATTAAGTCAAATTTGGTAGCTGTCTTTCCTTCAGGCTCACAGAACTTACGAAGTAGATGCATTCTGATGTCACTTTTTTGCTCTCTTTCTCTTCCTTATCACTCTGTTAGGAATCAACACTCATTCCTTGTAAACATCTGCACCACATTTTAGGAAAGGACTATGGCTGTTGGGGCAACAGGAAGAATTTGGAAGAGTTTTGTTACAGTGCTGACATGTTCTTCGTGGCTCCATAGATATACTTGATTCAAACAATGCCTTGCAGATCTGTTTTCCTCCCTTGGTTAAGAAAGATTTAATCTAGTAAAATGCATAGTGTCCAGCTTTAAAAAAAAATATATGGTATGAAAATACCAAATTATGCCCAAGATTAAAATTCAGCCCTGCCTTTTTGTTAACTGCATGCAGTACAAGCTGTTTGCTTACTCATCACAGTAACTACTCTGGTGCATCTTTCCAGCTTTTCAATATTAGATTATCTGAGCACATAAAATCAAGCTGATTGGATGAGTCATCTGATAGATTATTGCCTAGCGAAAAAAAAAATAGGCTTGTCATTGTATTTGCCTACAAAGCACCACACACCCCAAAAGCTGACTGATAAATACCAGTGGGGTTTCTAATGGAGAGTCAGGACAAATCACACCAGCAAGCTGGTCCAAGTAAAGCTGCAGGACTCCAGCTTAGCCTTTTTCCTTCCAAAATGATGGGAAGTGTTACCTGAGGTTCAATAGGTAACAAAGACTGTGTTTTCACACACCTTTGGACCAAGTGCCTGCAGCAGGGCTGGATGCCTCCAGCTGAGCCTGCAGGCAGCAGGAGGGCCAGGCACACTTCCCCACTGGGAGGCCTTGGTTCACTGGCATTGGTGTCTGCATAGTTGCTCTTCTCACATACTCTCAATACTTTCTCCCAGCTGCTGTTGCACAGTGTGGGTTTTTTTTACCCACTTCTTAAATACATTACTACAGAGGTGCTTTGGCCAGCAGCAGAACAATCTAGGAGCCAGATGGTAGTCGCTCTGTTGAATATAGGGAAAGCTACAAGCAACTCCTCATAGAATCATAGAATGGTTTGGGTTGGAAGGGACCTCTGGAGGTCATCTAGTCCANACAGAGCAGAGTAAAGTAGCAGAGTCACCTCTCTGGATCTGCTGGCCACACTTCTTTTGATGCAGCCCAGGATGCCATTGGCCTTCTGGGCTGCCAGCGTGCACTGTTTGCTCATGTCCAGCTTCTCATCCACCAGCACCCCCAAGTCATAGATGTCATAGATGCCACCCCTCTAGCCTCCCTGCTACCAAAACCTTGCCATGCAAACCCAACACAGCATCCCTTCCTTCTGGCCTCCCTGGGGGAAGGAGAGATGTCTAGACAGCTGGCCACCAGCTCCCAACCCGGGTCTTCTCCCATGGTCAAGAGCAGGACCCTCTCTCATTGACAATGAGGAGAAGCTCATACTTCAAAGGAAGAAAAAGCTAACAAAGAAGAGGGGGGAAATCCAGCAAACAAACCATGATACCGAGGTGTGGAAGGAAGACAATTTGCCCAAGCCCTCCCACAACAAATAAACAAATGCCACAGGCAAAATCTGAAATGACAGAGCAGAACCATAGTTTTTCATAGGGGTTTCAGTCATAAAAGCCATGACTACTAGCTACTAGAAGATACTTAATGATGATGGCTTCCTGTCATCTCAGGTGGTTACAAAACAACAGAGACACAGGTGCTGCCAACCTGTCCCATGTCATGATCATGGCAGATGTCACCCTGCATGCCTGGGGAACACCACAGCTCCAGAGCACTAATGGTCCCTCACTACTCCTGAGGGTGATCCCCATGTATAGCACAGCACCTCCTACAGAAGTCTCTTTCCCGCAAGACTACGATGGGAGGAAAGGACTTTCCCTCATTTATTTAATAAATAAAATAAAACTGAATGAAAATGAAAAGTATTCTTAATGAAAGATGTTGCATTTTTTTAATAAAACCCCAAATCTGAATAGGAATAGTCTCCCAAATAATTCTGATAAACTTCAAAGTTCCACTCATTGTTGAAGGAAAAGAGTTAATGAAACATTTCTGAAGCCAGAGAGAATTCTGTATTTATGAACAGGAAAAGTTCAAAAGATTGATCATATAGATTCTTTGACATTTCTTCTTGCAAAAGCATAATCCTGATAAGAAAAACATTTTGGCAAGAGCACCTTCACTGTTGAATACATAGTGGTTGCTCTGGAAGAGGGAACAAGAGCTAGCTTGTTGAAATGACACTGCAAATGCAGGAGAAAAGCAGGTTTTACTGAACGTTGGTTCTAGACAAAAATGTTTGTCTTACAGACATGAAGGAAGTGGGAGCTGCAGCTTGGACCACCTCTGAGACAACATCAGCAGGAGGAACAAAGGTAGAAAAGTGATCTCATCCTTGCTATTTATCTTTCCTCTCTCTCATTCCTGCTGGTTTTAACATTGGCAGAGTATTCCTAAGGGGCTTGTAAGACCACATGGTTTTGAAGCACAGAGATCAACAGGCTGCTCATTGAAAAGCCATGCTGGAGGAGTAGCAATCCAAACCTCAAGCCAGCAAGGTGAGTTAACATTTCCACCTATGTTTTGCAAGGGATTAGGTATTAATAAAGGTTTAGCTAGGCTCTGCTTTGTCTGTACAGCTGTAGTATTAATAATAGCAATGCATCTTGTAGATCTCTTATTACTTCCTCCATGGAAAGTCTGCAGCAGTGAATATAGCTCTGGGCTATTTCTGTATTACTGAAATTCACATCAATGCAATTTTCTGACCTTTTTCCTCCATTATCATTAAAAAGAAAAATAAAAATTTGTTTATTCTACTCAGGCACTGCTGTTATTCTCTATGCCTACCATATTCTATCTGTCTCCTCATTATCTGGTCCATGACAGTAAAACTGTCTAATGAAGTGCAGACAAAAACTCTGGACCTAACTTAGGATACTTGATGTCACATACTCCCTAATTAACCAGCTTCCTTTTGCAATCAGATTTTCATTTGATACTATGGGCTGGAAATCTTGAAATTGGTTTTGATTCTGATCTTACTTCTACTTCTCTCTTGTTTATGTACTATTGTCACCTCTAGAAGCTTTGAGCTTTATTTCCTTTGGTTTGATTCTACAAATATTCTTATTCATGTTTTATGTTATATGAATGTTTGAGGTTTCTAGAAAGACTAAACCTAGACTTTCATGACAAGTCACAAACTTCCACTGCTTTTATTAAACCTGTTTTAGTACCAATCCCATAAAACATACATTAGTATGGAAAATTTTTGTTAATAACTTTTCTTTTCCTGAATGAGAAGTACCACAAATTTCATGGCAACTTGATTTCTGGCCTAATAAAGGCTCCTAGTGCTATTAACTCTATGTCAAACTCCATCCTTATGTTTTCTCATTGTGGGAAGGAGAGCAGAAGAGGTGGGCATCCATTACCTTCCTGGCAACACCAGAGGGGCTGCAGGAACTTCATTCACAGGTGACTTTGAAAAAGGCCAACTACTGTATGTGGAAGCCAAGTGTAATGCATATGGCAGTCTTGGGCTTTTGTGTTCTGATGACACCAAATTGAAAAAAACACCACCAACAACCAACCAACCAAACAAAACCTGACATCAGATTTGACCTTTTCTGGTTCTGGACAAAACAAGCATATTATCAAGGAGGATTTTACCTTTCATCTCGTATCTCACATGTGCCTCCCTATTTACAAATCCCAGTGGTTTCCTTGGAGCAGAAAAAAAAGGTTAAAAAAAAAAAAATCCAAGGAAAAGATTTGGGGTTTGGTGTGTTGCTTTTTTCAGTGTTTTTGAGGTGTTTTTTAATCCCCTCTTTATTCTTTTGTCCAGAAATGACAAAATCGATTCCCAACTTGGAACACAATTTTTTATGACAACAAATTAGTTGACTTCACTGCTGCTGTGCCATCAAAAAATGAATTTGTAATCTGGAAAAAACAATAATTGTTCTGAGGAGAAAGTGAGCAATGGCCATTTCCCAGGCTTTTTTGACCTTCTGCGCAAGAACTGGAACTTGCCTAGTGGTTTAGATGCTAATCTGTCTACCCAGTGTGTGGGTGTGCTCTGAGTCACAGCCAACATGTGCACTCACTTCTAAAACAGGGCTTCCTAAATATTTTTGTAAGGGCACTTTTGTTTAAATTTCATCTGGTGGAGTCCCACACTGGGAATGGTCAAAGGCTCAGGAAGGACCATATGTCGTGTATGGAGCTGCTAAGAACAACTTAGTATGTTTTCAGACCTTTTTCTCTCAAACTGAAGAAAAGCCTCACCCCTCCCCCCAACATGAGTTAAGATACTGCTTTTTTTCTCACCCACTTGCCAGCAAACCACATCTGTCATGCTTAAAGCGTGCAACAACTCTCTGTCCACAGTGAAGATAAATTACTAACTTTTTTCATTTTTGTATGTGTTTGCTATATTTATATTTTTTTTAATTCATGCCTAGTTACTAAAACTCATGGGGCATTCTGCTGAGGACAATCCAGGCAACTGTAACTGCAAGTACTGAACAAACAGGATATAATGGCCATATATAGGCAGCAGGCACTGCAGAGATTTCTGCAAAGAGAAGTCTTTTTTTTTTTTATTGTTCTGCTTATTACATAACTGGGAGCAGGGATAATGACCATGTCATAGTCAAAGCATCACAGGTGTTACAAATTGCTTTCTCTCTTGAAGGCCCTGTTATTAACCCAGTTACTGCTGGTAATAATACCTGCTGCTCTGCAAATAAGCCTGAAAAATGCACTGGGGAGAGATTCAATAAAGGGCTTAGGTGACTGAGCATAAGTTGGCATAATACTCTGTATTTAAGATCTCAGGCCTTTGAGCAGAATCTGAATCCTGAGCAACAGATCTATAAAGTGCACAAGGAGTGTTAGGTGCCTGCTGTAACAACCCCAAGCAGCTTACCTGCTTGGATCTAGCCAATAAAGCTGGCTGGGTGGGGAGAGGACTTTTTTTCTTCCAGCAAACTGAGCAGGCCTTACACATTTTAATATTCCTCCTGTGCCATGGTTGCCACACATTCATATAACACCCTGCTGCTAAAGCTGTAACCTGGAAAGCAGATGTCCCAAGTGATTCGCTGCTTTGGCTGCACAGAGTGTGTGTGAGGGGGGCTTCAATCCTCTCCACCCCCTAGAGACTATGCAATAAGCAGCTCTAAAGTAGGTCAGTGTGAGTGGGCTGGAGGGATACTCTCCTCATCCTCCAGCTGCAGCTGAGCAGAGAACAGTTCAAGATTCATTAGTGCATAAAGACCATATTAAGCAATTGAGTCATGTTTCCTCATGCTCAGGACACTCACCTGGCATGAGGGCAACCACGTTTCTGGCCCTTGTCTGTGCATGATTTTCTGTGTTTTAACCAGTGACAGTTGTATGTGAACTACAAGAAAAAGAGGTCTTTGCAGAGGAACTCAGGCCTGCCCAGCTCTGCTTGGAGAGAGTTCCATAACCATCACCATGCTGGTGACTCGGTTAGAGCTGTGTTGCCCATTGCCAGAGCGGCCTCTCTCCTGCTGGCCAGGCTTTCCTCTCAAGAGACTGAGTAGATTTGAACCCAAATTTATTTGAATATTCACTATTCAAATAGGAATTGAAAAATTCCAAGTCTTCTAAGTAAATAATCAAGCTACTATGTCTGAATTTTGCATGTCAGCAGCAAACACCAACAGCCACTGCATGTGATAAGGTGAGAAATAGGTCCCTGAAAGTGGAGCATGCTCTGAGGACTCTTGTGGGACCAACTGTCCCTCTAGTAGATTTAGTTAGGTATACGATGTACAATGCAAACCTTCGATTGCTCAACTCAACTGCAGCCTGACTGGGACAATTCAGGGCACGTACAGAAGTACTTGTCCAAGCTCCTGGTAAACTTAAGAGCAAGTAAGTCCTTGAACTTCATCACCACTAGCTTTATTGGGATTTTAGTCTTAAGTGTCTCAGTTGGGTCAAGTCCCAGATCTGAAAACCTTATACAGATTTGGCACCAAGCTCCTTTTTATATGAGAAACAAGATATAGAGCTCCCTGCAGACTACAGCACTTGAGGCTAGACCATCCCTCTGGAAGGAAATACCACACAACGTTTTGCTCTCAGTTACCCCATTACAACTTTAAGTGGCTGATGATGCAATAGACAGCATAACTGGGCCAAAAATATGGTAGCAGAATTGGATTTTTTGAGGCAAGGCCATGCAATAGGGCAGTGAGGATAAATGCAACTAAGCAGATCCCTGTGGACAATGCAGTAGAGCCTCTATCCCTTGGAAATCCAGTACAGCAGAAACATCGTAGATGTAATTAAAGAAAACTCTTCAGAGTCAGAAACTTTTCCAAACTCAGGAGTTCATACATAGACAAAGTGTGTGATAAGCAGTTTGGCAATCATATTCCATTTTAAACTTCTTTCTACTTTTTTCTTCCTCAACATCATTTCCCTTCCTTGCAAAGCTAGCCGAGGCCAGACACTCACTGTCCCTCAGAGCCTGTGATCCTGCACGGGTAGATGAACACCTCCAGCTGCTGGTAACATTCCCACCCACATTCCCACAGCAGCAGAAACAGCAAAACATTGAACAGAAGGATGCTGTGTGGGCAAAATCCCTGCATCCTCTGGGTTCCTGAGCAAGCTTTGTGCAGCTGCCAGGCCCCTGAAGGAGCCAGCAGAGATCAGGTGTTCAGTTCAGCTCCTTTTCTAGCTGAGCCTGGCACATTTCTAGGACAACTAAGATCATCTGTGTGTGAAATGAGTAGCCAGCACTGGTTATACCACCTTATGTGTTTTTCAGAGAAGCATTTTAGTGGCTTATCTAGTCAGAGTGAACACAACAAAGAGTTTCCCCAGATATACTTCTCAGTAACCTTTGACTGGTACAACTGTTCCTCTTATATTTTTACCTGGGCTCCATCTTTTCATTGCATAAATCCTTCAGAGATAAGTCAACACAGAGGAATTCACATAGAAATCCCTTCTGATGTGAGATTGAGATGAGGAACACCTGAAGAGCACGGATATTACTTTGGGTTTTTTTTTCCAGTTTATTTTTTTTCGCTTTGGACATATCTGATCTTCAAAAAGTATGGAGTGATATAGACTTCATTTCCTATTAGCTGATTATAGCTATGTCTTGGATTGACATATACTGATATGTTAATTTGGCAAGTTATCAGAGAATCAGAGCCAAAATGTTGTTGCTGAGAGTCAGGCAGCACAGTTCCCTGGAAAACAGATTTCCTTAAATAAATCTTTTGTTTTGACAATATAACAGCTCTGTTCAAGAACAGTAACCATATTGGGACAGTATATTTTGATTTCTCCAGTTTGGGTTGAAATTCCTTTGCTTGGTTTCAGCTTCAATGATGATTGGAATTAGAAAGACTGAAAAAATAATTTCAGTAGTTTTTAAGTGTGTTGCAAAGTCTCTCTACCACTATTCCAGAAGAAACTGCATTTATTACACACATTTTGCTTTCTAAAAGGGGTAAAATCCACTGTAATGGCTAATTTAGCATATTTACCTTTGAAAACCATCTCTGCCAAGAAGGACTTTTCAAATGGCTTTGAAAAGATTGATGAGGAAGGTGGTGTGCTGAGCCTAGTTCGGTATCTGTGCCTGTATGTGGTATGTACACCTTTTTGAAAACAACATTGTTTTGAAAACTAATAGGTTTTGAGACAGAAAAAACCCACAAGAGTAGCAAGAGATGGTGGGATCTTAACCTCTGTGTAGCTGTTTCAGGACATTTAATCTTCCTGGTCTTGTCATATCTGTCATGAGACAAGCCTCCTGGAGAGGAGGCACCAGGCACCAGACGTTACTAATCAATAGTTTGCTCCAACTGCCTGGTGAAAGAGAGTGACAGATCATAGAAAAACCCAGCTAATATTCACAAGGAAACTGCTGTGTTCACTTGTGGAGTGACTACCCTGACACTACAGCATTAAACCTCCATGAACCTATGAAAATCCTGTCCCTATGGGCTAATTTTTCAATGTTGTGACCATCCTGGTGTGCCTTAGAGTACACCTCTCCCCCCATAAATATCTCAGTTTTTCCTTGGAAGATATTTAGGGAGGAAAATGACATTATACAGAAGAAATGCATCACCATGGACAGCTAGACCATAGGTTCAGGTACCAAGTTCTGAGTTTCTTGTTGACTTTACATAGTAACAGATACAAAGTCAACAGCTGCCAACAAGCAGCTGCAGACTCCCAAAGCTGTACCATGCCCATTTTGCTTAGTAGAAAGGTTTTCTTAAAAGACTTAGTTGATTTATTTATAACTGAAATTCTGCAGTGGGTTGACCTTTCTGGACCAGTCCAAGAAAGCACTTTGTTTTGAGCTGAAGTTTATCATACACTGAGGCACAGTTTGACCCTTTACAGTTAGAATAGGCCCATTCAGTGCTCAATTTGTCTTTTTAACATGTCAGATACATGTACTACCTGTTCCTGGCAAGTGCTTAATATTGTAAATGCAATGAGGCTGGCCCTCATTGGCCTCAGGGGGGGCCACTGCTATTTCATGCCACCAGAAGGTGTAATTAGAGGACCCAGCTCATCCATACTGAGGTATTACATGGCTTCCTTCCTCCTATGGATTTATTTCTCTGGGTTTGATTTGATTTTTCTATGCAAATTTTTCAGCCTCTATAGTGCAGCACGGACCTTTCTGTAAAATTTAGAATCAAACTGAGAAATCTCCCTTTCTCTCTTACACACATGCCAAAACCAATGACACAGTATAAAGTTACATTTCATATACAGAAGCGAGCAATTTGAAAGCTCCAATTACCTTTTATGTCTTCCATAAAAGGCAGTTTGATTATTTTAACCCAATATGACTCTTGTTTTCTCTTGACAGTGAATAACAGAAAAATCAGTTGATGGAAAAGATAAACACTCACTTAAATTACTTAGGTTACAAAAAAGCTAAAAATAAATTGTCATCCTTTTCTCTAAAAAATTTAATAGGACACTAGGTAGCAGAAAGGAAAGCATCATTTTAAGAGCACTGATATTACGTCTCCAGGTTTCATGTAAACTCTGTTACAGTCAGTTGGTTACAAGCAGCCTGGCTCCCAAGTCAGCTCAGCAGGACACTGTATGCAAGAAGATTTTTAACTGTCTGCTGTCTTTTGCATATGGGACTTTGTAAGGAGTAGAAAAAAAGAAAAACAGAAAATAGCTCTCCACAGGTAAACTGTATCTTTGCTGACATCTCTGTTCCATTATGCTCTTGATAACCAACATAAAGCCCTGTACAAATTTTTACATCTCAAACAAAGACAATCCTTCCATCTGGAGTAAGTTTTAAATAATGTTCTTGTGAAGTTGCCAAAACAAGCTAGACCATTCAAAAGGCAAAATTCCTTGAGTTCAAAGAGAGAAGGTTTTTTTCACTAAAATTTGTTCTGGCTATATATTAAAGTGACTTCAGACATAGGTAGTTCCATTTCTACCTTTGCTTAGTATTTTGTTCAGACAAGTCCAGTCCAGACTTAGTTATCTGACCACTGCTATCAGATCTGTTTCTGTCTTTCTGTCACACTTGTCTTTGGCATGCTGGAAATCTGAGCTGGTGTTTTCTAACAGTCTTTTAAAAGATTTCTAATAATTTTAAAAGCCAATGTATACAATTTTTTGTTGTTATTCTTTCTTGCCTGTGTTATATTTTCTAGTCATAGAAATAAAATTTCTGTTTAGTAAAGAAATTCTGTGACAGCTTCCTTTGGCGAAGGAGGGATGGATTTGGGAATATTTGTTCTACGCTGTAACGCTCAGTTGACATTCGGATAAAGTATTAGAAAGCTTGCTGATGCCGTAGGAAAAAGAGGCTTTGCATGTCAAAAAAAGAGATGTTTTTAATCATAATATGTCTTTCTAGAAAATGCTTTTACAGCACTCTAGCCTGCCACTTAAGTTACTAAATCAAAGCTCATTGTTCACATTCTCCACCACACAAGCAATTCCATGCCACAGCACTTTGTAAATACAATCAGAAAGTCAAAGATTAAAGCAAGTTTCTTCAAGACGCTTTTGTATCAGAGTTCTTCATACAAGCATGTTTTCTTTTGCTTGTAAGTACATTAATCATATTTCAACTGCATGACTACGATGTAAAGTTAATAGCTTCCTTATTTCCTTATTTTAACATTTCCCCTCTACTCCCTCTGCCTTTTCAATTATACCAGCTAGATCATTTCTTTCATTTCCTTTCTCCAGTATCCTGTTTTCATTTCCTATACAAAATCATATTTGGTTACTTACACTTTTCTTGAGGATAAGCACACGACAGCAGCATCTCTTGCTCCACCATGGTGCTGTCTGTTGCAGAGGTCAGTGGTCTTTTGAATAGCACTTTAAGAAAATATTTTGGAAAGCTCAGCTCACTCATGCAGGTTTCTGATCTTCCCCAGTACTCTTGGCTTCTGTGTGTTGTCACATGTTATCCTCCCTCCTGAGAAACCTGTGAAACTGGTCTAGCAACACACATTTAGTGTGTCAGAAGAGTTTTAATTGATTCATTGCAGCAGGTACCCACCCTCATTAAAAAAAGTTGTTGAAAGGAGTAGTCTCTTAGCGCCTCATTTGAAATTACAGAACCTGCCCAATGTCACAGCTGGTGCACTTTAAAGGGAAACTACTTGCTGGGTTTGCAAATACACAGGAAATAATTTAAAATCAATCTTACATGCCAAATAAACCACAGCTAGCAGCATAATTTGGATGCTCTTGCACTGGTGGAGAGCAGGAACCCTTCTGTTGTGTACCAGGGTGGCAAGGGCTGCAACTGCATCTCCTCAAGGCATTAGTTTCTTGTGGGACAAAACAACTCCACATTTCTGCTGCAGAGGCCTCTGTCTCTGAATAGCAGCTCTGATGGATACTGATGTGAACAAATTGCGTGGACCTTATTTCTGAGAGATGCATCCTCTAGAATGTGAGGTTAATAGTGCTTAGTACTGGCAGAGAGGATTCTTACATGTAGCAACTACAGAGACTGTTTTACCTTTCAGTAGCATCTGTCTACCCATATGCAGCTCAATGAGGAGCCTCCAGCACTACCCTGTAAAACCCACAGCTCAGTTACCATTTATCTGTTACCCCTATGACCAAAAGGGGTTGCAGGTGGGCTCTCACTAACACCTGTATCAATTTCACATCAGGGCACATCTCATAGTAACTCCATAGCAGTTTCCTAGTGCTGTTGCTCTTGCAAGCTGGTGATACCATTGTCAACTGCAAGCAAAGCTGTGGTTAGCAAGGAACCAAAAAGCAGGAGACGCGGGATTTATGGCTGAATCTGCCTCTAATTTGCCCTGTTACCTTGGGCAAATTGCTTTACCTCTCATTGTTTCAGTTTCCCCATCTCCAACACACGCATAATTATAGTTCGCTTTCTTTGGAAAATGCTTTGAAATCCATGTATAAAATGCATGATGAAAGAGGAAGCTATCATTATTGCACACTTGTAAAGTATTGGGATGAGGCACAATAAGCAGTGAGCATCTGAGATTTCATGCAAGTGTTGTGTTCTAAAAGAAACGTGACCCCATTGTAATAATTATATATATAAAGACACTCCTACAGAATTTGGCAGAAGTTCAGTTTCTGTTTTCACTGTGGAATGCTGAGGGGAAAAATCTAAATCAATTCTCACTTCTAGGAACATTACACCCTCCTGGAAACAGCAAGTGCACCAGAGGTTCCTCACTGGAAAATGACATAATATGGTGATTTCCTGCTTTTCTCTCACCTGAGTAAATAAAATCTCTCATTTTGTAGCCTGTTAGTACTTGCGTTATACTCAGCTGGTCTAAGTATCATCCTCTTTCTCTCTCCTTGAAAACTAAAACTCAATAAAGCTTACAAAGTTTTCTTTCTTTTTTTTTTTTTTCATGTGCAGGTAAGCTTGAATAGATTGATCCAAAGTTGTGTTTTCCAGAAGTTGAATTCACTCACATGGGAGCCTTGTACTTGTATTTCACCAAACAAAATGAAGGAGATACTTGTATTCACTCCACTTCTGCAGTGTTGCTCATTGAGGGGCCTTCCTCAATGAGGAGGATTGTAAAGGGCATGATGAATGAATCTTCCCCTGGAACTTAGAGCAAATATTTCACCTACTCTGCTTGGGAAGAGAGTAGCTGCTGGGCTGTGATAAATGGAGGATGGAGCTGCCTTGGATTTCCTGCTTCTGCTGCCATAATCCATGTACTTTCACTCAGCCAGAAGCGATTGCAACATTCTTGAGATGTTATACTGAGGACATTGAAAACTAAGACAAAATTATAAAAGCTTTCAGCAATTATACTGTCTGTATTGGCTGCAAAAATATGAAGTTATTGATTTTTTTCCCTCTGCATCCTTTTTCTGTAAGAAAGTTCTCAACAGAAATTTGCTTATCCACTGTCCTGCTTAGACTAAAATCCTGGATATTTTTTAACATGGGTGATAGCCCAGAGATTAAGCTGGGCAATGCTGAGCAGGAGAAAAGGTGTTGTGGGGAAATAGCTTTTTGTGAAATGCCCCTTGATTGCATGTTAATACTGACACATTCTGAAAGCTACCTGAGTCTTGAAATATAATTCTCAACATGACTTAACATGGCCAGCCAGGTTTATTACAGACCAGGAGAATGGTAAATGTATAACCTACTTGCTTCTTACTCCATAATACATTAACTTCAGAGCCATGTTCTAAGATGTCCTAAGGTTACAGTGCTGTCGATTTATAGCAACAAGTGAATCACTTAGAGCTGCAAGCACAGAAACCCTTGGGAGTACATTTGCAGAAGGGTGTGCATTTATTTGTATTGTCTGAATACCTACAATTGCAGTAGGTGACTTCTCAAGAATCACATTCTTATGACGTCAGCAAACTCATACTGGGTATCAGATTAGTGTGGTGTGATTTGAATTTCAGTGGAAAAGACTGTTCCAAAAAAACAAAGGCTTCTTGTAGAGAGATAATATAAAAATTGCACAATAAATCCTTTAAAAGCATCTTTTCTTTCTCTGATGAACTTTAATTCTGCCTGTGGATGAAACAGGTCAGGAATTAAAGCTGTTACCCAGCCATTGGAAATGGAAAGCACTGTGTGAGTTGATTCCAACTTCTTACAGCAGAGAAGTGAAAAACAGTAGTAGAAGTTAGGCTTTTTGGTGCTTCAAATAGCATTTGGATGAATAAAGGTATTTGGTTAAACACCATGTCCTAAAAATCTGAAAACCATTTATTGGTCTAAGTGAACCAATACTGTTAACTGCAGCAAAAACACTATGAAGAGTCAAGTTTACATACAAAAGTATTCTGTTGTAATCATGAAATTAAAGTATGCAGCGATAGCAGTCATTTACGTCATTGGATAGACTGCCAGCATTCAAACTGAAGCATACATTTGTATGTGAGTTATTGCAAAGGGTGTTCAAATGACAAACAACCCATAATTGTGGCACTTGATCTTCTAAGAAGCTCATATCTGTAATTATAATCATTGTCTGAAAAAACAGTGCAGGTTTATAGTAACTGTGCAATTGATGCTTGTCCTCACCTCTGTCACCAAAGTGACAAAATCACTAAGTCATGCTCCCATCTGCTTCCTTATAATGCTACATTTGTCCTCACCCCAGTACCTGCTCATAACCTACAATTATGTGTCATTAGCTTTCTGTGGAACTGATCAAAGCTTGCCCAATTCAAGGCTGATTTGGGAATATGCCAAAAGCCTCAATGTGGACCCTAACTGGCATAAAATGAAGCATGTTTAAGCAGTTGTTACTTTAAACAGCACAGGTTTCCTACTTCAGGTAGTAACTCTGATAGCTGGTGCAGTTTGAAGATGAAATCCTGAATATATTAATCCACTGAGGCATGTGATAGTGTCATCTAGACCACTTGGATAATCTTTGCTTTTCTGTTCTACCTGAAGGACCCTAAAATGCTTAGTTCAGTAGAACAGTGTTTGCTTGAAAAAGGCTTTTACATATTACTGCAAAGCAAATGCTGCTTGCACAGCAAGTGCTACAGGACTGGGGCAAGGGGAGGAAAGGGAGCTAGTGCTCTCTTTGGAAGGGATGAAGCTCACTTGGGGAGAAATGGTGCTGAAACTACTCCCTTAAGCTGGCAGCAAGGAACCATGAGGTTATAAAGCACAAAGATGCAAAGTGTGGCATTAGGGGAGTACACAACCACAGCAACCATGGGCAGGTGAGAGAATTAACACATACTGAACCTAGAGCTGCTACATGTAGAAGGCTTTAGGAAGCATTATCTTGTTGCATCCGTCTGTCCAGAGTGAGTGGTTGCTTTCTTGCACTGAGTTTTGGACACCTTTGCACACTCTGTATGTGAAGTGGTCGGCACACTGAGTACGAGTCATATGAGCTGTTCCAGACATCTCTTTTAGGAGGAGATGAACCATACCCTAGAACCCTTTGTGCACTGACTTGCTCTCCATTGTCTGTAAACGGGACCTACTGTAACCAGCTCTGAGGTGAACCACTATATTCACTAAGATGAATTCTGCTTTTCAGACACTGCACAAAACCAAATAGATTGCATTTATTCTTCTAGCTGCACTTTTCCATTCTTTTACTCAGACCGAGGGATGAATGATTTCTACTAAGTTGTACCTTTAAGACTTTAGGATGACCCTGGAACATACTTCATCCTCCTGAGACCTACTACTTGGACTCTAAAAAACAAGACCAACAAGGCAATATGCAGCAATACCACTGCTGAACATGCCCTCACCTAGAAGTAATAGTAGGAAACCTGTGTGGAACACTTAAAGCTCATCCTAGAGCAAGATTTCCTGAAGATGATATAAAACTGTTGCAATGCTTGTGGGGGCTTTTTAGTTTAAATTAAACAGCAATGAAACATTTTGATTTCTCAAGATAATAAACCAAAAGCCATCATGTATTTTTAGGCAAAACCTAATTCAAGCATGCATTGACAAGGTAAGTTCCATGTGCCATATAGCCACTGTCACACATTGCAGATTTCTGCGGAGCAAACATCAGTAAAGTAATTTGGCACACTGACTGCTTCATGTGGAGACCTTTTCAAGGAATGCAGCTTCAAATAGTTGTCCATTCAACACTACTATCAAAGTTTTTCCTCCTAAATTGCCAGTTACTTTAGATTAATGAGCAGAAACCTGTCACACAGTGGGGGTGAAATCAGCCTGCCAGGATGCTGCGGAAACCTGAAGGGATCCAGGGACAAAAGGGTACTGCAAAGTGATGTGCTTTCCTACTCTCTTTGAGGGTGGTACAGTGTGCTATTAATCCAGAAGTACTTTTTTTTTTTTTTTCCTATCTTTAGCTCAAGGGATCAGCAAACACACTGGAAAGCATGAGGAATGTGTTTAAACAAAGGAGATGTGAACAGATTCGAAACTCAGACTTAAACCAGGCAAACAAAATGACAGCATGAGGCAAAAATGAGGCAGTTGCAGTAATTGCAAGGGCAAAACTGTGGAGAATAATGAACCCAGCAATAAATTCCTGCCAGCACACATATTTCCAGCTAACTCTGTTCTGCTGACTAATCCTGCCTGTTGAGGGGGGCATAATGTAGAAGGTTGTTTTTTAAATATTAAGTTCTCTTTCCAGCTTGTTTTCTCTCCGTATTTGGTTATGTTGTGGTGTGAGTTTCTGGTTGATGGGCTGATGAACCAAGAGAGCTGATGCACTGTGAGTCTGATTCTGCTGTATACTTGCACTTGAAGCAGGTCCCCTCAGAGCTTTACTGACTGGCTTCATTACTTGTGGCTTTGAATTCAGATTCAGAATTTCCTGGGGTTCATCCAGCCATTTCAGATGAAGATGCACTGACATGCTTGGTGGGCCAACATTGCTGAGGTCTGTAGCTGTTGGCTCTGCCAGTAGTGAATCACAGCAGTCCCATATGGGTAAAAGAAAGTCAGATAGAAACTGTGAAAGGGTTTTGTCGATGTCAGAAAATCATGCTTTTCAGGTCATGATTGTTCTTGATGGAAAAGGTAGAGAGAAGTAGACATCCAAGTGTCAGCCCTGGACCTATTTATAATGACAAATAAAGACAATCAATATATAGTTCTATTTAAATACTCCTACACTGAACAGAAAATGAGGGACTGCTACCGACGCTTCCATTCAAAATGTATTGATAGAGAACGAAGTCTCCATTACTGACTGTGCTTGGACCATTTTCCACAGTTAGAATCTGTGGATCACCCTAAAACAAAGGAGTCACAAGCCCAATTAATTTAATTGAAGAAGGGAAGATAGCTGCAGAGAGAGGTCATACATAGTTCTCCTGGTCGTGGAAACGCTCAGTTCGGTGTCCTTCTCAGATCCCATTTGCAGCTGCTCCAACCACTTAGAGCAACTAAGTGTGCATCAGGGACAAGAAGCCACTTTGAGCAGTGCTGGGTTAAGCAAAAGCGAAACTGGCTTAAAGCCACTGTTCTATATGTCCTCCTCTCACTGCTGGTAATTTTATGTGATTCCCTGGATTTTCATCTATTTTTTCAATTAGAAGTAGCATAAACTGGCACTTCCTTTCCCTTAGTGCTGAAAACTATTTTTGTTTAAAATTATTTTTGTTAGGAACAAAAAAACAGAAATGTATAAAAACAAGAAGAAGAGGATAGTCTTGCCTGTTAGTCAGTACATGCAGCCAAGTTCTTTTAGAAAACAATGAGTAAGCAAACTAGGTTAGATAGTTCTAATCTTTGCCGGAAATGACAGGTGAAAACTAGAGGGCACACGGATGGTATTAAATATGCAGGAGATTCCTAGCATGATAGTGTAATATGTGAAGTAAAAACAAGGGGGGAAAAAAACCCACAAACACAAACATCCATTCAAATAAAATAAATGATAAAACTGATCATTTGGGATGTAGGAAGTTGCTCAGAGTTAGTTGGAGGGTTAATTACTCTGTATTTCTTGGATGAGTAAGCTTCTTGACTTCTTTTCAATGTGCTGACCAGAAGACATGTGTAAGCTTCACTGTGTTTAGTAAATACCTCAGGGTAGACAAATTCCAAGTGACAGCCACATGGCTTCATGCAGCAAAATGGTGACTTGTCATCACCATGAAGCTACAATCACACAAAATGTCAACAAAGAAATGTCTATATTACTGGCAAGTGAGTGTGGCACCTTAATGACACGGAGTGGTGTTTTGCTTCTTTTCCACGAGCATAAGCCTCAGCTTCCTATCTTAGTTTTAAATCTCATTATTTATTTTGTCTTGATAGGTGTTTAAAAAAAGTATAGATGTGGTACTTACCGACATGGTTTATTGGGCATGGTGGTGATAGGTAGATGACTAGACTTGAAGATCTTAGAGATCTCTTCCAACCCTAATGATTCTCTGATTCTGTGACACTCGTTTTCACAAGCATGACTCTTGCAGACCCAGTGCAAGCAGGCACGCCCTATTAACCATACCTTCAAGTTTTAAGCAGACCTAATTCAGAAGGAGTCAGGCACTAAAGGAGCCCAAACAGGAACAAGACCCTGCAGAGACAACCCAAATTTAGGTAATTTCTAATTAAATCTTTAATCCTACTAGTTTATTTATGCTGTGTCCAACAGTTGATGTGAGTTTGAAGCTCCAATGCATTAAGCTTTACACTTAAGAAAGGAGTTGGAAATGCCTCTGTGCAACTCCAGTCTTGATTAGGAACCCAGGTGTGTTCCACACAGACCAGCAAAGAAAATGTCTCCAACTCAGACAGCAAGACCACAGGGCATCCTCTAGTTATTGGTCTCACTAAGAACTGCACAAACTGTTGGTGCAGCTTCACGAATCAGGTAAGTGCATTCAGTTAGATAGCTGTCATACTTTAGTGATACACTGGGTACAAAATAGCTTAGAGAAGGATAGCAAGAAATAATTTTTAACACAGCATAAGATCGGTATTTCAAGAATATGATTTTTGGAGATACATTTCCTGAATTTAATCAATCTTCTCTTATATTCACTACATATAGATGCTGCTGCATCTTACACACAAGACTCCAGCTTTCTCATACCTAAGTATGACATGTTTAATAACTCAGCATGTAGAAGTACTGTGTCTACTGATGCCTTTGCAGCTAACCATAGATCTGCAATTTTAAGATTCTTTTATATTTCCAAACACTCTCTGCACCAGGGGATGACATCTAGCTCATTATCCACTCTGCTACTGATTTCTTTGGCATCAGTGCTTTGCTTGCTGCGGATCAGGAGATTTGATCAAAGATACAAATAAAAAATACAGTCTAGGCTCAACTTTTTCTTCATTCAGGTTAACTTAGATGTAAAAGTTCAACATGTTGTACAATAGAAAAGGTTGTTCGAGAAGGTGCCCAAGACCATTAAACAAACATGACATATTAAAAGAGAAATTTTTAATGCTTGATCTGACATTAACTTTCAAAAGGGGAAATACTTATTTACACAGCTATTTAATTTACCTTCACTAACAAAATAATTCCAGTTCAGTTTTTTTACAATTATCATGCTGGTTTTATGGTACTGTCTTTTGACTGAAGAAAACAAGAAAATCTACAGTTGTACTTTTTACTCTACTTTATGCATATATGCTCTTCCAATATTAGGCTTCATATTACCAAAAAAAGGTCATTCCTTTATGGCTTGTCAAAGGAAGTATGTGATATAATGCTGACATATAGCCCTCAGTACTTCTGCTGTTAATTACTCTGATCTTGTAAATCTACTCTGATGCCATGATTTAAAGTCTTATTTTTCTGTGTGAAGAACCATGGAGAGTGAAGGCATTAGCTAGTGAGTCTTACAACTGTTTTAAAACAATCTGTGTGAACACTAAATCTGAGGAGCTAACAATGCCATTACAGCAGCAGATGTTAAGATTTCCTGGAAAGCAATTCAAACTTTCACAAGGACACATTCCTGCCTTTGAAGAGAGTGCTGCAAAAAGAAATATAATAAATGCAACATTGAAGAGTTTGAAATACATTGTCTTACTTTCTCATAATGCACTCACCAACTTAGAAGTACTTAGTATTGCAAACTTAATTCCAAACTTGAAACTTAGAGGAAATTTTCACATTATTTTGGATGGGTCTATGGTATTCTTCAAGTAAGGCCTTTAGTTACTCCTTTGGAACAGCATGGGTTTTTTTGACTGTGTAGAACTGCCTTAATTTTCATTAGCAATGCTTCTGCTGACATGCAAATGAAGAGAACAGGCTTTTGCTCAGTTTGTTACACTAGGTAAGGTAAGAGCTACCAGGAATTAAAAAATAGACCTTAGTTTTGAAACTGGCACTGTTGTCTCAAACTTGACTACTCATCACACATAATGCATCAGCTGATTTAAGCATTAAGCATAAACATTCAACCCAAAGACTGAAGTCCAACCAAACCCAATTGCAGCATGAGGCATAGCCATGACATGATGAAGAAAAACCTTTTTGTCTTTTCTTAAATGAAAGAGACTCTCAGGGTGAGGAAACTCGGAACAACACTTGCCTACTTGCAAAAGCAAAGCGGGTTTTTTTTTCATGTTTTAAAGTGTAATCTTGCCATTATAATTTGATGATCGATCCAGAAAATAGTTAAATCATGGATTCTAACTAAATTAACTGATAGTATAAGTTAATCTGTGAACTGGTGGAAGTGTTTCAGTACTCTTTCTTTCATAACTTTCAATGCCTTGGTCTTACAGTGACAATAATGATGTTTTGGTTCTGTTTGTTTTTTTTTTTTAATTGTTATTACTTGAGTTTTTATTGTTTATTTTAAATTATTTTATTATTTAAATCATTTGTACTTCATAGTCTGACTTTTTTTGATATGCACTTAAGGACCAGGTACAGTTTGTAATTGAGTCTGAAAACCAGATGTGGAATGATGGTCCATTGGTAATTGAGTTAATAAATGAAATAATTAACAGGAAATTGATTCTATTCTTGTTTAGCATATATTGTATACCTTGAGAAAAATACCAGTGATTTCTGCAGTCTAAGCCATGTTGTATAACAAAGGCTTTAGAAAGAACTACCACTGTGTTGTGTTTTTCTGCTTTTAAGCCCAGATATTCTGTTCAGTGCTTTACATCAATGCAATATTTGTTCTGTTAACATTTGTTACAGATTCATAGAAAACTAGACATAAAAATAATAGGGAATCCAGCTGATACCCTGTCTTTGAGCAAAGATCTACTAACAAAAACAAAAGGCCTTTTCCAGGGTGGTTTGGATACCTTATTTCATCAGTCGGTGGTACCTCATTTTACGTCATTCAACAGCTAATGATGGAAGTAGATGAGACTTTTTGCTAGTATGAGTCTTATTCATGATGCAACCTCATTAGCATTTCAGTCCAAATCAGGAGGATATGCTGAAGTGACTCTCTCAATTCCTGTGCTTTGATTTGGCTTGAAAGAGCATGAATTGAATCAAACTCCAGCCAGAAATAGGCATTCAGTCCATGGAGTGAAAAAATCCCTGAGACAGAGATAGTGAGGATGCTCTCTGGAGCCACTCCTGTTGCTGTGCACTGACTGCTACTGTAGAAATGGCCTCAAAGTGCTCAGCATTTCTCCTTCAGTTGGGGAGCTTTTTTGGCAATCAAAACACATTGCCTGAAAAAGAATATATTCCAGAAAAATAAAATGCTTTGGGGGAACAGGGCATATTTTTGAAGAGAAGGTATGGGAAATGGTTGAAACACTCTAGTAATGTGGAACTGACTGTGGTGTGGAGGTTGAGGACTTTTTTGATTGACATATTTCCAATTTCTTCTGGGATTTTTGCTTTTACTGTATTTTATGCTAAGAATTCGAGTATTTTATTGTTATCAATATATTTCAAAGTTATTTTTCTGTTTCCAAATGAGAATGTTTTGTGTCTAAGTTAAAAAAAAAGCATTCATCTAAATCTGTTCTAAAACTCCCACACTTTTTAAGTATCAGAGCTTCTTATGGAACTAAATTCCATTTTCCAGCAAGCTCTCTTCTTAAACTATTGTTGAACTGGGACTAGTGTACCAGATATGGCCACGCACATGTTTTATACACCAATTCATTTCAGTAGCTCCTGCTACCTAGAAATCCTTCAGTCTGCTGTGAGTTGTTATTTTCCAGGAAAAGGCAGCAGAAAGTTAACCTGTACATCCAAATTCATGGTAAATGCCCATGGAGCTTGACCTTTGCTCCTGTTAACTTGTCCCACAAAAAATGACAGAGTGCTTGGTATTCATGAAGTTTTGTGCATTTGCAAAAGGTCAAAGGAAAGCAAATTTCTTTCTAGCTGTGCCAGACTCTGCCCCATCTAAGGCAGCACATTGCTGAGCATGCAGAAGGGCAAATATTCCCTTCCTTTCCTCACTTGATGCCTTGCCACTACCCACAGCATTTGGGCTCCTTCCAAGGTCAAAAATGGCAGTTGTTTCTCTCCTCAGCCTCAAAGAGCTAGCATTAAAAATGTTAACATGAAGCCATGTGAATCTCGGAGATCATGGAGCTCTCACCTGATCTGTCAACGCAGTGGGAAGATTTATAGTTTCTAATTTATTTGTGTTGCACCATTTTTAATGATGTGATAAAAAACACAGTTTTTTTAAACCCTGCAACTGCTGTTCCCATATAGGAACTAAGTAGATGCTATAATGTTTTTTTAAGATAATTCAGTAACAGTGGGAACACTCAAGTTTGTGCTTACAGAACCAGTTAAATAGTCATTTTGGCACAAAATCTCTGTGTGAAGTTTTGGGCATTTTTGAGGGGGAGTTTGGGCTTTGCATTTGACCTCAGTNTGAACACTCAAGTTTGTGCTTACCAGTTAAATAGTTATTTAATAGTTAAATAGTCATTTTGGTACAAAATCTTTGTGCGAAGTTTTGGGCATTTTTGTGGGGGAGTTTGGGCTTTGCATTTGACCTCAGTTACGGCCATCAGTCTGTAGGCATTCTGGTTTCATTGGGCTCAGTCTTAGCTTTAACCTTATTTTTTGTGCAGCTTCTCTTTCTTGTCACCTAGTAGGCAGGTGAACATTTCCAGTGGTACAAAACCCTCCTGTGATTTCAGCTTGGACAGGAGGAAGAGATGGTGAGGAGGATTCTTCTGAAGCAAGCAAGGGCCAGAGCGGGGAAAGAAGCTCAGGATTAGGGCAGTGATGCCTAGCTGAATAGTTCAGACAAAGGCAACCCAAAAGAAAATGGAACATGTTTTTTATCATTCTACCATGAACAATGACATCTGAGACTTCTTCTCATGAACGCATGAGAAGCAATGTCATGATTGGAGCTGGAGAGTGCCTGGCTCATCTTCCTGGTCAGAGAGATGGAAGCACTGGACCTGACCTGCTATGGCTGTTTGGGTAACCCAAAGAAAACAAGCCTTTCTTGGGTAATGCTGAGGCTTTCAAACAGTTTCCTAATCTGTGGGCAGCCACCCTGCTGCATCAAGCTATTAAAGAGAGAGGTGTCTTCTCCAGGAATAGCCATGTTCCTTTTCTCCTAGTTCAGTGGCAGCAGCTCCTTTTCCTGCCATTGCTGAGGCATGGAGAAAAAAAAAATCTTCATAAAGCTGGTGTTTATACTGAAGAGAAAAGAGAAGGTTGATATATTAACAACAAATTAAAGAACTTCCTGAAGGCCATGTTAAAACATGCTTCCTGACACTGACTTCAATCAGTGAATGGAGACTGAGATTGCTTTGGAAATTTGCCATGTCTAAGAGTCTTCTCTTAACTCTCACCTGGACTAGTTCTCAAAAAATCAAACTGCAAATGATTAAAATCAGTTTGCCAACACTGCACACAAAGCAAATGTTCATTCTAACTCGTGGTAAAAACCAGCCAATTAAAATGCCCTGTGACTCAGTTGTTCATGAATTGGTCTAATTTCCTGTGAAAACTAGAAAGAGATTTTCAAATTGCTTGTACACCTCAGCTGACGAGCACACAACAGGTCAGTCCTTCTCATTTTTATATTTCTCATTTTGTCTGGGTTTGGAGTAAATGTGTGTCATTTATAAATTAGCTTGTTACAGGCTTGTATTAAGCTCATATGGGGACCATCACTGATATAAATTAGAATCCTTCATTATTTTAAGTTGTATCACTAACAGGGGAGCTAGTAGCTAAATACACAATTATATACTCATAATAACATGACTCTGACCAAAGGGCAGTGAGGAGCTGTAAGATGTTGAGTGATCCAACTGGTCAAGCAACAACAAAAGTCCTTTGTATAGCCAGTCATTTTCCTCAGGGCTTCCTTTAAACCTGAAGAGCACTGTTTACATTAGAAAAGATTCTTACAAAGGAAGTTCAGGTTAGGTTATGACCACTGGCTAGCCATTAGGTGAGGATTTCTCCCTCCCTTCACGGCTCCCATAATACCTGGCAGTCTTGGCTTTGCTCTGAATATTGGACTGGCCTTTCGATGCCAGCTCCTGTCCATGTCTGCCTATCCCTGTGAACAGGAAAATGTATGACTGTGATAGTACAATGACTGATGGTTCTCCAATAAGGTATTCTACCAAGTACCAGGGCTTTAGGTTAAAATTTGTGATGCTGTTTCTAAGGAGATCTGGGATGGTTCTGCTCTGGGACATGGGAAGCTGAATATAAGCAGCCCTGAAGGACAGGTCCTAATTGGAAAATTCTCATGAACTGAGAGTTAATCTTTCAAAGACAAGGGGAATGATAGCAACAAGATGTAGATTGTGCTGTGGAAGAGCAGATTAGGGATGGATCATTTGCAAATGCCACTCAGCTGTCAGACGTTCTCCTTCTTTGTAATAAAATACACTTAGTATTTGCTATCAGCATGAACACAGTTTAAGATTATGTATAGGCTGGTCTGGCAAAGCATGGCTTTCCAGAGGCCTGGAATTTGCTAGCTTGTCTTCACTGCACATTTAAAAGTATGATACACAGTCATCAATATCCACTACACTGTAGGATTGGGTAAGACATCCATCACATCTGTTACGGGGGTAGGTAAAGGAATTCTTTGTTTCAAATCTCCATTTCATCAGCATTATGAGATTTCTGATTTGTAAGATGTCATAATATACTTATGTACATGCATTTATATAATGCTCTGAATATATATTTCATAAAAAAAGCTCGTGATGAACTCAACTCACAAAGAACTGGAAACCTCCATAGTACTGCACATTTAGTGAAGGAGACAGAAGAACATGAGCTCAGATTTTACTCATGCTGTATTACTCCTCAGTTAGAGCAGTGTAAGGGAGATTAAAACAACAGCCCCTGTTGCTACAGACTCATTGCCTAGTGTAAGAGGAAGAAGGGGATTGTAATTCACTCTCCCATTTAATTTCTCTCTCTTCTTACTGGGCAGAAAAACTTATCCATGCAAGTGCATAGCTAAACATACCTATGCAAGTTACCACCAAGGATGATATAGCCTCCATGCACTGAGCTCCTTGTGAAAGATCCTGCCCTCTGGGTCTGCTTCAGCCTGGGGAAATAGCCTGGAGCAAAGGATGTAGGGGTGTGTTTAGTTTGCATGACCTATTACTTTGTAACTAGAAGAGCAGCCAAAACAAATTTCCTCAGGGTCTTTTCATTGATTCTTACCTGAAGGTGCTGTAAACATACAATACAAGAAATATAATATTCAAACACCACTCACAGATCTACTTCTGAATAGTGGGAAGAAGAGAGGAAAAAATTGACTAAAAAATAGGTGCATGTATGATTATACAATGTATCCAAAGTACCAATATTAAAAGAAAAAGGAAAAAAAGGAAAAAAAAAGGAAAGCCTAAACTTGAGTAATGCTCAGCTGCAATACAGAGCAACCACAGCGTAGTTCACATACAAATCTATGAGGAAACACATCCTCTTCTTAAGTTCCCTAGCTGGCACATTGTCAGAGGCCACTGTTTTCTTTCACTGCTTATTCAGCAGAAGAGTCATAACATCATCATTTTTCTCAGCAGTTACACGCATGAATTTCCAAAAGACTTTCTGCCATTTATCTGGATGCATTAGGACACTCTGACCTCAAAGAGAAGGTCTAGGTGCACCTATCTATCAGTCAGGGGCATCTTTTAATTGGGGTGAAAGAAATGCCTGCTGTCTGAAAATAGTCTTACCTCATGGCAGAGATGAATAATTAACATCTGAACTGCCTAAGACTACTCTTGTGTAAGGACATATTGAAAGCATGAGTGGAAGATTGGGTCCCATAGCATGTCTACAGCTAACACCTGGGGGAGGGGGTTGGCATATCATTTGTCAGTCACACTGAGGAGCTGAGAGCTAGAGGGCAGGGATTCCCACCACCTTGTGTCAGTTTTAAACAGATATGCTAAAAAAAAATAAAAAGGATAAAAAATTGGATGCAATAGGGAAAGGAATGCTGATATCTGTAGAACTTTTAGAAGACTGTCCTGTGTCATTGCCTCAGGGAGAGAGGAGAAGGCTCCTTGGGACACCATGTGTACTGGGTCAGGCTTGATATGTCCATGCTTACAAACAGAGCTTGTTAGACATTTTTTTATCCTTCCATAGTAAAACTGGGGAAAAAATCAAGAGGAAAAGAAACTCTGTTGGCTCAGATCAAGTGAGATTAAGCTATTTTAGCTTTCTTGCCAAAATGGTGGGGGGAAATTGTTCTGGAAAACACAAGTCATGTTTATTGATAGTGATAATCAGAACGATGTTGTCATACATTTTGTGTATTGTCATGTAAGGTCATGGCACATTGTCCTGTTCACTATCAGCCAGCCTTCTGATTCAGCAAAAGCTGGAGATTAATCCACTTCTTCTGCTATTTTGGGGGACACTTGATGTCTGATCTTAAAGTGCTTAGAGGTGCATGGGGACCCTAAGCAGAGGATATCAAGGAAACACATCTTTTGGTGCCCTGACTGGAATAGTTACGCAAGAACCAAGCACAAACCACTTCATTATCTAGGGCTGACACAGTCACCAGGGAAGTGAAAGGTAGGGAGCTCAAGGCAAGAAGAGGTGCTATCAGGAAAATGACTGTGTGATGCAATGTGGCAGCAGAAGGAAGATGACCGAAGAGGCATCTCATCAGAGATGCAAGAGAAACTCTCTTGAGGTGACTTGGCTGAGGTGTGATCAGCAAAACTGCACAGACGTCTGGATGTCCCTCTGCTATAAAGCAAATCCTGAGTCAGAGGAGGTCAAGTGGTACCAGCAATGATCTCTGAGCTGGGAAGACTGATCTGAGGAAAATCAAGAGAGCTTGGGCAAGGTATAGGCAATTTCTTGAACAAGACTATTTAAAGGGCGAAAAGGCAACTCACTTAGGGCAGAGCAAGCAGTGTGACTAAGATAGTTATGTATTTGTACAGCAGTTAAAGAATGATCAGAAATAGAACAAATAAAAATCCATAGTCTGACACCCTAACTGTCTAGTCAGAGGCACGACAGGGTGCATGACTTAAAGAGTGGAAGGAAAGAAAATGGAGGTTATTAATAAGTAATAATAAGTAATGCGTTGAAAGACAAGACAAATTTAAAATGAATATTAAAATTCAAATATATCATTAGCACCATAATAACACCCCCTAAACAAATTGATGAAATATTCCACTGAGAAAAATGCGATATACATTATCACCTGGGAAATGAAAGAATTATCTCTCGACTTGGAGGAGTTCACAAATTGTTTCATGCAGGCAAAGGAACACAAACAGGGTATCAGCAAGGAGCATGCAGAAACAGTGCAAACAGCAGAGTGCTGGATCCAAGCATCAGCCTTTACAGTCGTCATTCCCTTTTCCACAGAAAATGCAGGTTAACAACTGTCATAAAAAAGCCCCATTATACCAGTGCTATATCAGAATAATAAGGGTCTCATAAATACCAAAAGTGTTTTTGGAAGCTCCATTTCTGTTGTATGAAGCATAAGATCTGGGACTGTATTCTGATTTCCAGAGAGATATGAGCGTGATTCTTTGCTGCCTTGCTTCCCAGTAAATCATTTAATAACATGAAGCCTATAATACAATTCTACATCACAACACTACCATCACACTTACTTTATAGCTGTTCAAAAGACAACCTAGAGGCAAAATAGCTGATCTTTATTATCATTATTCTCTAAGATTTAAATATTGGATACATATAAGACCAGACATCTGACGGAAATTTTATGCCAGGATGTCCACTGGAGTAATTATTAATTACACAGGAGTTAGATCAGGATCAGCTCTCAGGGCAATTTTATTGATTTCCTCATTCTATTTCAGTTTTCTTGCACTCATTCCTCACTGGCTTAGTGACAGAAATGATCAGCATTAATACAGAGAAAAGTTGGGGCAGAAAGAGAGAGAGACTTCCCTTACATTCAGCACACTAAAATGCCTTTAGAAGTAAACTGGGTGCAGTAAGGAGGTTTGCAAAATATGTAACCTTTCAAAAAAATTTTTCGTTAGTGAACTTTCCAAATCACATTGTACCAACAAACACATTTCTCAAGGACTTGATGCATCATGGACAATTTTGTTTCCCTACAGTAACTTGCTTAGGACTCCAGGAACTTATATTCCAAAACTGACTGAATGGTTCCAGTAATGTAGGATGTTTTTTCCAGTGTGACTGAGCCTGCAAATACTTGCTTTGAAGAGGTAAGATAAATAGAACAGATAAAGTTTGCCATCTAGAGGAACTCTACGGAAATCCACTTTTCCTTCTACTGAATCTGTCCTTGCAGTCACTCTTGAGCATAAGCAAGCCAAAAAAGCAAGTGATGCATTTTGGTATTGATCATAACTAGCCAACTACTGGAAAGGTGAATCTGGACCCTGATATTTTGTTGAGGTGGAGTCTGGAAAATGGACAAGAAGCACTTGTGAAGTTGCAGCAAACCTGAGTTATCCCATGGATAACTATGGATGTTTCCTAGACAAGAGACATAAGCAGCTCCTCTTTTGCAGATCTTGCCACTCCCAGCACTAACCCATAATACGAATGCTTGATGGTCAATTCCCTCATTCGCTTTGAAGGACTGAAATATCAACCTCTCTTTTTTCCAGAACATCGTCCTCTGCTCTCCACAGAAAGACAGTCTTTAGATCATGTAGAAGGTCAAAGGACAAGGACATCCTGCCTCATTCACTTGTGGATAAATGGAAATAATTGTCTCTTCACCTGTGTGTGTTTTAGATCTTAGAGGATAAAAACCCATGTAAGCTGCCTTCAGAGCCAGATCTGTAACAAGATAGGCCCTTGACCGCATGGAGATTATAGATCTTAGCCAAGATCTTTAACTACTAAGACCCTCTGAAACAGGTTACTTGTGGAGAATAGGGCTGTGAAGTGCCCTATTGCAGAGCCCAGCCTAGGCCCCACGGGGCTTGCTGCTATGTCTCACCAGCCCTAGCATCCTTCTCACCTCCAAGAGATGCTGCAAGCTGGCTGAGCTGTAGATGTGAGCCCTGGAGACTCTGACAAGACTCCATACCTGGGTGGTAGGGGCAAAAGCTAGCAAATGAGAGCTGCAGATGAAACAGCAAGTCGTGGGGCAATTGCTTCAACTGGGAGCAAAGAAACAGAAAGAGATCCAGGCCACAAAGTGTTGGAGCTGCCTGAAAAATGCAGTTGATAAAGCTAAGATAAGAGGGCAGGCACAGTTGTGGTCTGGTAAAATCCCACAGGCACATTGCAGTTCCCAGGAAGGACACACCTCTGTGGTGAGATTCACAGAACAGCCACGTGTGGCTCACTTTCTTGGTACAGCTGATGGGATTTCAACCCAAACACAGCATGTGGGATGGAGCAGAAGGAAGGTGGCCATGTGGCAGGCATGAATGTGTCCAGGCAGCAAGGTCAAGGAAAATCAGGTGTCTGCTCTTCAGGTGAAAGCAAGCTGCCCTGGCTTTTGTGTGCAGTCCAGTCGAGACTGTGACACTCACCCTTGTCAAACACCCAAAGAGATTCCCAGCTACCTTCTCTTGCATAAGAGCGTGGTAGGTAAGCTCCAACATACTGCATGGTGCTGCAGTTATTTGACTATGTGCAGTGCCAGGGACAAGGTCATTGACATTCTTTTTTAAAATGCCTCAGTTTCAGACCTTAGCTTCTGCCTCGAGCCCAGATGCTTCAAAGAGATCATGAGAAGAGTTGAGTACCACTTTCATTTCACTGGATGGAAAGTAATATCTCCTTCCAGCTTCAAGCATAGCAGGGTAAAACTGTAAACAGAGCTTCACATTAATTTTCATTATGTTTGGTAGGGAGACTTAGTAAAATTAACCAAATAGCTCTGTTCTGCTTCTTTTGAAATAAAAAGGAGTTTTGCCATTTACAGAAATTAAAAATAGAAAAATGTTTGACTTTTCATAGGCACACTGATATCAGAAGAGCCACATCTGGGTGGAAGTTAATAAGATGCTGCCAGCTTATGCCAGAGGTGAATGTGACCGATCGTGAGCTGTCATCCTTCAGGCTAATTACAAGTGCATCAGTTCAGGGATTCTTCTGAGTTCAGTTTAGGGATCGGTGTGGTTAATCCTCCAAAATGTAATTTGTAACATTGTGATAGCATACCTCAGGACCTATGTTTAATTTCTGAATTACCACTCCTTTGGGCTGGGAAGCTGATGACAATTAGATGTGTTGTCCCTATTTCAGTGCTAGCCTGATACATTACCCACCCTGCTGTACCCTATTAGTTAATCATACCTCACTCTTCTTAATGAGACACATTTATCTTTCTTCCAACTTTCATACTATTTCCTGCTTTTCTGAGATTTACAATGAAAGAAACAGAAACACTGCTAACTGATCCTGTTAAGGTGGCATTATCTCTTGCAAGAGCATCGATCAGTGGTAATAAACATCTGTTTGGCAAGAATTTTCCTTTTCATGCTGCGTTTTGGAAATTTAAAAAATGGTGAAAGCTCTACTGATAAAGGATGAGCTATTGCTCATTTCATCTAAGAAATTACAAGTACAGGGAACATGGCAATAGATCTCTGGTGGCTTGGTAATGATTATAAGATTTAGTTGACCAGATCAGTAAAAGTTTTTCATCAAGAGCTGCCCTTTGCACATTAATCTGCATGTGTATAAGCCTCTGAACACAGGTCCACAATCGCCTGTGTGCACATCCGTGTCAGCCTTTGTCAGCCCACTGGTAACAGAAGTTTCCAACTTCAGCTGTTCATTGAAAGAGCAAGAAAGGAGCAACTGCCTTGGGCCTTGGACCACATCAGTTACATGGCAGACAGCAAATCACAAGGGAGAAAAGCAGTAGAACAGAGTGACCCCTTTGGCCCTTAATCAAAGCAGTTACTGCTGTATCTGGCCCAGATGGAAAATGATCATAACTGTCACACAGAGGGGTTGTGTGTTTTAAAGTATTGTTCTCCCTAGGTTCAGGCCTTGGGGACACTGATACAACTCAACTGCCCTGAGCAGCCTTCCAGGGTCCCCCATGATCCCAGCTCAGCCCCAGGGATCTGGCTCAGCTCTGCCTGGGTGCCCTCCCCTATGCTGCAATGGGCTGGGGCTGAATAATTCTATAATTTGGGTTTTTATCCCTTCATCATGTGTCATGAGTTCTGCAGATGCATTTGGCACTGGCCTAGGGCTGAGGAACTAATCTGATAACATTTCAAGGACTCTTCTCCCTCTGTTTTGCTCTCCTCCTCTAAAATACTGGTATCATGTTCATCCTTGAGATCAATTACATTTAACTGCAAATACTGAATTCTTGGGAATCTTCCAAGTCATCTACTGGAAGAACTCAGCTTTGTGCAGTTCCTCTTAGTTTAGCTAGATAATACACATAGGAGGATATCACATCAAAGAGAAGAAGAGCCCATAAAAGGAAGAAATGTTGACTAACTTACTAACAACCTCTGTCCAGTTATAGAAAACTTGGTTGCAATTGTTTTCAGATTCACAAACCTCAGCTGCTATGCTAGCAATATTAGCCTATCCCATGCAATACTTCACAACAGCAAAAAAGAAAAATAAAAGTTGGAAATAGCTTCAAGCTTTGCAGTCTCAGCAGACAAATAATTTTGGCTTTACAACTTCTTTCCAATAATAACTTGGAATTTGTGTAGGTTATTAATCACCTAAGCACAGGGACTTCAGAATGATGCTGAGGGAGGACTCTCTGCTCTCATGTGATTATAGTTTTTATACATGGGTTGCACTGGGACAAATAAGCATGCCAGGTGCCACAGAGAGAAAAATGAGGCTGCTCCATGGTTCAGCTCCTACTTTGTTCCCAGGAGTGCCTAAAAATCTATTCTGACCTATTCTGCCTGATTCATGCTTTTTGCATTGTGTGTGCTAAAGAGAGATACAGAGAAATATAGAAAGATTCAGTTGTCAACAGCTGTCAACTTTCTTTTGCCTGCTGGCAGTGAAAAAGCTGATTAATTGCTTTTGGATGCATTTAATTTAGTAAATTAGGAGGTGGTACATCATTGTCTAAACTTTCAGAAGTACTTGGGCTACACAGATAGTTCATTGTTGGAGTGTTCAATCAACTAGATTCTCATTGCGTGTTCAGCTCATACTTCTAGAAAATCAGATTTGTTAAGTACCCAAAACTGGGCATAGAGAAATGGAAATTCTTCAGTTACACATCAGCTTTCTGAATATTGTGAAGATCCATTCATACTGAGGTAAGCAAATATGATTACCTGCAACCTTCTAGAGGAGACAGGAGTTTGCCCAGAGAGAGGAGTTTAGTTTTGCTGCTGACTTCACTGAGACCAAGATTTCAACCACATTGCAAAGAGTATATTAAACACACTTCTCATCCCTGAAACCAGAAAAACAACCTTTTTCTTGACTGAGTCAAAAAGGGAATCAGTTGGTAAGTCAATGGTAATAGACTTCCACTCTGAACTTGGTGTAAGGTTTCATTTAAAATGAAACTCAGAGCCAGTCTTTGAGCAGCAAAAGTTCAGGTACCACAGACAAATCTCTAAAGTACTGGATTCATTCTTATAAAAATGTAACATTTTGACCCATCTTACCAGAGAAATGGTACCTGAATGAACTGCATGACCCTTCTGATTTATTCACCACAAGAACAGATGGAGAATGTCCTTGTAGTTCAGGGGGTGACCTGTTTGGTTCTCTGGATTAAATCCTCCAGCATTCAGCAAAGGATATTTGAAATCTCTCATCATACCTCTCATTGGAGGAGAAGGTCTGAGGATTGCAGCACATGATTTTCAGAAGTCCATTCAAACATAGTTACCCTGACACTGACAACTCAATAACCAAGAAATTAATGAACTTATTTTAAGAGCATTGAAAAGAGAATTTCACATGAATGAATTCATGAAAATCCCATCAAACTAATTTTTTTTAAATGTTATTAAGTTGCTATTATATCACTCACGTTGGAAGGATAGAGTTAAAATCTTTTAGGCTGAATAAGCTTATAATGAATTGGTCTGAAAGCAGGAATGGAAGGCCCTTAAGACTAAAGGACACGATGACCTCAGAGATCAAAATAATCAGAAACAAGATATGGTAATTAAGAGCAGTATATAAAGACAGTAAAATTCTGTCAACTTTTGTAGATAATGCCTTGTTATGGCTTCTTGACAGGAACCAGAGACAGATTTGGACAAAGATTAAACCATCAAGATGTCCCCCATATAAACTGTGGTGATTTTAGTACTAAACCCCACATGTCTAGGAATAGATGCACAGAGGTGTTCATGCAGCTTTATTTTTATATAGAAATGAGACATAACTGAAAGTTGGAGGGGAGACCTCACTTTTAAGGCAACGTTTTCCAATTTCTAGCTGCATTTGCAGCTGGATTCCTGCACTCATAGCTCCTATTGCCCTAAGAGCGCCAAGGAGTCACAGTTGCTTGTTCCATTGACAGCCTGATAAGAGGTTTCATCTCCTGTACCATATATGATCACATACCCTCTTTCTGACCACTGCACTTATTACTTCCACAGAAAACCCAGTTCAAGAAAGGCTGAATGTATATCAGAATAATGCCAGCATGAAGAGGTCAAAACCTGTTATAATTCTGAACCAGTAAGTCTTGCTACAGCTGGAAAGCTTTTCAGCTTTTCATTGCAAGATTAAGCTCTTTGTTGTGTAACTAGTTAGATTAGTAGCATTATCACCATATCCATATCCAGCATGAGTCTATTTTTCAATGATAAGCTGACAACAAAATGATTTCAGTGACTTTTAACCAGGATCTGGCTGCAACAACAAGAACTGGTAGGATGAAGTGTAATATGGAGCTTCACAAACCTAGAAATGGCTTTTATTTATATTAATGCATTCTAGAAGACTTAGATAATTTTATTTAGTTTCATTATTTACTTTTTATATTCATATTCTTTCTAAACTGAATTTTGATTTTATTTTTGCCTATAAAGAATGCTGTAGACAACAAAAGTATTCCATTATTTCATTAAAAATATTTCCATTATTTCACTGTGTTCTGGCACTTGCCACTTTACCTCTCAATCTCCACCTGTTCCTTATGGCATAAAGCTGATCACTAGAGACTTCAGAATAATAACACCACATACTTTAAAAATATTCCTAATATAGGCAGTGTCTGAGAGATATGGGTGCATATGTTAAGAGAATTGTCTTCCAGTAAGCACTCCTCTCCAGACTAAATGCATGTCTGCCTGTATGTGTCCCCTCTAATTGCTGAATCATTCTGGATTTTCTTCTCTTTGGCAAATGTCACAGCTTTTTTCCTGAATGATGAATTGTGCAATATCACTGTAAGGCTAACTTGTAGTCTTTCTACTTAGAGACCTGTGCCTTGTTTACATTTTTTCAAAGCTATATTTCTTTTACAAAATGAGAATTATAATTTTAAAAATATTTTGTCCATCAGTATTTTGGGGACTGCTGGATGAAATTAGAAGGGTAGAATGACCCTCTCAATCCTAATGTTCTTCTTTGAAGTAGAATATTATTTTAATGTAAGTGCAAATAGATATGCCAACAGCAATACTTGATAATCTTATTTAGATCATATATAGCTTCTTAAATACATGGTGATTTATCTTAAGTATATTATTCCTGGCTTGTGCCAGGCTTATTGCTTTTGCACTTAGAAAAAAGGTCTGGTAGAAATCCACTTGCATTTTTTGTAGTTTTTCATGCATGCCTCTGATATGCACAGCTCTCAATGTTGCTTTATTTTAACCAATTGTTTCAGGTTACTCACTCAATGAAATGTCAGATTCTCTCTTCCTTGACATACTCTCCATTTTGCACCTAAATAGCTCCAAATCACCATGCCATGGCAGCAAAAAAGCCATGTGAGAATGAATGAATACCAAAACAACTCTTTCTTTGATATCAGTACAAGAAAACAAAATAGCATGAGAACTTGACAAACTACTTTCCTCAGCTAAAACCAAGCACCACTACTTATCAAAAAGTTCTCCAAGCTTAGCAAGCTAAATTAGCAATGTCTTTTGGCTTTTAATTGTTCTAATATTCTCTGGACATAATATATAACTCCAGAGCTATAGCATAGGCCAGCAGTGACAGTTTTCAGTGGCCCTGGGACAAATTTTGAGCAGGGCACAGCGGAGCCAGGTCACAGAGTGTCTGAAGAGGGACAAGAGTCCCTGGTCCCGGGTTTGTGCTCCTGGGAGATGCTCAGAGTTTAGCCAGTGTATCTGCTATAAGTTGCTCCTTAGTGTATGATGAAAGAGAGAGGGTTTAAAGTTCTCTTAAATACAAAAATTTATCCTGCACTTTTACATACCTGAGGACTCATTCTGTTTGCAGGGATAGCAGCTGTTTGGTTGTCAGGTGTACCACTTTGATACAAAAGATGGAGTGCCACATCCACGCTCCCTCAGAAAAACTGTGCATGCTTTTTTCTGAGTATTTTCCAAGACTAAAAATACATATATGCAAGCTGTGTTCAGCTCCTGTACCTTAGGTCTTTTTTCCTAATTGACTAGCCATTAGTGAGGAACACTGTAGCTTTTTACAAGTACTGACTGACAGAGAAAGCAACTCAGACAAGAACCTCCTCTGTTCAAGTGTATTAAATCATTACATTGAGCTTTGGGTAGCAAGTCACACACAGAAACCTTGTATTCTTGTTCCTTAAAACAGAATAAAGACAAACATTTGATATGACAAGTTCAATTTCATTTCAGAATAGAAGAGTTTACTGGAAAAAATTTGAATATGATAGTAGATACAAAGGCTATTAGGATAAGAAACAGTCCAAAGCATTAGGGCTAAACCAGTGAAATGATAAATGTCTAATGCATGACTCTCTGGGAATTAAATTCATGAATGATGGATAGCTCAGAGGCTCTTCTCCATTTGTAGAAGTGAATAGGTGGGTTCAGCAGTGCAGGGCCTTCTGTAGTCTTCGAGTTTTGTTTTGCTTTGGGAAATACTAACTCACAAACTTTTCAACAGCTTTCTCTGGTTCATCCATTATAAGTACCAGAAAGCAACAGACTTTAGATAGGTATCATTTCAAATTTGCCATGAAACTGCTGTACTAATTCAAACTCCCTGATTCTCATTTTTTATTTTACTTATTTGACAGATTTTTTTCAGTAGCAAATGCTGCAACATGCATTTTTTTCTTTGTCTCCCTTCACCATCCTGCCTTTGCCATAGTCTATTCCCCAAGAGCTCAATTCTTGAATATCATCCTTCCAGGATGACTTCACAGTGCTAGCAGAAAAATGACTAACTTGTTCTGTCATGCATATTTCTGGTGTCATTACACAGATGTTTCTAAGGTATGTCAGCACATGGCAGTGCTGCTTAAGGATGCTCCATCCAACCTCCCTAACACCTCTCCCTGTCTGCAGACCTGAGTCACTTTCCTCCTTATGCAGGGCACTTGGCTGTCTTCTTTTCCACTGGAAGGGACCCACAACTGTCATCACACTAAGTGAGCAGCCAAGTAAGCTAGCTGACATGAAAGGGATGGAAAAGAGGCCTCTTAAGTGGCACCTTGCTTAAGAGGCACCTCTCTGTTGATGACTTACTCTGAGTTCTCTGAATCCAATTTATGGGCCTGAGGATACCTATGTCCTTTCTTTCCTATAAAAAATAAAAACTGGGTGGCTAAGTCAAGTGTGTCATGACTTTCTTTTAAACTTTGACTTTAGGAGATGCCACTTTTGTTTCCTCCCACATTTTCTCCTTTTCCCTCTGGCTTTGTGGCTGGTTCACCTCTCAAGAATTCAGAAACATGGGTTCATTTTCATTTCTGCTTTTGAGAACTTGGACTCTTATTTCCCCTAAAGGCTTATTCCAAAACACACTTAGGGTATTATTCTCTCTCCTTGCTGAAGTTCCACCTTGTACTTAAACACTGGTGACTGGAGGAAGGAGACAAGTCATGCTCTTACCCTCCTGCCCTCAGTGAATCCAAAAGAGCATGAATGAGTAGCTCAGAGTCATGTGTGTATCCTACCTCACTGTGCTGGAGTCCCTCTCTCTCTGGCCCAGTGAATCACAAATCATTTCCATGTAAACCTCATGAGAAGGGAGGGATAAAGAGTCCCTGCGATTCCCACACACACCCAGTCCTGTTAAGTCCCCAGTCTCGCCTACTGACATGGGCTAGGCAGCAAAGAAAGACTGTGTTGGATCCCTCCAGGCAAAGGAGAGGGAAATGAACCATCTCCAACACTTCTGGTAAGAGCTCCAACCTCTGGATAACAGAGAGCTCCAACAGGACTGCCTCTGGATATATTTTAAAGGAAACTGGTGATTAATAGCGCATTTTGTGCAGGGTCTGAGCTGAGTGTGCAACTGATTGTCATACTGACTAGACAGATGGAGACTATCAGCACAATAGCTGGAGGAACATCTCACCTATGAATCCCAGCAGTGGTGAGACATCTCTTCAGTCCTGAGCCAAAGAATCTCATGAATTCAAAGGTCAAGAATGCAACCACAGCCAGTAGACACATCAAGCACAAGATCTGTTTTATTGGTTTCATTTCCAAGACATTTAAAAACCAGACTGAAGAAGAAATGTGTAGTATGATATCTGCAATTTATGAACAATCACATTTTTTATGCAGTCCTTCCTTTTGGTTTCTGTATGATTTTGATAGAAGGGTGACCTAAAATTTTAACTATATTTTGAAGAATGCCATTGAAAGTTTATAAATCATAAACTGTACCTGAAATGTCTTGGTTAAATCAGAGAACACAGAGTTCAGAGGCTTAGCCTAAACATGCTGATTTCTGTTCTATGATTTCAGCCTCCTGGCTATTATTAGAGCTTGTAATAATCATCATTTTTGCCTTGAGATTTGAGAAGGAGTTCAGTCCCACAGAAAATGGAAAGTGTCTGAATAATTAATTGTAAGGAAATACTGACTTAGTTTTCAAATATGTAGAGGACTTTCTACATGCAGCACTCTGGAAATACTGTGTTAAGTACATTTCTAATCCATATAAGGTAAACATGTCTGCATTTAGTCCAAAGATTTGATTTTGAAGCACTGGCAGTAAGATAAAAGAGTCTGCACTCATATGAAATGGTCTTTTTTCTACATACTGCAAAGATTGAGAAGTCACCCCTTATAGAATATAAAATCTTTCTATGTAATACATACAGTGTTTTGAAGTGTTTTCTGCCCTGTTTATTCCTGCAGTACCTAGGTTTGCATTATGCTAGGTTCCTTCTTTCTTTGGTTTATTTCTTTTTCACATTACGGGAGGGATGTTCTTTCTACAAATTTACAGTGCATGCCATTTAAAAGTGATTCTTCCTACTTCAAGATTTTCCACAGAGTATTGGCACTCAGAAGAATTTGTCTTCACTGATGGGAAGACATATCAATACTGGCGGGAACCCTCCACTTACTAGAGGGGAAATATTATCCTTTGTTGAGATGAAAGATTCCTTATGTCTCTTCCATCAATCTGAAGCGTTGTGACATTTCCTATCACTGTAGCACAAGGATGTTCCTTCTGGGAAATGCACAGAATATACTAATGAGTATGTTCATACAGCAGAGAAAACCTTTCCCCCCCCTGTAAAATGAGAAAATTATTCTTGATCTAATATTACTATGCTACAGTAGAGAGAACGTGTAATTGCCTGTAAATAATAGGTCAAAATGACAAAGCATGACATTTTTAAAGTTCAAATCCTTTCATCCTTAGTTATCATGCATTGCATTAAGGCTATTCATAAACAGTATTTGTCAAGCCACTGTGTACCAAAGTAACTTATTTTATAGTAAATACAATAACAAGTGAAACAGAGCTTGCTTGAAGGTTGCTTTCAATTTCCTTTTCTAACATATGTGCCATTTTAAACAAATGACATACTGGGGAGGTTAAGAGGACAGAGCAAAGCACCAGAGATCACCTGAAGGTCAGCATACAGCAGGTCTCTTCATATTAAATTTGCCAGAGATGCACTGGCTTTCTGTGCATCCTTTGTCCAACAAAACAATGTTCTGCATAACAGAAAGGTAGAGTGGAACAGTTCAGAGATTTAGATACCAGGAAACTGCTTTTCAAGGTTCCAAAATGCCTGCTCATTACAACATCAGATAATTGACTATTAGACAGATAAACCCCTGCTTTTAAAAGCAGACATCAAGGAGCAAAACTGATCCTCCTTTACATACATATGAAACACCTTTCTCTTTCCATGTATTTTATGGCAGATTGTAAGAAACAGATAATGTCTCTTCCCATTTCCATTACAAAGCTCTGCTGAGAGACTAATAAGAGTCTGTTCCAGCTGAACTGAGTAAAACTAGTTCTTCAAAAGAACAGGAAAAAAAAAAGAGAGAGAAAGAAAAAAGGCCATCTTTGAATTCTGATTCACACATTGGGCAATGTGCTTCCCTTTTCCCCTTGTACATGGCTCTGGGGTAGTCGCTCCCCTTTCAGAATGACTGTTTGACCAATTCTTTCACAAAGTCACCTGGTCCCCTCCAGGGGTATACTCAAACAACTCAAGGATTGCTCAGCCAGAAGCACTTTCACACAGTTTGAGCCAAAATTGCCCCAAGGAAGACCTAAATCATGCTGGATGACAGTTCTGATGGTGCTTTTAAAGGGGTCAAAATTTTATTTCCCCAATGGCAATAGAACAACCAATCTAGGAAAATTACATTTTTCATAAGGACTTTCTGGAAGCATGTAAATGCCCTGTAGCTAGTTAGACACATGTTGAGTGTCAAAAAACACCTGGCCTCAGTGTGTTCAGTCATGCATTACATTGATTTTTCCATGTGGTGGTTTTTTGGGTTTTTTTTTGCTGTGTGGCTTACTTTTTTTTTTTTAATTTTCACACTAATTGATATTTCAGACTAAGTCCTAGGTTGGAGACATTTGTCCTCAGAAAACGGAAAGCATGAGTCATATTTAGGAGAATGGAGAACTCAAAAGTATTCTAAGAAAGATTATCAAATGCACAAATGGTAAGAAAAAATACTTTGATGTGTTTGGGATAGAGAAGCATCAAAGTTTCAAGAGTTCCTTTAAGTGGTCACTAGAGACTGATGAGGATAAATAAAGTTTGTATAGAAAATGTGACTGTAATAGTTGAAAAATCTCTAATTAGAAAATATGTGTCAATATCCACAAATACATAAGGAAACAAATGTGTGGGAAGTCATCACATAAAATAAATCAGATAGAAAAGTAGCAAATAGAAACAAGAGGAAGAATTTGAGAACAAATGGATGAAATTTCTTCCTGGGAAATATGCTTTGCAAATGGCATACTAATCTTCATTGGCCTTTGTGTCTTTTTGGCATCCTCACACATCACTTCTGAAGAGGGAGAAACAGACTTCCCAATAACAGTTCCCTCTTCTCCGGTGCTTTTAGACTGTCTATACACCACCTTCAGCTTCAGTTTTGAAAATCTGAATGGACTGCTCCTCTCATGCCACTCTTCCACTGTTCCCTTCCCACTCACATTGTTTCTAAAATATGTCCTGCACCCTCTCTCCTAATGCACTGTAAGGAAGTAGTAATTGTTGTTCTTGCTTTCCTTCATTGAAATGTGGGTTTCTGACAATGATGTTCAGCTTGTTTTGGGAATTATCTGCCAGTAAAACTTGATCAAACCTGCTGCATCCTGAAGCAATTGAGCAAAATAGAGTTATGGCTGCTGTAACTTAACAACAAGCAAAAACATGTAGGTGAGTTGTAATTATCAAGGGTTCTGCCATCTGATAACATTTACAGCAAATATAAAATCAAGACGCTTAAACCAGAAGCAAATGAGTGAAAGCTTTTTCTCTTTTTTGAGTAACTGACTACTGACTTATCCCTGGAGTTGCATATAAACCTCATCTCCACCAGAGAATCTATCCCGAACATTTTTCTTTGCTGGATGTTGGGGGCTGAATTTCTGTATTCTCCTTCAGCATTGGAAGTACTTGAGACCCAACTGATAAAACATCTGGAAAGGATGAGCACAAGGGCTGGTTCATCAGGTATATGCCAAAGTTTGTCTGAAAAAAGCAAAATATTTATTGAGATGCAACTCATGTTAAAGTAATCAGACCTATAGAGGATCTCACAACCCAGATATGTTTAGAAAAACAACATTGCTTTAAGAATAAGGAGGTATGTACTATCTCTATGTAATTAAGAACATTTAAAACTAATTAACTATAATGGACTGGTAAACAAAAAATAATCCCTTGCTATTCAAGAAGAATATCTTAGTAAGTGAACAAATAACAGTATTTCATAATGAGTTCTATGGTATCTTATATGTAATTTGCACTCCCTCACAGTCCTGTCATTTAATGACTGTTCTGGCTTCTTGACAAATACAGTTTATCACAGATAAAGGCTAGGCAGCACAGGAATGTATGTGTGTTCAAACAGCGAGGAAAAGTCTTGCACCTTCTACTACGAATTATTCAGTTTGTTAACTTTGTACTGTCTAGCCTTTGTGCATTTCCATTCATTTATTTTTAGGAATATTTTAGTGTATTTTGCAGAAAATATACAGGAAATCTGTTGTATTAGGACCACCACTTGTTACCTCTCAATACCTGTGAAGCCATCCATCATAAATATTAGAAATAAGACACGTGACCTTGTGATACTGAATAATAAAGAGATGAGGAATAGAATAACTACTCCATCCACTGACCATACAATCCTTGCAGGCACTGAAAACCTGATCTGAGTGTCTGCACTCTCATATATGTTCTTGATCTTAAGCACGTTGAACACCAGAATTTTAACTGTGAACAGCTGGGTGTGATCTGGAAATGTCACCACAAGAGGCTGGTCTGGTTTTGTGGTTTTGTTTTCCAGCAGTGGAGAATTTAGAGATGTGCAAGGAATAGACTTGCAATCTCATGATAATATTTCCCAACTGATTAGATAATAGTTAATTAAATAAAAAAGTAAAGTAAGAAATAAAGGAACACTGAAGACCATATTAAACTGTTACTTGATTTCTAGAATTCAGAATTGTTTTGTTCCTCAAATTGAGGACCTTGGAAACCCAGTACTAATATTCTTGGGTTTTTTTTACAGGTTTGAATAAAAAATAAACAAAATTTTATTTGGGTAGGCTGCAGAAAAAATATAGCAGTCACTCTAAAGTGTAAAGCAAATAAATAAGCAGATGAAATTCATTGAAATAAAACTGTATTCTCCATTTCCTGATTACATTTACTGCCATTATTCAGACTGATGATCCTGAAATTGAGGGAATTACATTTACAGCAGGTTTAGAAACAATATACTAGGTAAAAGGAATTGCAATAATTAAGAAAAAAACAGTGTTAGTTGAATTTAAGGAAGTATATTTAACAGACTAAGTACAATGGCTCTGTTTTCTGCTGTCCTCACTCTGTATAATTAAAGACAGAGCAAGGAGATAGAACAAAACAGCTTTTCATCTTTGAAGAATTAGTGAAAGGTAAAGCTGAAATCTACTCCCAAATAAGAGAGATGCTGTAAAGCAGAGATCTATCCAGACACTGCCTCAGACTCTGAATTTGGGTCTGTTTCATTGGTAGTTCTAAACATTACAAAAGAAAACCAGCTCCCAAGCAGAGTTATTCTGGCTACTTCTGCTATTATATGAGTTGGGCCTGATCAGGCCTATGGTGCTAATGACACTTTTTGGATATCTGTGACCATAATGGTGTCAACATTGGTGGACACATGGTAGATCCTTATGGTCAAAGTTCTAGTATTTAATGCTGAGGAATGACTGCAGCACAGTAAGACCTCTAGATCCTCTACCACAATGAATGTATTGGCTCAACCATGGATCCAAATGGGAAGTCAGTAACTATTTCATTTAAAATATTAAGGTAAAGAGTATTATTTTTCCATTCTTGCTTTTCTGTTACTCATTGACAAGCTGTGGTCTTTTTACTGGCATAAATAATGTGTTTTTCAGCCTTGTGGTTAATAACCTGGATTTACTATCTATACCCTAGTGTGAAAATGACAGTTGCCATAACTTTGTTTTAAAAAATCAGGCAATAATAGGACAAATATTGTAAAATGTATATTAGTCCATGTTATACCACATTTAACAGAGGAAGGACCTTTATAACTTATCCATATAAATGAACTTATTTGATACATGAGAAGTTTTTACAATTACTGTATTGATATCTTGATTTATCTTAAAATGAGACTAAAATAAATCTGGGCAGATTGTTCATGGCAAGATATTTTTTCATAAAGCATTTTGAACCATTTGATATTATTTAAGAGAAGGCACGTGTGAATACATCTTATCTTCAGCTCTCAAATACTATTTTAATACTGGTCCTTAGTGATTTTAAGTACTGGTCCTTGGGTGATGTCTAAGGGATTTTCAAGCTGATGGTATACATATTTTAGTACTAATACTTGCTTGGAATTGCTCACCACTTTATTTTGTGGATGTTCTTAAGACCAAAATTTAGCCTGTAATTACCAGAAGTGGGTTTAGTATCTTTTAAGTAAATTTTCAATAATTACAAATTACTGGTAATAGCAACCACAAACGCTGTGCATCCTTCCATTTTACCTTTCTTTCAAGAGAAATATAAAATGTAGAAATCGGCCTTCTCACATTTCACTGTTGAAAAAAGAGCCTTTCAGACACAGAGGTTACAGCCTGCAGTTATGCCAATGAACCACATAATCTCTCTTTGCTGTTGCTAGCTTTTCCTTACTCCAAGGGCATTTTATTCTGCATATAAGCTCCCCAGAACACACCAAGAACTGGGCAGGGAGTGCTGGACTGTGAGTTCTTTGTCTTTATCTGCTTGGTCTTCTGATGGCAGTAGAGGCTCTTCCTATCACTCTTAAACTTTACAGGGACAAAAAAAATATGTAGATTAGTAACAACACTTCACCGCCGGGAGAAATAGAGAAACTGTACTTATTCTTGCCAACAGTGAATCATATAATAGTCATCACATTCACTTAAAGGAGGAGCTACAAAATGCTGTCATTCTTGCATGTTGTTTCAAGTACATTTACTGGATCCACAGTAGTATATGCTGCTTAGATATTCACTGACAGAGAAAAATCCTGGGTGCAGTATCTCCTTTTGTAAAATAGAAACCTGAGGTGTTATATCTGACTAAGGCTGAGATGAGATGCCTTCAAGCTATAGCTCCTAAACAATCCATTAATTCAGACTAACACTTGGGAAAATGCTATGCTAGAACGTGTAACAAGCATATAAGTAAAACTGCATGCTAAAACTCAGCTTCAGATGGATGAGTTCTGGCCCTGGATGTAGCTCTCAGCTCCCTTCTCCCAGTAGATAAATTTACCTGTTCATGTCTGCGCATTTTATTCATACAATAACATAATGTCCCTCCCATGCAAATGTTTAGGAAATGCAATTATTAAAATTGAATATATATGTATTTAACATAATAATGTTTTATTAGCTCTGTATTCACCAAAAGCTATTAGTAAAGCCTTAAAAAATAGGATAGTGCTGATTTTTCATATTGGAAAAAGGAGAAACTTTTAACTTGTTGTTAAAAGTTCTTTTCTGTTCTTGTTCTGTTGAAATATCTGGACACAAGTATGTTTTCCTAAGAACTGATTTTCCTTTGCTCTACCTTTAATAAATGCATTTCCCAGTTCATCCACCAATGAGAAAAGACAACCATATTATTTCAAAGGTCTATTAATTACATCAATCACTGTTGCAGATGTTCCAGATCTTTGGATGAAAAGCATTGCACAGTGTAAAGCCCTGCATTACTATGAAAATGATAATGATGCATCAGATAAGAGCAGTCATTTGGTATCCTTGATAATGTTTCAGTAAGCAATCCAAAGGCACAGCACCTAATTCTGCAGGGAAAGAAGCTCTCCCAAGGCACAATGAGATCCAGAAAGGATGATCAACAGCCCACAGGAAAAAAAAAATAAGCCTTTTAGTGCATGAGGGCATGTGCAAACATAATGAATTTCCCTTGATGTACTGCTATCTGTACATTTATGCTGGAGCAGACTGCTAATGCAATTCCCTTTGCTACCTTGACAGCAAGTCCCAGCTTATAGCTCTGCTGTAAATCTACCCACAGGGATGTTGTTTCTGCTATTGTTAGCACTAAACTACATCTACAAAACACAGAAGATGGGCAAGAATTCAATGTTCTTTCCTTTCTTCTTATGTGTGTTTTGGATAAGGTGGTCATGCATGTGAAACAGCATGTGGCTATTTTTATGCTATTTGCTTAATGTAGTTATCTAGTTTTTCGTAGTCTCCTGCAGTAACAGAGAGCGCTCTGTCACAGGAGACCTCATTTTTCCTTTTCAGTCAAAAATTACAGAAGGAATCCTTAATCAGGGTTTCTTCTGAACTGATGGCAGCAGAGCTCAAGTTCACTTTGTAGAGGTATTTCCATTTTATTTCAAACAATATTATAAAAGGTTTCATACAAAGTAGCTGGGCTAGGCTTTAGCACCCTGCTTTACATTTATCAGGAAACATGCAGATTGCTTGTGTGGCTAATTACACTAGCTGGTTCTTTCAGCTGCAAATCATCTATGCAAAGCCTCAATCTTTCAACTTGGAGCAGCAGGTTCTCAAGAGTCTCAGAGGGATGGAGAAAAATATGATTTCAGAAATAAATATCAAACCAGCTCCTACAAGCCTTATTTTATTTAGCTGTTTATTGAAGTTCATTGGCATTGCTGTCATTTGGGCTACAAGTCTGATAAAGTCAGATGTATTTTTCCACATTCGTGTTCTTGGAAAAACAAAACAAAATGGTAAATATTGACATCTGGCTCACCTGTTAAGCATTCAGAATTTGCTATCCATTTGTATGTGCAGTATCTTTAGTGTTCTGGAAATCGAGCAACTACAACAGCCTTTCAAAAGTAGCAGGTCCCCTTGTGCTGGGAAATTAGCTGAAATCTTATTTTTCTGCATTTGTTTTTTGTAGTCTGAACTGCATTATTGACAGCTGAGAACAAATACTGCTAAATTCCTTCACTGAATCCATATCTGATAAAAAAATCACAATGAAGTCTATCAGATAACTTAACAGAAGACAGCGTGCTAGAGACATGAGTCACCAAAGGATTAACTTGGCAATTTAACACAGGCACATGAACTTGAAGTTCTTCTTCTCACTGTGAACTGTGAAAGGTTTGAATCAGTGTCCCCAGCTAGGTCTGCTTATCACACTGAACATGCCATAGTCCTCAGGTGGTACTCTCTGATAACCAGCTGGTGACCATCACCCCACAGATGACTTGCAGGAGGGATTGGCTCTAAGATCTTCTCAGACCAGTTCAGGACAAAACTACCAGTTCAGACTATCTCTTTCAGCTGTCAAGCTAACCCAGAGGACTTGGCCTTATGCAGAGCAAGACATGCACACAAGATCCCATCTGTCAGCAGTGCTGAAGGCTGAGATAACAAAAAAAACCCTGAAGGCTGTTCTTTACTGCATGAATATTATTGCAGCTGAGGGAAGCAGAGCACTGTGCTCTGCAGAGCCTAACCCTGACACGCCTCTTTTCTTTTAGACTCTATGCTGTTCCCAAGAGGCTGGATTGCTCTCTAGGTTCTGTTTGAATGAGTTACTTGGTTCTAGGAGTGCTTGTATCAAGAAAATCTTTCCATTGCTGAGTTAATCAGAATGAAAGAGAAGCTCATCTTTGCTATGGGGTACATGCAGAAGATGCTTTGCCACTTCTTAGAATCTGTTTCCCAGGTAAGGTTCTATTGCCATTTGAGAAGGTCCCTGAATACAGAGTGCTTTCTCTCTACAGAGGACTCAAGTCATAATCCAGAAAAACCATGTGGGTAGAGAAAGCCCTCTGCATACCACACCCCATGTGACAGCTGGGCAGCATCCCTTCCCAGAGTGCTAGAATGTGCTCCAAGGTCTCCCAGATGTTCCAGCTGTGGATCACCACTACCTGGAAAGGGTTTTCATCCTTAGTCTACTCACTACAGCCAAGAGCTCATCTCACAAAGGCATGGGTGCTCTGGGGATCTGGATGCCAGAGCCTGCTGTGCAAACCTAACTCATCTCAGGTCAGTGGGAAGCTGTGCCTAGACAGCTGGCCCCTGCCTGTTTGCCTCCACCCCGTCTCACTCTGTACCAGGTGGCTGGCTTCCAGATGGAGCCTGCAGAGCTATTCATAGAGTATAACATTCATCGAAAATGTAGCCCTTTGTTTGCTTAACGAGTCACTAAGATGAACCTTTTTTTTTTTTTACCCCAAACAAAGAATACATTGTTGGTAACTTATTTGTGCATTGTTTGGGTGAATGATTTTCAGACTATTTGTTACTGCTCTGCCCCTGTGCTGTGCCCAGCCTCTGGTGTTTGGCTAGTATTGGCCAAGCTTCTGAGCTAATGAAACTTTAAAACAGAAGCATAACAAACAGGAAGCCATGAATTTAGAGTAAGGATTTTCAACTATATTTTTCAACTATAAAATATATATGAGGAGATTTGTGAAGATTTTGGGATGCCAAACTGTCTAGCCATCATCTGAACACTCTCAATTCCAAGAAGCAACACAACTTTTGTGTCTGAAGCACTCCATCACTAGCTGAGTGAGAGAAGTGATAGTCCCGCTCTACTTGGCACTGGTGCAGCCTAACCTGGAGTATTGTGTGCAGTTCTGGGCTCCACAATACAGGAAGGACATGTCGTTGCTGGAGAGCATCCAGAGGAGGGCAACAAAGATGTTTAAGGGCTTGGAGGGGAAGTCATATGAAGAAAGGCTGAAATCACTTGGCCTGTTCAGTCTGGAGAAGAGAAGACTGAGGGGGGATCTCATAGCAGTTTATAACCTCCTCACCAGAGAGGGAGGAGTGGGGGCTGAGCTCTTCAATTTAGTGGACTGTGACAGGACACAGGGGAATGGTGTGAAGCTGTCCTGGGGGAAATTCAGGCTGGATGTTAGAAAAAAGTTTTTCACCCAGAGAGTGGTGGAGCATTGGAATAGTCTTGGCCATGGCTCCAAATCTTGTGGAGTTTAAGAGACACTTGGACAATGCCCTTAGTCACCTTGTGTGATCTTGGGGTTTTTTGTCCTGTGCCTAAATGAGAGTTAGACTTGATGAACCTTGTGGGTCCCTTCCAACTCGGATTACTCTATAATTGTATGATTCTAACTATAGGAAGCAGGACTCCAAATGAATGCCTGTATTTCACACTTATTCTCCAGTCACTTTCTTAGTTAATTTCTCTCTGCTTTGACTCTATTCACATTTGCTCTATTTTTCTTGCTAAGTAGTTTCTCATAGTAAGAACTGAGTTTAGTTAAACTATCATTTAAAATATTTTCTGATTTTTCTGCAGACTTCTCTTCTTGAATGACATCAGTGCATCAGCTTGTGTTTTTCAAAACCAAAATAAACGTATCGTAAAGCAGTACCTAATGAATAAAAGCAAGCACAGTAAAAAGTAATGCATATTAATAGTCAATTTCTGAATAAAAAGCATGTTGAGCATTTTGTGGAAATAAACCATGTCATATCTGAGTTGTAAGAGCATCCCCTTTTTACTGAAAAAACAAATGGTAATGATTAGCATAACAACTTATTTCTGAGTATTCTCTCAGCAGATATTTCACTGTGTATGCAATAAAGTCACTACATGTTTGTATACAGCTATTTTGGTATACTCTTACTGACCTTTCTACCTCTGGCAGCAGACAGAGACTGCAGAATTTCTTTGTTTCGTTCCCCAGACTGTTGATCAATGCAGATTATTTGACATCTGCTACAAGGACCCACAACCTGAAATTTTAGTTAAAGAAGGTTCACAGCTGTGTATCAGAGTAGTACAACACAGAACAGCATGATCTTCTGACCATCATAATATCTTAAACACATATCCTTCACATAACTTTCTTGTATTCTTTTTATGATTTCATTATGTAAGAGGTCAGGCCTATCCACTTAATGTAGTAGGTACATTTTCAAAAGGTTTACTTGAAAAGTTTTCAATGAATTTTTATTTCATGGTTGGTTTTGTTTTGTCTTTTTTTTTTTCCTTTTGTTTTGTTTTTGGTGTTTGTTTTTATAAAGGAAAACTTTCCCAGAGACAGAGTCTGAGAAATACCAAATATTTACATATTTGTATTTCTTGATGGCTTGACTTCATCCACAGGCTGGCAGGGCTACTTGCCCAAAGAAGAACTGAATGCAAAACTGAGCCAATGCCTGAGGGTTCAACCCAGGAAGGATTTTCTTGGGTTTATTTTACATTGTTTCAGTGTAGCTGAAATGCACAGTATCTTTCTTGTAGGCATGGCACTTGTAGATAATCAGAATGCAAAATATGAATTTTTACAAGTTTACATAATCAGAAGGAATAATGAGATCCTCTAGTGTAACATCATATATAATACAGAGCATGGATCTTGAAGGTAATTCTTGCTTGAACTAGGGTGTGTTTTTAGGGAAAAAAAATCCCTGCAACAATTTCTTCTTTAAGATTAAAATGAATAAGGAAGATGTATTGCAGTTCCACTTAACATTGCTTTCCAAAGCTATACATTATAGAAACTAACTCTTCTTGCATTATCCCAATATATGCATTCTACTTTTGTAAAATATGCCATAAATTTCAAATAGGGCAAATAATTAAACCTGACACTGCAAAAATTTTTATATGCAGATCTGAAGTGCTATTCCAGTTTTTTGAGATACATCTAGAACTGCTTGCACAACTCTTCAGTGTTATGAAAACCATGCATTTGGCTCACCTTTTTCAGAACAAGAAACCAAGATAAAGGAAATATTTTTCTATGCTTTGTTCAACAGCTTCTTCTAACATTTTCCTGGCATCCAGCACCATTAACATAACTTCTACTGTTACTACATCAGTATCTGAATAAGGACCAAGCAGAAGCTGGAAAAGACTTTGCAAGTTGTGTAAACCTTTCAATGCCAGAAACAGGAATGCCTTTCTGTTTTGTAGTTTCACAGTATGTTCTACAATAGGATACTGAGCTGAATTTTCTCATGCCTTCAACAAGCTATATAACAAGGATTTTGTCTTTTGTGTTCTTCATCTTCTACCCAAAGAAATTTTTCCTCAGTCTTCTGTAACTCATATTACATCTTACTGATGAAAGCACATGCAAGAAGAGAGCAAATATGTCATATTTTTCACCCTTATTGAAGAAATGACATGTCTATTTCTTACAGTATGCTGACCAGAAAGATACTGGAATGACAGCTCTAGCAGCTTCTAGATTTGACCTTAGCACTTCTGTTATTCACACTTTCATTATCATTCATATGAAAAAAAAGAATATGGCACTATCTCATCCTATGCAATGCATTTTAACACATATTTAATATCTAAGGATGAGACACATTCGATAGAACAAGTAATACATGTATGCCTCATTCCCTTAGGTTTCATGTGTATCTTCTTCATGGATCCTTTGTTGAAGTATTTCTCAAAAGAATGTGAAGTCTGACTCTTCAGCATTTTCCTTCCAGCACAAAACACATTATGTTGTTGGTTATGATATGAAGCATAACATATGAAAAAACCCTACCAGGCTAGACTTAAACACAGATCTTGAATGGAGATTAAAACAAAAGGTATACATCAGTGATTGTTTACTTGTATTCCTGCCCAGTCTTTTGGCAATCAGTTGCTTCACATGTAGCTATCCTGATGTTACATTTGGACAATTATGCTTCAGAGAAACCAGTATTCTCCCATGACATGCTGGCTAAATGCTTGCTGCTAACACTGCCTCAAAACAGTGATTATTACTCTGCTCAGTAAGGCACAGTCTGAAAATCACTTGGGGTCTCCTGTGGCCCCTGGTGCGATAACTGTGCCGACAGCAGAGGGAGCATTAAACTCATTGCCCACGGTAAAGTGTGGGGAGTGATACCCATGTTCCTATAATCCTTGTATGGGTAGGATGAGCTCATTAGCCTTCTGGCAGTCATCCTAGGAGAAGGACAACTCTGATTCCAAACCCGGGCAGATGGAGCTCGTTTAGCCCTGTAAGGCCTTCCATCTAAGAGGTTAAACCTCTGTCCTAAGGACCTCGCTGCCAGCGTCCAAGCTTGCTAGGCCCTGGCAGATGAACGTTAGGACTAAAGGGTGGGTCCAGCTCTGTGCATGCTGTGTCTCACCTAAAAAAAATCCATTGCGCAGGCTCGAGGGTGCTATCTGCTAGCCTCTTTTTATCAGCGCGCTTGTAAAAGGCACTGATGAGGAGTGTGGATGGAGCCCTCCCTGGATCTTCGTTCGCGAAGCCTAGCCACGACTCTGCTCGGTTGGAAAGAGATGGGAAATTTTTTGAATTACAAAATTTAAAAAAAGAATGTGGACAAATGGTCAAAACCTCTCTTACATTGAAGCACTCCACAAATTTCATTAGCACAAACTGTGCTGCCCATGTTCCAGACAAAGCCCTACAAGAATTACTCAGTCTCCAGGGGTCAAAATACTTTGTGGTAGACTAGCACTAGGACAAGAGGGATGAGTTTGCACCTGGAATCGCAGAGCTCCTATTGAAATTTCAGCCCACTCTTCTTCTTCAAAGGACTCTGGTGCACAGATGACAATGTTGGCACGGAAACGTTGGATTAATTCCTCTATTTCCAATGGCTTTTCCAATCTGTCTTACAGAGTTGACAGAGAAAAAGGAAAAAAAAAATGGTTTATTCACTAGTTCTGCACTAGATATTTGACTAGTGGCTAATATGATTCAACAAATGTTGCTACAGAATAACATGGATCGAGTTTTATTGCAAAGCTACAAAATTAGCGCAAGATATTTAACTACAATTTGTAATCCTTCAGCTATAATTTGTAGTCCTCTAGGTGGCTTCTTCAGAGGTGTAACCTGGAACTGTAGGTATAAAAGCATGTAGACAGGCAATTGTGAACAATGCATATGAAAAAATCCCTTTTTTACTTATCATATCCAGGCTAATGGTAGCAATGAAAAGATTTTTCAAGTTAGCAATCACTTGACTTGTTAAATGCTTCTAAATAGAAAGCAAATAGAAACTCCTCCTGTACATGCTGCAATGGCAAAAGGGACAAAACCAGCAGACGCTGAAGGTTAAAAAGGCCAGTAAAGGCATTTTTATGAGAGAATGTGTTCCTCATATTATTACTATTTGCCTTTGGGATGCAGCAGATTGCACAAAATGATAGGTGTTTTGAAAAAAAATTAATCTCTGTGTGGTGATATCTCCACCACTTTACAAGCATTTGAGCTGCCAGAGTGTAGATTTGTGTCAATGTGGAGAACGTATATGAGGCAGAGAGAGCAGCAGCCTGCATACAAATATCAGAAATCTGGCTGCACCTTTGCATTGTCATTCTTCACTCTTCTAAAGGAGAATCCAACCAGTACCAGAAATAAAGACAGCCATAAAATTTAGAGGAGAGTTCTCTCCGTGCTATTTCTAGTGGGGAAGAACATTTCTTTTTGTATTAGTTAATATGGTCATGAACAATTTCTTGATACTCTGTCAGCAAAGACAACTTTGGGATATGACACTCTACAGCAGAGGTAGAAATTGAGGTAAGTACTGAAGAGAGAAGTTTCTGCCCTGGAAAAAAAAAAGCATGAAAAAAGTTAAAAAAGTGTTTTAATTACAATGAGGAAAAACATGCAAAATCAAAGTACAGAAAAAACTGTTCACATTAAGCAGTCTTGGGAGAGCAGGCCTGTTCGGTAAAAAAAACAGCTTGATTTTATTTAAAATAGTCTAGATGATCTTCTTCAGCAGACAAATGTGCTCAAGGATAAACTGCCTGTGCAGACTTTCAGTCAAACCACAGAAGCCCAGCTGCACCAAGCCTTTGCTCTTCACAAGGGCTCCAACAGCCTGGGGGTAGAAAGTGGGATGGGAATCTGAAGGGCTACAGGTTTTCCCTTGAGATCCCACAAGCAATCCCATGGCTGAGACACAATTTGTAGCAATTGCAGGAGATTGGAGCCAACAGAAGCTGTAGACTTTGCTGATGCTTGAAGAGACAAGGAGGAAAACAGCAGTTAGTCATGAAAAAGTTCAGTTACTGTGTTGCACTTCCTAGTTTGCTGTGAGCTCTTGGAGCTTGGGTGCTGTATAGCCTCTAGTTTTGAATGCATATTTGTGACATATAAATGCCTGCCACTCCACTCAGTACTGGTGGGGGGATCAAGAGTCCCCAGTAACCTCAGGGCTGGACCCGCTGCATGCTTGAGCTAGCTGCTGAAACCTACTTTGAGCTTATACTATTTTATCCCTTGCTGCTGATCCTCAAAGACTACAGTGCTCCTACTCCTAGTGTCTCTGCCTTCAACCTGTTCAGGCTCACCTCTAAAATACCTTTTCTTCCCTATCCCAAGCCCTCAGAACAGCTTCTAACTACTTGGCAGAATGTGTCTGACTAAATGCTCATTATTTGCCCTCCCTCAAAACATTGGCTGGATGGAGCAACAGGCATCTTCATGCTGCAAATCTCAGCAAGGATCAGTTGTGAAAATTAGTGTAATTTGCCAAAGCCAGCCTAGCTACTTTGGACTTTTCACATTAGTAGGCCCTGAAATGCATAACACATTACATACATTTAACAGGTAAACTTGAAAAAGAATATTTACATCTTTAGGGGTATATTTCTAACAAGAACATTTCAGCACGTGGCTAGGCCATGGGGACCTTCATGGAGGCAACCTGTAACAGCAACACTGGAGTGATGGATGTCTCCATGTACAAGAATCTCTCCAACAGAATGTTACTTTCTATCTTTTAATTAAATTGCTGTTTCTCTTTCAGATCACCCCTCAAGTACCATGTATAAACTGGAAGAATAATTTTACTTACAGAAGATACAAAAAGAAATGATTAAAAAATTGAAGACTGAAACGGTTTTATAAATCTTAGTGGATTTCCATTAAATAAAAAACAACCCCACATGTCACAAAGCTAAATAATTCTTTCCAAAAAAGAAAAACATCTAATGAAACCCATATGTGCAGATTCTTGAAAGTATATTGCACAGTTCAGCATTTAGCAAGTTTGTACACCATGGTTTAGTAACAGTGCAGAATGATGATGCTATATAGCTACACTGATTTTTTTTCCCCAGCACTTGGAGAAGGCACTGCATGTGCTGCAGAGTGGCATGGCAGCTCCATGCACATCTGGAGTTTCCTTTGAGGAAAAGGAGATTAAAAGCCTACTGGAAGATATAAAGTGTAAAATCAGTGGATCATCTCACATTGCATGTTTCACCAAAGTTCCTTGCCCTCCTTTAGCCTCCCTTGCTGCTCCTCCCTATAGTGTCTTACTCTTCTTCTTTGCACTCAGATCCCATGCCTGGAAGGTTCCTTACTGAGTCTAAGCCCAGTATGAGTAAGGAACGCCTGCAAGTGTTGCTCTCCCAAGGAGATGTAACCCAGCCATTTAAGCCTCGAAAGAAGGCACTAACTCTCACTGAGAAAGGGTAGTAAAAATGGCTGACAGATGGACTGATTCAAACCTTTTCCATACAATTTTCAGAGGAGCACTGCCATGATATCCTAAAATTGCCCATCTGTTTTCTCCTAAATAAGGAAAACCCTCAGGCAATTCAAGCTCTAGCGGTCTGTAGTGATGCTTCATTTAGTCAGTGGTTTTAAATCCTGAAGCTACGTACATATCCCCTACATATATTCCTCCTGTAGTCAAACTAGGAATTTCAGTGCAGTGGGCATATTTGGTGGGTGACTAAGAGGAGAGAAGATAAGTCCAAGCAGAAGCAGGAAATTTTAGTGAGACAGTAAAAGGGGGCTCAAGGAGAAATGCCTGGGCTGTGGGAGGCACAGCTATGATGGAGGCCTTGAGGGCAGATTTTCTGTGAAATTTGAGCCTGCCCTAGTTATATTCAAGAAACAAGAACTTTCTATTGTCAGTATATGAAAATTTAGTTAGTAATGAGTTCCTTATCTTTGATCTGTGGGTTGGCTCAATATTCCATTTGCTGCTTCTGTCTCCCACTTTGTACAAGCCAAATTCAATTAAATGAGTCCACTCGTGCAAGTAGGTTTAAAATATTTCTTTTGTGAATATTTGCTCTAAATCTTAATCCTTCCCATAGGAAAGAAATAGTCCTACAAGTAGCAACATTTTGTATTTTCACGTGCCATATTATTTTGGTTGAGAAAAACTAATTATCTTTATTCATCCCACAAATAGAAGTTGGCTGGTTCCCAATAATGTCCTGCCACTAAATAATTTGACAAGAATTTATTTTAAGTTTTCCTAAAGATTACTGGCAGATAGATTATGTTCAAGCACTTAATTCAAGTTTTCAGACTTCATACAGGAATGAGTAATTATAGCAGTTTAGTACCTATATATTTCTCGAACACTGAACAGTAAGTATCTCTAAATCTCCAGATTGAACAGTTATATTGGCATCTTATGGCAAGTTTCTGGAATCCAAGACTGCTGAGAGATATTTGGAGACAGAAGGATCTTACCTTGCAGAAATGTGTTCTTTCAGCTGCAGAATGCTTGCTACATTTATTAGGAGGTATTGTGCTTCATTCACAAGAGAGAGTGAGATGTTTGTAGCAGATGCCAGACCTAAAAAAAATAAATTCAACATTCTAAATTGATCACTAAAAATCAGGAAGATCATATTAGTAATTTCACCTCATCTTTCCTTTGACCTCTTATTCATTCTCATTAAAAAATTATTCATTCGGCTCCAGACACTAAGGAAAGATTCCAAGAATCCCCTCAATCCTGTAAATGCTGATGCAATGTGTTTAGAAATTGAGATAGAACTGTGATTTTACCAGATGTTTAAAACAATTTACAAGAGCAATATCTATAGATTTTTTAAATGCTCTTTCAATTTGATCCCTTTTATAATAAAATTCAGTATAAGAATAAATTCTTTGTTTATAGATTTTTCGTGATAATTTTTCAAAATTCTCATTGAGTTTCCAGACAAAATCATGATGATAAAAAGAAGTAAGTCCCAGACTGGTGTGTCTGTACATTTCCACCAAATGTAAGAAGTAGAAGGCCAGCATAAAAGCAATTTGAGTATAAATATACCCTTTGAAACCCACTAGATTAATATTGGGTGACTCTTTTACCCTTGTCAGAGTAGTTATATACTCAGTATGAAGTCCATGTTACTAAGTGAGGAATCACAAATATTTTTAAGAATAATAACAATACCTTTTGTATTTGTCTGATGTGATCTATTTTTCATGTCTGAACTTTGTCTTATCAAGCGACATGGACGACCAAGAAACCTAGAGAACCAGCCAGCAATTCTTTCTCCGCAGTCATATGTTTTTACCCTATTATGAGAAAAGAGGGACTTAACAAAATTTGGTTACCCAGACATTAATTTACAAAATTGCAGAAAAATTATGAAGATGTTTATCCAGCTTCTTTCAATACAAAATACAGAATCCATATTGTCTCGAGTGATGTAAAGTTCTGCATAATTTTATATCCACAGCCTCAACTTTACTACTCTTGAAGTTAACGTTCATGAGATCTAATTTAGTTTTACACAGAAAATTACTGTGGAATAAAGGATTAAATAATCTTAATGCTCAAGACACTGACTCTGAAGTACAGTAACTGCTAGCCCATATTACAATATTACAATACAGTATTATGAAAATATCACTCTCTGTTCTGTGCTTTTTACTAAAACAAAGAGGATTAATCCGAGCTGAATTTAAGATAGCCCCACTGTGACACATTCTGTGTAATTTTTAATGATGCCATTAAGTACAATGATGTTAATTCCCTAATTTAGGTCATGATAGTACAGATACTAGGAGAGCCCTCCTATCTCTCTATCTAAAGATGGTTTGTGTTCAAAAACGTGTAGATGTGGCACTTAGTGACATGGTTTAGTGGGCATGATGGTGGTAGGTTGACAGCTGGACTTAATGATCTTAGAGGTCTTTTCCAACCATAATGATTCTATGATTTCCATTTCTAGTTAATGATCTAGTGAGTTATGTAAGGCTGGCAACAGATTTGACTTCTTTACTTGGTTGTGATCTCTCCTAGAAGGATTTAGAGATCATTTTTCTCAGTTCAGAAAGGGCACAGATCAGACCCCTGGGTAGTGATCCTATTTGCCCTCAGCCCTGAGTAATCTTAATGTCAATATTTTAAAAACTAAGTATCTAGTTTTAGTTGTCTAGGTTCCCTTCATGGATATCAGAAAGAGGTAAGTAGTTCCCATCTATATTAGACCTTGGGATGGGAATGCTCTTACTGTGGGAGCATTTAACTTTCTTTACTGACTACAAAGAGAAATTTGATGGAAACCTAACTCTAAATGCCATAAACAGGTACAAGGAGTGTAAATTCTCATGCTGATCTAGGCAGGACTCTTGTAGCAAGAAAACTGAAGTGGTCCTATGCTCACCTTGTCCTACCCAGCCAAAGAAGCTAATCTGCATGGGAACCATTTGCTCTGTGAAACAAGAAAATGGCTGCTCACAGAAAAAGATGCTAAGTCCTACTATTGAGAGAGGAAGTGGCTTGTCTTTATGAAATGCTTTGTAGGTTCAACTGAGTTACACAGGTGGAAAACCAGGACAATTGAAATCAAAGAGATTTTATAATCCTGTAGGTATCACTTCAGCACTTGTTCTGAATTTTGATTGTAGTGCAGCTCTGTGTCCCTCTCCTCTCTCTGAGACTGGGCAGATGTAAAACACAGCTGCATCTAGCTAGTGACGTCCTAGAACTCAAATGAAACTCTGGAACTATGAGATGTAGACACTGGGGCAATAAAGAGGCCAAAAGGAGAGTCTCCATCCACTTGAGATTTCGTAATCTGAACTGAGAGGCTCTTGTGTCCTTGCTTGTTACTGTGCTAGGGAGAAGGCATTAATCTTCCATGGTAACAGTACATGCAAAACAAAACCACCAAGTACTTTTTCCCATCCAAGCAGAGGTGTTAAGGGTATTTAAATTCTCTCCTAAGGCAGTTGACTCTAGCAGCCTGCTGGGGCTTAATACTGTATAAATCAGGAGCAAAGTTTTGCCCTCTTTTACGTTTGCATACTAATTTGAGTGGTTGAGTTAAAAACACTCACCATTTTTAGTATTTCATCAAATGTCACCGTGTATTTTTGTATCCCAATATTCCTGTGATTTCAAGTTGCTTTCCCTTTACTTCAGACCATTTTCTGAGCAAGTACAATCATCTCTTCAAGGTCTTATCCAAAGTCCTTCTGTTGTAGCTCAATTCTACTCATCTTTTGCTTGTGTTTATTTTTGTTGAGTATTACTTTATATCTGTCAGCATTACATTCCATTTGGCATATGTCAGGCAATTTATAAAGGAAGGCCTAGTCGTCTGCCTTGAGTTCCCCCACTAGTCTTCCTGTTCTGTCATTTAGCTTCAGTGCATTAAAGGTGCTCCCTCTAGCTAGGTTATTTATAGAACAAGAAACAAGGACAGCTGAAGTCTGAATATTGATCCCAAGGGATATAATACATACATTTACAAACAGTGGGCTCAGGTCACCATATTTTTAACTACACCTTTGTCATCTTTTACAACTGATATCCTTCCCTTGCTCTCTTTGATATTATGGCCTGTCAAAGAGAAGGCTGTGACCCTGCCTGTTTCAGTACAGCACTAGCCTTGAGCATAGAGTCTTCTACAACATCAATAAACTTAACACCACCAGCTTCTACTTGCATCTGTTCACTGTTAGAGACTATACTGGAAAGCCACATGTCCCCAGTGTGAGCAGCCCATGCTGATGGACAACCCCTGCTGACATGAAGGCTAAGACTGATGAATTGCTTCACAAGGGAAACTTGAGTTCATCAAACTTTCATCGCTGCTGTGAAATTAAAACTTCCTCACATGATTACTTGAGGATTCACACATGAATTTACATCATGTGTAAATTCAGAGCAACCATATAAGCCAACAGAACTGGATGAAATCGCAGTGTCAGACAGCAGAATTAATATGTGGAAAATGCTTTCACTAGGGGCTTCTTTGGAATAAAAGCCTTTTAACAAAGACTTTTCATCCCACTGCTTACCTCAGAAACTTTACCAAAAAGAAACCAGACCACAAATCATCTCCTGTCCTACTGCAAAGCACTCTTTTGCTTCTATTTGTGTTTTGGACCCCATAGGCTCCTCCGCTGAAACATCGGATCATGGTATCAGCACTGTTGGATCTCTCAGCAGTTTGGGAGCCTCATCAATGTTGTCCACTCATTCTACCTTACCTCCTACCTTTTTTATTTTCTAATCTCAGTCTACTCTGTGTAATTTGTTTTCTCCCTTTGCCGTTCCATCCTTTTCTTCCTTCTCAGGTCTCTAAGCAGTTTCCCATAAAAAAATCCTATTCTATACATTAAAAATTACACAGTCTGTGAGATGAAAGACAAGCTACAATAAATAGTATGGCAACCAATTATATACACACAGACAGAAAGAGCATCTAGGCTATTTTACAACCTGTAATGGATGGGCTAACCATGGGGAGGCTAAGGATGAGTCAACACTAAGGGAAGTGGGACAGATGGTTAAAACAAATGACTCTTGGGTGAATTCCACTACCTGAGGAAAACACAATTTCGAGAGAAAGATACTCTTTATCATCTGAATTTCTAGCAGAAAAGAAGAAGGTAATTTCCTGCATGGCTCTATGGGGAAAATGGCCAGGTCTTCTGCTGGTTTGTTTAGGTGTTACCCTCAGAGAAGCAAATGTAGAGGGTCACAAAGAATTAGCACACCTTGGTTAGAAGAAGACATAAATCTGTAAGTGACTTTGTAGTTGGCCTCACCAAGAGACTCAGTGAAAAGAAACTTAGTAGATAATGCAAGTGCACTTTAGGAAGGCACTTGATACACTGCCACTCACAAAACTTAATGAGACTGGAGAGTACTTAGAAAATATGGATAAACACTTAAGTTTAGTGATAGGAAATTAATTTATGCATAATATTATATTTCACTTAAGTGGTATGTTTTTTGATCAGAGTTAATGCTATTTCACATACTCACCTGCAATCTTCCCAAGATTGTTAAGGGGACACTGATCAACATAGGTGGTCAAAACAAAATTAAAAAGGATTGTAAATATGGAAAGCTGTTTATAATCTCAGCAGGTTCTTGCAATTTTGAATCCTCACAGCATGAAATGGGCAAATTTGCCAGCATCGTTACTGTCAAATGAAGGAACTGAGTACTGGAGTCCTGATGAGGTCCCCAGTTGGTATTTGGAAGTGACTAGGGGCACTTTTCCCCTTTGTCATACTTGCAGCAAGTAAAACAAGTGAGTGCAAGTTCACCACAGATTCTCATGCTGTTCTTCTGTCCCTTTTTAATTTGTATTATTTTCTAGTGTTTTCTACCAGACATGATGGGCATGCTAAATTACCTATCTAAATCTGTATTCTCCTAGTTCACTAAGTCATTCATTGCTTTTCACCCCCTCCCCTTTTTTTAAGGAATTCTGCCCTTGTGTGTCCATCCAATCATGTCCTGAGTGTCATTGCAGTGTTTTTCAGGTTCAATTCCTTTCTGCTTCCACTCACCTGTGTGAACAGACTCTACTCTCATAGATCATAGGCTCTTTTCCAGTATTTTCTTCTAGGGATACAGATATTGGCTCCATGCCTAGATGGGCAGAAAGCAAACTGTATTTGAAACACCCCTACATTTATGCAGAAACATAGTGTCATGAAAAAAAGTTTTTCTGTTTGCTCCTGTTCACAATTACAGCAGCCTCTCAAACAGCACACGACAAAAATGCTCTTTCTTTTTGCTAGAATTATATTCTCTGCCTGCAGGTGGCTCCAAATGATTTTGCAAAGAGCAAAGGCTGCATATGACCTTGGTACCCAAACCACATTAAGGAATATACAATTTCAGCTTTGAGTAACTTCATTCTGTTTAGCTCAAGCAACAAACTTGGCACAGAACTGCTATCTAGTAAAGTTCTCTGTTGAAAGGAAAAGTTTATCACTGTTGTGCCTCCTCTAGAGAACTGGGAGATGAAGTTAATCACTGTCATGCTGGGTATTTCTGGAGTGATCAGAAAGGTGAAAGATGGAGGATGGGGTGTGGGAAGAGAAAAAAATTAGCACAGGTTGTTCAAGGAAAGAAATATAATGCGTTATAAAACTACAATTTAAAGATAAAATGTTTTGAAAGCACTAAGGACAGAATTATTCCCATCTGTTTATCGCTAAGTTTAAAAGAGATGAGGAATCCTTGGTAATGATCTATGTTAACAATTTCTTCCATAGTTTTCTTATCTTCAACAGAATGAGTCAAAGAGTTGGAAGGTTACTGTGGGTTACTGGAACTCAGGCACAGTCTGAAAATCACTTGGGGTCTCCTGTGGCCCCTGGTGCGATAACTGTGCTGACAGCAGAGGGAGCATTAAACTCANCACGACGACGACTGGAACTAAAACAAAAGCTGTACTCTTTTCCCTTCTGTTAATTGAAAGCAATAATATGAAATGATGAAAAATGGGTTGTAATATGAGGCTGCAATGAGTCCAACTCTTTGGTGTTATACTGCAACTTAAAGCAGCACAGACTGATCTCCTGTACCCCAGCTTTATATCAGCATGTTTCAATTTCACTCATTAGTTCCTGTTTATATTATTGTAGTACAAATAAGAATCAAGTTGTGCCAACTCTGTGATATGGAGAAATCAAATTATTTTATTCTCTTCTGAAGAATAAGGAAATGTAGTTCAGATTCCCTGTATCCCAGCTCTCAGTTCTGTTCCATGCAAGTTTTCAATACAGAAAGACATCTACTCCTTTTTAGCTAATGATGTTAGTATATTTCAAAAGTAAAGACAGAGGAGGAAAAGCTAGGTTCACTTAGGAAAATAAAACAAGTAAGTAATAAATGCATTGAACTTGTTTGCAACAGCCTGAAAAAGAAGCCAGTGTTATAATCATATAAACTGGAACTAATGCTCTTGTAGTTTGAAAAAAGTAAACATTAGCATCCTTCCTTCTGGAAAAAAGAGTTTGAAAGGTTTCATCCTGTATGCATGCTTAGCTGTTACGTATTTTAAAAATACTTTATAAGCAAGGCATACTCACAAAATTTCTTAAAATAGATTCAGGGCTTTAAAAAGCCCTGCTTTTATACACCAGCAAGTGTATCACATTTTCATTGAACAGTACACATTTTACATTGATGTTTAGGTCAGTTAAACATTGTTAATAACAATTTTATTCTATCTTAAGGCAAAAAAATAAAGCTGAATATTGCCAGTTACTAAAATGTAAAAGCTGTCATTCTCCATGGTCATTTGCTTGATAATAAAATTCACAGATGTGTTCACAGTATTAATATAAAAAAAAAGTCTATTTTCAGTCAATGAGAAAAATTAGGGGTCTCTTACTTCAATAGACTGAAATATAAACTATTCATGTACATTCTTTCATCTGTATATGCATTTAATTCTCATTATTTTTATTGGCAGTTACACATGACTATTTGAAGACACAATAAACTCCATAAAGTATAATTAGTTGCTTGGTTTTGCTAGCATCTTTCTACTGCAATATTTTAAAGGGCCTTTGCAACACTCAAAATTTCTCCCTCTGTGCAGTGGCAAACTAATGCCAACTTGCCAGAGTAATGCTGATTGTTAGCTAAATTAGTCTTCTACAGAAATGTATCCTCAGCTAAATTCGGTTTCACTTACTTTTATGTTGGTCAAAAAAAAAGCCCAGAGTAATCTGTGTCCCCATGTCCTCCCCATGATGGAGCAGGACAACCAGATTACACTTGATTTCCACTCAAGTAATACAGTTTCTAGAAATAAAGGCACTTTCTCCTGCCCACCTTTCAGTTGCTGGGAGCCTAACCATTTACTACTTCAGTCAAGATACATGAAGTTGTCTTTCTCCACAAGGGCATACTTAAAGTCATACTGATTTTCTTGAAGTAGGTCCTGTGATAGCAAGGGTTAGTTACACTCTTCATATAAAAAGACTAGGAAATGCTTGTTAACAAACACTTAGACTAAGAAAATAATTCTGGCAATATTCAGAAATGCAGTTTCTCAAAATTAAAATCTCACTCACTCTACTGAAATAAAGTACAGCATATGAGAGACCAAAGACAAGTCTGTCCTCCCTCTCTGCTCTCACTTACACCCTTTCTCAGGGATCAGAGGAATACCTGGAACTCTCCAGCTGCCATGTAAGCCAACTAGTTTTGCAGGCATACCAGAAAAGGACCCTAAGCCTCTGAGCAGTTTTGGCCTTGTCTACAGCCTCAGTTTAGAGCCCCCTTGCTACCCACAGGGATGGCTTGCAGCCAGGAGAGTCAGACAGGAGGTCTGCCTATCCAAGGCTAGCTGTCAGATGGGAGACAGAGACATGCTATGTATAGGGTTACAGAAACAACATCAAGTGATCTCAACACATGGAGGATTCAGTGAGAGATATTAAAGTAGTTACTGTCACACTAAATCATGCTGACAGTTTTATTTTGTTGGGCAGAGAAGACAGAGAACTGTATTGAACTAAAATAGCCATAAACAATTTTTCCACTAATTCAAAGTTCTAGAGAGAAAGAAAACACATGCCTGGAGGGGGAGGGAAAACAGATTCATTACATTTTAGAAGTGGCACAGATGAAGTCTTTACTGTAATCTAACAGTGTGACAGCAAAAAAGCAAAATGTTCTTGAAGAATGTCTTACAATTCAGCTATGTGGGACTCACCACACTGAGCTTTAGGTGCTTACCAGAGGCACCTAATTCAGCAGCATGGTTGCCTTAGGCTCTCTCTGTTGGAAAGAAACACCTTCAGTCAGCAAAGCATGTTCTAGATGGAAATTATTGTCATAGCCTGCTCTCACTATGAGAAAAGCACAGATGGCACCAGAGAAGATGGTAGAGAAAGCAGAGTGGTTACACCTCCTTGCAGAGGAGCAGGAGGAAGTCAGCTAGGTTGACAGCAGTTGTCATCCAGTCAGATTGCCATGTTAAGCAGAGCAGGGAGTGTAGCAAAGGTGCATCTTGAAGGTTTTGTCTCTTTTTTTTTTTCACCACTGTCACCTGCATCACCCACTCCTACACCACCAGAAATGTCCCCATCACACTGAGAACAGAGGACCTGCACGAGGAGCGTGAGGCCAGGGAGAGAAGAGGGGGAGCTGGAGGAAACAAAACTCTTGGAAAGACACATGCTACTGTAGCTGAGGAAAAGCAGTTTGGGTTGGAGGCATCCAGTGGAAGCAAGAAACTAACAAAGCAATAAAGCTGGAAGAGACCTGGATGTGGCTGTAGTCAGCAGGCTAAGTGCTACAAATCTGTAATACTATTCTTCATAGACAGACCAGGGAAGGCTCTGAGCTGCACAACAGCTAGCCTGGTTCAGCACAGGGATACTGCTCCTCACTGCACTGATTGCTGCTATGTAGCTGGAGCTACACATGGTGGGTATCTTCAGGTCCTACATTAGCAACAAATTACTGACAGGCTGGAGAGAGTGGTGACAAAAGCAGCAGTGATTACTATGGGATTTTCAAGGAAAGAGTTGACTTACTAAATTAAATTTGTCTGCCATAAAATGATTTAAGTAGGAGATAGAGCAATGACCCACTTATGTGAAGGGATAAAAGAACAAATTAAAAATTTAACACCAACAAACAAACATGCATCTAGACTGCAGGTAAGAGGAAATAAAATAGAATAAATATTGAAACAACTTCCTACAAAGGCCTATAGTGAAAGGACAAGGCGCAATGTTTTTAAATTGGAGATGAGTAGATTTAGACTTGATACTAGGAAAAACTTCCTTACCATGTGGATGGTGGAAAACTGGAATAGGTTGCCCAGGGAGGTGGTTGAGGCCCCATCCCTAGAGGCATTCAAGGTGAGGCTTGACAGGGCTCTGGGCAACCTGATCTACTTGGGGATGTCCCTGCCCAGTATAGGGGGGTTGGACTAGATGACCTCCAGAGGTCCCTTCCAACCCAAATGATGCTATGCTATGCTACGATCTGCTCAGTTTCCTCAAACAAATGAGAGCCATTATCCCACTATTAAGCATTAAGAAAAGACCACAGGTTGCAAGGACACTACCAGAGTGAAAACTAGTAGAACAATTATAAAAAGAGGGCCCAAATCACCTTATGGGCTAAGGCTATCGGTATCTAGAGTCGTTACACAAAGGAAGGCCAATGGAATCCTGGGCTGCATCAAAAGAAGTGTGGCCAACAGATCCAGAGAGGTGATTCTGCCACTTTACTCTGCTCTGGTGAGACCTCATCTGGAATACTGTGTCCACTTCTGGAGCCCTCAATACAGAAAGGACATGGACCTGATGGAGCAGGTCCAGAGGAGGGCCACAAAAATGATCAGGGGGTTGGAACACCTCTCCTACGAGGACAGGCTGAGGGAGCTGGGATTTGTTCAGCCTGGAGAAGAGAAGACTTCAGGGGGACCTACTAGTGACTTTCCAGTACCTAAAAGGAACTTACAAGAAGGCTGGAGAGGGCCTGTTTGCAGAGGCCTGTAGTAAAAGGACAAGGGGCAATGGTTTTAAATTGGAGAAGAGTAGATTTAGACTGGATATTAGGAAAAAGTTCCTCACCACGAGGGTTGTGGAACACTGGAACAGGTTGCCCAGGGAGGTGGTTGAGGCCCCATCCCTGGAGGCATTCAAGGTGAGGCTTGACAGGGCTCTGGGCAACCTGATCTAGATGGAGATGTCCCTGGCCACTGCAGGGGAGTTGGACTAGATGAGCTCCAGAGGTCCCTTCCAACCCAAATGATTCTGTGATACTGTGAATTGTTACACACTGGCTGTACCAAAGCAGGCTATAAATAAATGCAAACCATGTTCCTTTTAGAGCACACTGGAGATCTGATCAATCAGTTTGGGATGGAAAAGTGATGCATAGACTTGGTCAATCACTTCTGGATAGAAATGGTTCTCACTTTCATAGGAAGGAAAAGTGAATGACAGTGAAAACTCAAAAAATGACATGAAGTAAAACAGGATTTAAAGGTGAATTTCACCCTGGCACTAACTATGGCAAGAGATTGTAAATCTCAGTGAGAAATGGATTCCTTGACTGCCATTTTTTGTCTGAGAAAAATTCTTCCTGACTTTCTGAAATACGTCGGTGAAGCTATTATTGACAGGCAAACACACTAATGGATATGCAGTTGTCTGAACAACATGGTACTAGGAAGGAAAAAAAAAAAAGAACATACATAGACTAGCAGAATGAAGCAATCAAAAGGCCCCACAGAGCTGAAACTCTGAAAATGTGAAGGATAAATGGAGAAGGTTTGGACAAGGCTTCACATTGTGCCTGCAAGTAAGAGGTACCAGCAGAGAGGAAGAGAGATGAAGAGAAACTGAATTTCTAGAAATTAATTTTGAAGCACTTGACAATTTATAAGTTGTGAGAGAAGGCTGCCTGTGCTACAAAAATCTGAGGTATGAGGCGCAAGGTGCTCCACATAGAATGAACAATAGAGCGAACAATATTTTTCAAGGAAACACTACAAAAGGAAGACTGGAAATACCAGTGTTTGTGCCAATGAGCCTGTATGAAATCCCTAAGAAGAGACTAGATTGCGTTTGGGATCTGAAACACACATAAAATAAATGCAAGACCAGTGGAAGTACCCAAATGTACATTTGACAAACCTATTCCAGATAAAAGAAAACAACTGGTCAGACTTAATTTTATGGAGAGTTCTCAGCCAGCTGGAGAAGACAAGTGTAATGTGCAAACAGAAAGAAGGGTGAAAAATCTGAATATAGGTTCCCTTGTTTTGCTCTAGCTGCTGAAAATGTGGGCACATATTATTAATATTTCAGACATACAGGTTGAGTAAATGGTAGACCCCAGGGAAATTATGAATACTATTCAGATACATGCAAACCTGGCATTAATAATGACTTTTGTGGAATACAAACCTGTTTCAGCATTCAGTGCTTACAGCACTCTTAGCAAGATAAATAATTTCCACCCCCAAATAGCAAAGGGCTTTCTGTAATACTTTCCATAACTTTTTATCTTTTTTATCCCCTCAACAGAGAAATATTTGCCTGCTAGTGCAAGTATTTAACTAAGCTACATAATGTCTGGTCCTTATTTTAATTCATACTAATTTTCACTTAAGACTCTACCCCTCTAGTCTCACAAATGGAAGGAGAACTATAAAATGAGAAGGTCTATTCCATCACCTCTGCAGTCTCTTCAGATTGATGGACTTCGTAATGTGGAGAGAGAGGCTAGTCCAGTAAATTTCCACATCTGTTAATTCATTAGTCCTTCTTCGAGTATCCACTTTATGTTTGCACATGGGGAGTCACTGTTTATTCTCTGCCAGTCCCAACAACAATCTGGGAAACTACCTTGGGCTGTATATTGCAGTTTAGGCTATCTTTTCCCACAGCTGGTAACAGATTTTGTCCCTGAAGTCAGTAAACATACACAACATTCAGTTGTTAGGTGGGTTGATGCAAGTGTCTTTATCCAGAAGTTTAACATGAATAACGAAGGGGAGAAAAGGACATTGGTTACTAACCTTCTGCCTGGATGATCATAACCTTTTTCTTCAGATCAACTGAGGGATTTACAAGACACAACCTTGGCTCCTGCTTTTGAGTCATGCAGACTCCATTCTGGTTTACAACCATCCAGTTCCGGTCATACAGCAAACCTTGATTTCCCACTGGCCATTCTGTAACCTGAAAAAGCATCAAGAGGGGATAGAAAGGTTTAGAAAATGTTAGCTGCATGAATAGATCCATGCTGAAAAGAAAAGAGAAGGAAAAGGAACTGTTAAAGAAATGCTTTGAAATCAGGAAAACTTGTGCAAGTTAATATCAGCCTTTATTAAGAGAAACCTTAATCACAAATAAAAGATAAAGATATCACTGCGCAAAGCTGACAAAACAAAATGGAGTTAATATAATTTGTTACATACTATCATACACTTGGATTTAACAGATCCATAAGAACAGAGTAAACAACCTCTAAAACACTCTGTAATCTGCTTTTAGTTTTATACAATTTCAGGACATTTCCCCCCAATAATTTTCTTTGAATTTACGAAGCATGAACATTCCATGGGACTTGCACAAATTATGGCAAAATCAAATAAATAAAAAGCAAGAAAGATGTGAAATTAAAAATTCTGAAAAAACTTCCATGCTTCTCTTAATACTAGAAATACTTTATCAAAGATTCCATTTGAGAAAACCTCCAACACTGAGGTTTCAGGTTTAGCTAGAAGCATAATAGTTTATCCAGATCCTCTTACAACAAAATACCTTTTCTTCTCTGCTGTTCTTCCATTGCTTCTATAACACTCTTTACATTCAATAGCCTATACAAGCATATTGTCCTTGTTTTCATGTACGTTTTTCTGGTGAAAAGAACATCTGTTACTGATGCTACACAGATGGTAATCTTGAAATCCAAAAGGAGAGCAGTTTTAGTAATGCCTTCAGGTGATATTAATAACTGCATTCTCCTTCAGAATATTAAAATATTATTGTCTTTCTTTAGACATAAAGCTGGGCATTTAAACATATTGCTTTAATTCATGTATGCTTTCTAGTTACAGTTGAGTATGGAGAAAAGTTAACTACAGCTGAACTTTGTTGAATTTTTGTAGAGGAACTTAATGTAGCCCACATGAACTAACTGGCAAAAGACTTTAGCAAAAAGTATTGAGAAAAAGACCAAACACAGCCTGATGTTCCAAAGAAAAGCATGGTTGGAAGTACTTGTTAACTAAAAAATCACATTTTTGTTTAGCATGTGCTCTATCCAAAACCTCACAGAATCACATTATCCCATTCTTATAAACTTTTCCTGATTTTACAGCAGCCTCCAGTAGTATCTTGACACTGACACCTTGACTAGAGAAAGCTGAGGGTAGGCGCTCTGAAACGGAACATCTCAAGCATTAAAGCTGAATGCTAAATAATTTGGCCACAGTGCTATCAACTGTATTGCTCTAGGCTATCCTGCTTTTCCAGGGGGGTTGGACTAGATGATCTTCCAACCCCTAACATTCTGTGATTCTGTGAATACAGAAAATACTTGGAAACATTTTAAAGATAAGAAATGTATTTTGACAACCTACTTGATTTTTAATTTTTTAAATAAATGTCGATGAAAAATTCTATCAAAAATGGAAAATTTAGGTCTGACAGTGTCATCTGAAATCACATTGTCCAATCACCTCAAACTGTCAGCACCTAAATGCTGTGAACCTTCACCCTGTGTTTTTAGGAGAGGAATCATAGCCCAAAGACTGCAATATCAACTGGAGAATAGACTTTTGTCCTTACTGGAAATCATTCTTTGGAGAGGCCAGTATTTTTTTGTTATCCTGTATAATTAAATTACAAAATGCATTTGAATAGCAGATGATCACCTGAGAGCTGCAAGAATTTCCTGCTAACAAATCTCCCTTCCAAAAAAGATCCCTAATCAGTAACACATCCACCCATGGATCCAACAGATCTTTACAGGATTTGCAAGAGATAATGAGAACAAACTAAAAGAGCAGAAAAATGAAAAAGAGCGTGAAGACAATGATTCCTAGATCCCTGTCGTAACAATTTGTTTTGGTTCTACTTCAGAACAACAACCTAATTCAGGAAATAGCTTAAGTGTTTGCTTACCCTTCACTGAGGTAAGAGGTTTTATGCACAAAACAAAACAACTTCCCTTTAAACAGAGCTTCAGCTAATTCTTACATGCTCATAGGCATTGTGAGGGAGGCTCAGCTGACAATGTAGCAGATACTTGGAAATAACTAACACCTTCTTTTCAAAATATTCCCTGGTAAGTCCAAGATAATGGCAAGTAACTCCATGCTTCACTCTGAGATGCAACACATGACCTACAGGTCCTCAGCCATTATTCCCCTTCCCCTGAGTGTTTGCCATTGTAACAAGAACCATACATACATGTGCCCAGCAGTGAGTCCCAGACCTCTCATGGGTGTCCTCCCCCACTTTCAAGTGCCCTACTTCCTCTCCACTTTTCAACTTAGTAAGTATTGCATATATTGCTAGGGTCCCAATAAATAAAGTTGCAACAACAAAATAACTGTGTATCTTGCCTTGGATAGAGAGTCCCAGATGATTATGAAACAGTCAGAGCTGGTTTGTTGCTAATATTGATACTGGAGATGAGCATGGAAGAACATATACATTTCTATTCTTAGTACTTAGACATGCAACCTGTGCATACCATCTCTTGCCAGTATTTCAAAGAGGCTGTGAAGGGGTTAGTAAATGATTGTACTCTAACTGATTTAGAGCAGTTCAAGCAAACGCTGTCGGCTCTGCTTTCATTTGAGACATGAGAAGAGTGGTTCAGTTTGGCTCCCTTGGATTACATCTGCGATGTCTGCCCAAGGCTAGCATAAATGGCACTGGCTGCAAAGGTGATCCACATTTTGAGGTGAGTCAGGGAACTCAGATGTCACTAAATACCTATTCTCAGGCAACTAATATAGCAAAGCAACCCATGAAGTTTACTGAGAAGTTAAACAGGGTAGCACACACTGCAGCAAGCAATACTGTTTTACGCAGATTCTAACTCAATTCCCTGAAGTTGTCTGGCCATCTCTGACTACTGAGACAAATCAGAAGGGGGAGGACAGAAAGAAATCAGGGACACCATGATTTTAATGACAGATGCTAGCATACACCTTCATTGCAGCATGGCAGGTGGGTTAATCATACAACATAAGGTCTTGTCTACCTGTCATAAGTAAGGAACATTGCACAGTACAGCCAGTATTTGGTATTATCCTATCTGCTTTAGTCCATTTTTCTTCTTGTAATGTAAAAATACTAATTACAAAAACATGTTTTGGATTTTTTTATATTTTCTTTAAAACATTTTGGGCTGCATTTTTTCATAGTTCACAGTAATGTCATCATGAAGGGTAACACAATTTTCAAACACATTAAAGGAATTACTGAAGAGGTTTTAAATTATGCAAGTTTAAAAATTTTAGTGATCTTACATATAATTTATCCAATGATCAGTAGGAATTTGTATTGAATTTTAAATTAAAAGCAAATTTGTCTTCTATGTTGAGATGCAATTTGTATACCCTGAAATCTACTGCACGAATAATAAAGTTATTAATGTTTAATGTCCTAACCTTATTCACTGGGCACACTGCATTATGTAATTATGCAAAATTCATTGACATGAGAGATGTTCATGTTTAAAAGTGCAGGTTTAAACCACAATTTTTTCACTGGAAATGAAGGGAAAACTCATCTGGGATAGTGGTACTCCTCTTCCCTGCTTCTCATTTAATAAAATAATTGTAGGGAAAAGAAAGCACATTTAAGATGTTGAGTGAGAATATTCTGCCCTCTGCTTCCTGTGCTGTGTGTACAAACCCTATGGAATGACACTGAACAGAAACCAACTCGTGGCCAGGAACACTTTAGAAAATGCACCATGCTGTAGGAACTAACCAACCTGCAGTGAGCTGATGATCTTCATGCCAAGCTTCATTGTCCTAGCTGCCAAAGCACTCTGCACTCTCATTCTTTCTGTAGGTTAAGCATCTCCCATACTAAAACACTTAGACTGGAGAAGAGAAACCAGAGTTTAGGAGAGGAGGAGATTATGTGACTCTACAGAGGAGATAAACCAGCTGTGAGTTTGTACTCATATTCTCATTGAGTTTGTACTCTCTCTACTAATCGAGTCATATATCCTGCATCCAGTAAGTCAGCAGGTAGACTTCAGTGGCAGATGGGCTGGGTTCTGTCCATACAGTTAGCTGGAATTTTCCACTGCACATATTATTTTAGGCAAACACAAGTAATCACTTACTTACAATAAAACAAATTTACCACACATGCTATAGGTCTGACCTACCACACCAGCTGGAGGCCTGCACAGGAACTTATATGAGATTGCAATCTCAAGCATCTAAGTATAAAGTGAGTGAATTTATTACTACCCAGCATCTAAACCACTTTCACCCTTCCACATCAGCTAGCTTAAAGCTACCTCATAACTGATAAAAAAGGAGATCAAATTTTTAGTTGGGAAAATATTTTTCTAACTTTCCAACAACTAAAAAGCATCTAAAGGTTTTTTAGACTTAAAATATGAAAATGAATTTAAATTCTTGGCTTCTAACTGAAGACCAAGGAAACTACAAGCTACATAATTATTACTGCAGAAGTTTATGAGTTTACTAAAGTATGGAGGTAATATAATGTTAAGTGTGAGGTCTGCAGAATAAAGACCACTAAGAGACTTGTAAATTAATACTTTTCTATGGGATTCAATCTTCTCATGATAAAGCCTAGTAATGTTGGTATAAAACGTATTTTTAAAGGCAAAATGATTGTCAGGATTTGAGTCCATTTATTTGTGGTAAAGTTTCTCTAGCATGTCTTCAATCCCCAGTGCCATTTAGCACGGGTTGTTTTTGCCTTTCAAGGTGATACAGGCTGGAGTTCCAGTAACGGCATACATAGATTTATGGAGAGTGATGCACTTCACAGAGTCAGTGACGATGTGGGTTCTGGCAGCATTGGCTTTTTATTCTACTTTTAGCCATTGGGAAGAGACCAAGCCACTGCTCAATTTAGAGTGAGATTAATTGATTTTTAAATCTCACTACAAATGGTGGGCTGGAAATTGCCATTTGCGCATCTTCTTAAGGCAGACATGAGATCAACAGATCTTAGACTGGTTATAAATGTACAACAGGTCTAGAAGCATCACTTAGATCTCTGGGAACAAAACCTGAAGAATGCCTGGTGGACTGGAAGAACATTATGAAAGCACACACATTTTCTTTGGGGATTTACTTCAATACTGAAAATAGTGACAATCAATCAATCTTTTGGCTTCATCTCCTGCCCTGCTGTCCTTCTGCATTGAAAGCCCCTTCTGATAGTATCTGTTAAGTCAGCTTCTACAGTTCTTCCACATAGACTCATGTATCTTCTATGAACTAAGTTGAAATGCACCAAAAATGCTCTCTGAGAAGAGGAGGAAAAGAATTAAATGCTATTAATAGTGATCTTCCAGGCCCTTCCAATACCATATACCAAAGCCAGTATGTAGTTATTTGTATATTACTCTTTGGCAATACAGGTTCTGACAGTGCTTAGCTTACTGGGTTCTAATGTGGCTGATACTTTGTTATCAAAAGCAGAACACACTAGACTTCAAAAGTTATTCTAGGCATGCAAAACTAAACCTTGTAATATAGTTGTGTCCTGGTTTGAGCTAGAACAGCACTAATTCTGTTCAGTGATTTTACTTTTCAACTAAGTGTCTTCTAAGTGACTGCACTTTCTGAAGTTAATGGCATAATTTGCAGACAGTGTCTGCTTCTAGCAGTGATAACACTTGGTGTTTATAGTTACTACCAAACATTGTTATGCTTATACTTGCTTCTATGGAGATCAAGGTCACTGCTAAATCTTTGTACATTGTTGTGGTGCTGTAAAGTAAAACAGTGCACATGCAGGGAGAAGCAGACAGTTCAGGTGACCCTAAAATGACCAACAAGATATTCCATTCCATATACATTATACTCAGTAAAAAGCTGAGGGACCACGAGGGTCAAGTATCTGTATTTTTAAAACATTCAGATTAGTTACCATTAACTGTAGAATCCAAGTTGCATTGCTTCTTCTTGTAGTCAATGGAAAGAGACAGACATATCCAGGAACAATTCATTTTTCCTACTGCAGATGTCTATTTTACGATAAAATGAATTAGCAGGTATCCATCTCTCATTGTTTACACAACACTAACTTTGGAGGGGTAAATTGAGGTAAAATGGACCCTGCTTTCATGCTGGGTCCATTAACACATGCCTGGCACAAGAAGCATGCATGATGAATAGGAATTTTCCACCTCTATACAAAACTACAGTTCTGTCTGCCAGGGAGTACCAGGTTTGCATGAATTTATCACCTAGAGTCATTACCCCTCACAGAGCTTGTGGAGAAGAAGGCTGGTTCAGCTTGTAGAGAAACCATAAGGTATCTTCCATGCTGAGGCATGTCTTACCTGTTTCTGGGCAAAATCACTTCAAAGCCCTCCTAGAACTGAGTGTTGTGGTGTATGTATCTCACAACCCCAGCCTGCACATTAAAAACAGAATTTTGCCCCAAACAGGCCTGAGTACTTCTATGATGTATTTCAGCATCTTCTGTAGTGGGCTTCTGCAACAAACTTAAAATAACTGCAACATTTAAACAAAGGTTAAAACATTTTCACATGAGATGTGGGATTAGTTTGATTTTCTAAGCAGTTTGATTTAGTAGGAAGTTAATAAGGCATGGAAATTGTTTGCTCAGGTCTCATTTAATGCTCAAAATTGTTCCTCCGAATTAAAGACATCATAAGCCTAAATAAAATTCAAAAATATAGATGTTTAGTTGATAATTTAACAGTCTTTGCTCTAATTCCCCAGCCTCTTTTTGCATTAAGAAAAAAAAAGAAATGATCGCTTCAGTTGAAAAACCATATTTTAAATGCAGGTGATTTGTCAGTGGATTTGACCCCAATTTTCACTCAGATGTGAGACAGTGACCTACACAAGCAAGTTCTCATAGGGAAAGTTACACTGATATTGACATTCATTAAATCAGTCCCCAGTATGGTACTAAGCAGAGTCATATTCTAGGTCATGTGTGGGCCATACACCTATTTCATCATGCAATATTTAAAAAAAAAAAAAGGAGTCACAGCTAAGGTGATGATATTATTAACTTGGTAAAAAAGCAATTAAAATTTTCAAAAAGTGAACTTTCAAATAGTGCAGCAACACTTAAATGTCATATTTCTGTTGCAAATGTATTTTTAATGATAACATTTCTTTGTAATGTAAATCAGTCTCCTCTCAATTATAACATGTTAATCAGGTTATTTCTCAATTGCTGCCTACCCATCAATGCCTACAAGTCCATCACATGTCATTTTGTAAAAGCATACTAATTACTTGATTATATTTTAGTCAAATTTTGCAAATCAACTATTTTCTTCAAGACTGCATATTATGCACAAATTGTCTGTCGGAGGGGAAGGTGAGCAAAAGACACATTTGCATCCTACAACTTCAGTCTAACTGAAAATCTTTTATAATACCTTAGCATGCAGAACTTGACCCTAGAAACTGGAGAAAAGGAAAAATGGGTACCCACATACTGTTTCCTAATAGCTTATGCACATGCTATTCCTAACTGATATGTCTGAGAGGGGTAAGGAAAAACATAAGGTTGAGATGAATATTTAAGAATGTTTCAAAGCATATACCTCAAATGCAGAGCAGGATTTGATTGGATAGAGGTAAATGTTGCTGATAGTGATGGGCTTGCCATCTCTTCTACATGTTGGTACCGCAGTCTCAGAAACAGCTGCCCTTATGCTTTCTGCCTTAGCCTCTGGTGGCTGCCAGTTGACAGTTGTCTCTGTCGCAGACAAATTATTCCTGAGTTCTCTCTCCAAGATGTGTGGTATTGGAGACAATTTATCTGCATTGTTAAAGGAAGAGTGGTCATCTGGGATAGATTCTGTTGTCAGCTTTGTAACAGAGGACTGGAAGGGAATCTCAGTGTCCAACTTGGAGAGTCTGGTGGCTATGATGAATTTCAAGAAAGTCTGTGCATCTTCAAAAGAAGACATATAGCCAAAGGATATTCTCACAGAACCAGTGGGATGTCCATCAACGATGTCTATATCATCTCCACAGACATGGCCAGCCTAGTTTGAAATAGGATGAAAACCAGAGAGCTATTATGACAAACTTGGCTTTATTTCCCTCTAATTTTACATAATTATTAAAGACTCTCTTAATTCTAATCTGAAAAACTGTTTTCAAAAATACAAAGTTAACTCATGAATACAAGCAAAAATGGAGAAAAAACCCTCAACTATCTTATTACTTACTCAGGCTGGGAAGAAGATCATTTTGAGATGCTTGTTCTAATCTACCCTAAAGCAAGAGAGCCTTTTCAAACACATGTCAAGAATCAGAAAAAGTTCATCTGTCCCAGGCTGGCCTGTTAGCTAGGGCAGTCTCCAGGTATATTCCAGTCTCATATGCATAGTTTACTGAGCTTTACATTGGGATGTTACATTCAGATGAGAGAACAAACCCTGAGAGTGTTGATTTTTCTAGGGCAGATTTCTTGATATTTACTGTCAGAACAGTTCCATTTTATACTATCAGTGGCTTATTTATGGTTTGTGTTTAAAAGCCCAATGGATAGCTATACAGCTGAGAAGTGGTCTAGGGTATTAGCAAAGCAGAGACTTGAATCTAGAGCTTCAATATTCAAAGTGACTTCTCTTGTCATTGAGTTATGCAGAAAATCTGTCTTGCTGATCCAGTCCACACATTGCTTTCAGGATGGAAGGAACTAGCCTTCCCCTTAACATTTCCTCCTTTGAAGAACACAAGTTGCCACTCATGAAAAATCTTGGTTGAAAAATGCTTTAAATACCCTAATAATAACCTTCATATAGATACCTCTCATTTGATATGTCTTTCATACAGTACTCTCTGGAAAACTCTTCCTTAGATTAGAAGTTTCTTCTTCAGTAAGTGGGTCAGTGAATGCTGCCACTTACCTTCAGTGAGATAAGCTAGAGACTCTCTTTGTTCATCTAACATTATCTCACCAAAGGACATAAGATTTAGTCCTAAGTCAGCATCCTTATTCCTGTAAATTCAGTAGCTGGTTTTTTTTTTTTCCTCAGAATGTCATTTATTTATGCATTTCTGTTACATAAAAATGGAAGTGTGAATAGATTATTTACATGAGGGCTTTTTAAAGCAAGAAATGTCACAGTTCAATGAACACAGATGTCATTTGTGCAAGGAGAAATAAAAAAATAAATGAATCTCTATGTGAAAGCATGGAATGCAGTAGTAAATATTTTAATGTAGTGTGATGTAATTTTTATCCTTGACAATAAGGCAGAGGTAACTATTGCAAAATTAGGTTGCATCTGTTGATATACATTTAACCTTTCTGCCAAATATTGACTAGTTGAGTGAGGAGAGAGGTTCCTGCTGCGCAAATAACTGAACAAGTTCCTGCCTAACATCCTAAGAAAACTAACAATAATTTTCCAGGCACCCTTAAGGACAGAAAGTCCTCCCTCACAGGCATTTTACAGACAGAAATCTTCATCAGGGAAAGAAGAATACAGTCAGCACCCTGGGAGAAGCTGAAACTGAAGTACAAATGCAAATAATGTGGTAAAAGATGCCTTCCCCTACATGGCAACTTTGTTAATAACTCATCCAGATCCTTTTGAAATGACTTATGAGACTGCACCTCCTTATCATACCACTTCTGGCAAATTGTCTCTTCATAAGTTTGGGTTTGGCCTAACCCCATGCAAATGTTCAGTTTATTAACACAATACAGACCTATAAGATGCCACCCACTCCTTAGCAAAATCCTCCTTATATAAAAAGATTCAAGAGTGTTGCAGATGATCATTTGGCATTTTGCACTTCAGCAGAAGAGTAGACCTTCTTTCTTTTCTCAGAGTATCTTGGGGAACCTTCTCCTCCTCAAAAATTCAAGCATCACTCACTTGCTCTTAGATTATGCATGAGGAAACTGTGGGCATGGAGCTTTCCATGGCAAATCAACAGCATTTTGCCATGGAAGGTACTAAAGAGCTCTCTTCCTTCAAGAACTTGTGCTATCAATCTTGCATATAAATGTGTTTGCAAAAGTTATCTAAATATACCTACGAAATTATAAGCAAGCTGCAATGTCAATACAGCCATTATAATTTTTTATCTTTTGAGGAATACCATTAATAAAATTTTGGATTGTTCTGTATTAATTTACTGTAATTTCAAACTCTGACAAATACACACACATGAAGCCTCCCCTACTTCATTGTAATCCATCCTGCTACACATCTTTAAATGACAATTTGTGGAAAAGATTGGTCATGAGAAAGCAATCTTTGCATTCATGTTCTAACAACCTAACACAGCAGTAATCTAGGTAGACATCATCTAAATTTACTTCACTCTCTGAGATTCACTGTTTGTTCTCATTTATTGTTTCTTGTCCGATTTGTGTATGCCTTTTAGACTGTAACATCCAGCAGCAATATGTCTATAATACTTGAACATTATTAAGTACAATTAAGGATACTTAAGGAACAACATGAGATGAATTGTCCAGTAATTTCTCTTCTGCAGGAAGAGTCAATTTCACACATATCCAAATCAGAACAAGAAGCCTCAAATTTTCCAATAAAATAAAAACAGGCAACACATACTGCTTTGGAACCATCAAACGATTTTGTTTCAATATCCCATTTCTGTGTACTGAATTTCAGTTCACTTAGCTTTTTAACATGGCAACTGAGCTGAAAGGTCAGAGAAAGCAAATCAAATTTACCTTAATTCTTAAAATCACAGAGCCTCAAAACCACAGGATGTGGTACATCTACATAAGTTTTTAACTAATCAGGATTTTTTTCTGATACAGAGCCAGATTTTCTTCTCCCCTTCAAACTTTCCATCCTTACAAAATTCAGTACTGATGGCCAGGAGATATCTCCTGAGTCACTGAATCTAGGTATTTTCCATGGGCAATATATCATGTAATCTCATTCAGAAACTAACCTGCAGGTTCTTTTGGATGTCCTCATTGCTTATACCCAAATGCATCTGACAGGCTCCTGTGTTACAGAAGCAACCTGTGCGGACATGTATGTTGTAGAGACTGGCCATCTTGTCCACCTTCCCGATCCAGCAGGAGACAAGACATAGAAGAAGAACAAAAAATAGACATTTTTAAATTGTGGTAAACAATGTTTTAAAGGTTCAATTCAATTGGAGGTAAATTACTTTTTTAAATTAACAACTTACTGTAGCTTTTAGCATTACACTTTTACACCCTCCTTCCCCATGCCCTCATGCCCCCACCCCACCCCATATTAGTTCAGGTCCTACTAATGCTGGTATCTGTGCTTAATTTTAAACTTGTGAACAGGTTCATTTACATCTGTAGTGCTAATTACACATCCACAGTCACTTGTATTTCAGTGTCTTTACAGAACCATCACCTTACAACTGCACCTTGAGAGACTGAAGAGAGGCCTAGGGCACCTCTTAAGTCAGCTAAACAAAACCTTTTTCTCCAAGGATCTGAATCTGTAAGTCCTTCTTACAGAAACTGACTGCATCTGTAGGATTTTGGCTTACAAGTGCTTGAAGAATCAGACCCTCAGTAAGCAATAACATCTGACAGAGCAGAGACTAGACTGGAATACCTCACTGAAACTTCTACATATGACCACTCGGTCCACCATTTCCCTAGTATACATTTCCTCATGCTGTGCTGTTCTGTGTTATGCCATTTCTTCATAGTAAATAACAAATGGGTAGAAATACAATACTTGGTGACAAACTGGCATGAAATAAATTATGTGAAGGAATGAAAAAGATGTACAAAGAGAACAGAAGCACATGTCTATATGTGCCTTCGAAGGGAACATATATGTGTACACTGGCAGGATGGCACTGCAGAGAAGACATACGGATAGTCAAGGTTTCATAGCACAGCTAAAAACCAAGAAGCACATCATGGGGATCCTCTTAGAACAGCTAAGAAACCACTGAAGCACATTGCAGGGATATGAAAATGCTTTGTGTTGATTTCAAAAAGGAACAAGAGCAGCTGGTAAGGTTAGCTAAGCAGGTATAGCTACTGCAAGTTATTTCTTTGACAATAAATATTGAATATTCCTCCAGAACACCTTTGCACAAACTGTATTCATCTCTCTGTGCTTTCGCTCTTCTTTTGCAAAATGGAGAGCTGAGAGCTCTGAGAACAACCACTCTGCAGACTGAGAGGAGCCCACCTTGCCAGTGACACAATGCTCCTCACAGGGAGCTCAGGCTCAGCTACATGCAGAGTGACAGCCCAGCCTAACAGCTTTCCTAAATGTAAGCTAATGCTTTATCTGTCTGAGGTATCAAAGTAAACTCTCAGCCTGGCTTTTCTAGCTAGCTTAGCTTAATCTGTATTGGCTTTTTTTTTTTAACATAAATTTTCCTTGTATAGGATAATAGGCCAATATATGTATAAAATACTTTCTGGTATAATTCAACCTATTTTCTGTCTCCTATCTTCTGATATCATCAGTCTTCTGATATCAGCCTATCTTCTGACATCTCTTGAGTTTAACTGTGTGAGACATGAAGCACCTTCAAATTCACTATTTCAGCAGCTTGAAAAGCTAAGTGCTCTGTTAGAACTTACTCCAGGCTGAAATAATTCAATTTAAGTCATGTTTAGCTCTGCTAAAAGCAGTTCAAATAGTATTTAATTTTTTTTCATGTGTGGGGCACAAGGTACTCCACTCTGAAATGTGCTTTATACACTGAAGAAATCCTACATCATCATAGCGCACATGTTCTCAAGTTCACACTTAAATATGTTCTGCCCCAGTAGTTCAGTTCAAAATGGTTCAGTTCTCAAATGGAGATACAGTCAAAATCAGTCCCAAGATCTCTATTCACAATTAATGCCTTGGAGTATATCCAGTGTTCAAAGAATGTTTCTCAAATCAGTTATAGTAAAAGGCATCTGTTGAGAAAGACTGTTTTGGTGTCATTAGCTTTGTTTTGTCAGAAGACTTCAGTCTGGGAACAGTGACATTTTCTTGACTTCTTTTTAATTTAGTTGAGAAAAGTTGTCATCCTGGCATAATATGGTTTGTCATGGAGCTAGTGACTTGTGGGTGGATCAATTGTTCTGTTAATGATGACAAGCAAGGCAAAAATCATGACAGATGCTTCACTACTGAATTTGTACAGTGTTTGGGCTTATTTTCTCAGTATACAAAAAGTTTTAAAATATCTAATAGTTTTTTGTTCATTTTTGGGGTTTTTTTTTGAACAATCATAGGTGGGGCAGCCTTGCTTATCAAAGTGCATGTAGTGTAATGAAGTTTGCATGACCCAATTTCAAGGAATTGCTAATAAGAATTTTTTAAAAATCTTTTTACTTTTGTGAAATAAACTATTACTATTCTTTAATGATGAGTAATTTCACTCTAGCTGTGCGGCCCAATACCCTTCTCAAACATCACTTTTAATTGTGATATATATTCATCTGTACAGAAAACAAAGATTAACAATACATAAAACTGTATGAACATTGCAGGAATATAGAGAATCGTGGTTCAGAGGAACAAAGAGAACTTATCCATAGCTTTAGCATTAATTGAATTCAATTATCACCAATGTGATAACACACACAGGGTCTTGGGAATGCCATGCACACTTTTCACTGCAAACCATGTAAAGAATCAGTAAAGGCAGCACTGCAGACCTACCTGTCCCTTGATTGCACACTTGACTTTCCCTTGGACATATGCTTCGATTTCTTCTTGTTTAGTTTCACCCTAGAAATATGCTACTTGGGGAGTTAATTTAATCTGTCTCTGCAGTGCTACCAGATAGCAAAACAAATAGAACATAAAACATCTGTTACAGTTATTTCAATGAAGAAAAGCTTATTTAGATAAAGCACATCTTTAAAATTGCCATAAGGAGCAGTAATGGGTATGGAGCTCGGGGTTATGAAATACAGAATGCTGCTTGCAGCTCTGTCTGTAACGGCAGCAGCTGACTTTTGGGAGCCAGGAATATGTTCATCAATGAAGGCACAGAAGCATGAATGGTACTGATGGTAACTGCATAGCTTAATGTACTCAGATTGTCAGTTTTGGTGATTCCCTGCATCTGATATTTGGAACTATTGTGCCTTGGCCTTTCAGAGCTTAAAGCCTTCAATTAAACTGCAAAACACATGCAGAAATCTTGCAGCATTTTTACTGATTTTAGTCAGTGAGGACATGGTAATTAAGCAATCCTGACATCTTGGAGTCCTGTCTTCCTCCCAGAGTCCCTTTGCATTCATTACATTTTCTGAAGTTCCTATCTACAGGCCAAGCCCTATAGGTTGCTTCACACTCCAACACTTCTGATGTCAGATCATCTTGAATTTGACAAGCAAAAGGTGTTTTTCACACTTCCAGACTGTGGTCTTTGAGTTTAATAAATGCACATGAATAAAGTTCATGTAAATCCCTTTTTAAAATGCTTCTTTTTCAGAGTTAATTTCTACTTTAAGCACAGTTGCCTTCCTCAGTGTGCCTTCCTTCAGTGTTGCCAGATGAACCAAATGCTGTGAGTCAGTTGCTTTTTTTTCATAGTGCTCTATCTGAAGAATACTATTACAAATTATATATTATTTAATATAAAAAAATTAAGGTATAGAGGGTTTTTTGCCCTGGTTTTAAAGCATTACCTTGTAATAGTCCCCTTTGGATATCTGGTATTTTACTTCACACTTATCACCTAGACAAGGTCACTTCTTATAAATAAAGAAGGAATAAAGGAATTTTTTATACTAGATCATTAAGTGTCCTAAAAAAACCAAAATTATGTGAGAAAATACTGGCAGGTACTGTCCTTCAGGAATTGGGACTATGACTTCTCATTCTACGTTCTACAATGCTGAAATTTCAGAATAGTTTGTTTGTCTGATGGATTTGCTCATTACAAGAATTTCACTGCACAACACTGATGGCTGGTTATAAAACAGGCTTCATGACACTCCTCTCCACATCCACTAGTAAATTAATTCACTGATTCATGGCATGGAATTGGAAAGAAAATAAGCTAGCTCTTCCTGTCATCCAACATTTGACTGTGAAATGTTGTTGCTGATGCAAATACATACTTAAGCTTGTTTAATACAATTTAATAAGAAGTAGGTCAGGAAAAAAAAAATCAGTACTTGTTTCCAAATCATTCAGTAGGAGGAAAAAAGCATTTTAGCTGAGTTACAGTAAACTTAAACTGGTTTAACTGCATGGTTTCCTGCAAGAAAGTTATTTTTTCCCATCCCAGAGAAAGAATTTCTACATGGGCAGATTTCCACAGTATAGAAGGATCTGACCTTCTCCTCCTTATTGTGCCTCTGGTTGTTGACAGTGGTTTAAACTAATTGGAGATTGGATGTAAATGTCTCTTCAGTCTACAGCCATTCACCACTCACTCTGACCAAAATCCCCTTGGTAGAAGGCACTGAAGTATCAGACAGAGATACTGGATTTACTGAAACTGCCAAATTCACTGTGCTGATAGTGGAAATTCAGGCACAGTCTGAAAATCACTGNGTGGGAATGCTAGCTTGTCAGGAGCTTTGCAGTCAATGTGGTATTTTTCTCTGCTGCTAGCAGAGACAGTCAAATATCTGGTAAGACTGAATGGGAGAAAAGTTGGCTGGAAACATCAGCATAATTCAAAATATTTGGGTTGCCACTGCAGGAATTCTCACTTAGAAGATGCCATATGCATAGCAAACTACATGTTCTCCATGTGTAAAAGGACCAACAATAATTTTATATTTCTGCAATCCAGAGGCTAGAAAATACTTTGGGAATGGGGTGGCCATAGGAAGAAACAAAACACAGTCTTGACTGTTAATGGATGACCTCACACTTTTTCAGCTGCTTTTTTCTTCTCTGTAGTACATGCAGTAAATTAAGGCACAGACTTATTTGGAACTTGTATAACTTCATGAATCCAAGATCCAGCTATTTCAAACTGAATAGGCCGATGAGTAGGATAAAACCTTTGTTTTCTTTGATTTAGTGTCTGAATGGCCACAGGTCCTTCCAACCAATGGCATTTTCTCTTAACGTTTTTTTCTTCTTCTTTTTTAATTGCACTCAGTGACAATGAAAATCTGGTTTGATAAAATAACATTAGGGAAAGGACAGAAGAGAAGCAAAGCAAAGGAACCCAAGTCCTCTGTGGCTTCCTAACCCTAACTTCACAGACTCTTTCCTTGAGAGTCATAGGAAAAAGTCTCTATCTCTACATCCCATTGTGTATCCCTAGCTATTTCATTGGCTAAAGGCTTTGAGTCAAACTGCTACTAGTCAGAGAAGCAGAAGCCAGAGGCAAATAACACAGAAGACTAAGGCATAATTTGTTTCAAGAAAGGATAAAGGGAAATGTAGCAGACTAATAGTGGAAATGATGCAGTGCATGATACTGGAAATGTCCCAGTCAAAACCCTCTTCACTTTTTCTTCTTCCTTTTATATCATTTAAATCCTCCTTTGCTGTATTTATCTCCTAAAAATGGGGATAACAGATCACAGGGAGCTTGAATAGCTAAAATCCCATAATAGACTGTGTTGAAACATTAATTACATCCATACATGGACGTATACAGGATTTGCGTGTTGGGCAGGAAGACATACGTAAGGTAATAGGGTGGAGCCAGACTCTCTTTGTCTTTGAAAGATTCAGATGCTGAACTGAAACTGGACACTGCTTGCGTTCAAAGGCAGCTAATCTGCTTTTACCAAGATCAAGAAAAAGGAATCCAACTGAGGTTGTCAAAAGTGCAGTCCTTTTGCTGCTACCATGTGGTTTCTTTTCACATTACTCCCCTGTGTATAAAGGACTGTAGATTAGAGCCACAGTTTGGTCCTCTTACGAAACAGAAAATATTTAGCCTCCCTTATTCATCTGAGATTCTTTCATCTGAGTAACTATGAGTATGTTTCTTTTATCTTCTTTCCAGTTACCTTAGCAACATGCAAGGACACTCCAGAGAATCAGTGTCAGGCAACACCTTCACTCTATGCTTTCATGAAGTATTCTAACCTTGACCAGCTCTGATGAGCAGTTTAATAGTAGGCAATTTCAAGCATACTACCTCACATAAATCTTTGTTCCCCCCAACGACATATTGCAGAAAGCAACTCAGCATGTACTCTACCACTACTTTCTCAGCAATAAGAGAGCTTCATTACCTACTAACTAGTTAATCACACTGAGGCTCTCAAGTACAGTATTTAGTTATGTTTGGTCAGTAATCCCTACCTAGAGAGCCCCATGTTGTGACAGCTGCCTTTGAGTGCTCAGTGCCATGCACCCACATGTAAGCAAAGGTCCAGACTGTAATGGCATTTCTTGCCAGTTTGAAGCAACAAGGTGCCATTCATTGGCAAGCCTGTGTGGTTTGCTGCATTGCTGCTATCTCCCTGCTTACTAGACACCCACAGTGCAGTTGGAAACTAATTGGAACCAATGAAATTAGTGGCTGTTCAATAGGAATCTTCACAGTAATCTTTTTCTCCTTGTAATCCTGTTTGCTTTCTGTTGTGCTGGTTCATCTGCCATCCCTGGCTTCCTGAAATCAATGACTAAATCTATAGCTAAGATCAATAGTGAGCAATCACCCCAGCATTTTTTAGGTTGCTATTATTGGGAACATGGCCAAAAATGCCATTAAGCATGTTAGGAACACTTTTCTTTCCCTGAGTCATCAAAATTAATATAAACAGTGGAAATGCTTCTAAAAGCATTAGTGTAACTAATTCAATGTTCCTTGACCATCTCCGCTCAGATGTTCTTAGATGGAATTAACAAATGCTGGATTTCCATTTTCTCTGGCCCAGATGAAAAACGCTGCACTTCTTCACCTGCAAAACTGACTGTTTGTTTTACACACAAGTAAAGAGTAACAGATGGAAAAAATATAAAAGGATTACAGTTTGAAGAACAACAAAGATCTCCTGCTTAACAACTTTCAATGCAGATTTATTTCATGTAGATTAAATAAAGTAGAAATTATCCTTCATTGTTGCTTAACAGCAAACCACTTTTGCCAGTAGGGATACGGTATGAATTTCCAGACAAGTACTGACAGCTGCTACCAGGCTCCAGTCAGTAACCTGATCAAATTGACCTGGTAACAGCTTCATGTGTATGTGAAATGCTGTAGCTCCTTTAGCCCCCACACCAGATATACAGTGCAGTGGAGCCAAGCTACCAGTGAAACTGAGGGTACCATCTAAGACATCTACCCACTACAGGTAATGCATGGTTCCTTTTATCATGTAACGATAAGTACTGATATGAATATGTCTTTAACTAGATGTGTGTATACAAATGTAGACACCCCTTGATATCTGAAGATTTGCAGTATTTAGCATCTTCCCTCTCCACTTCTGTGAGGTCACAATAAGTGACAGACTCTGAATTGTTCAATGTGACTACAGAAGGAGAAGATTTTGCCTGGCCATTGCCAGGTCCTGGCTTCTGTTCTAGGTCCAGCTAAGCAATTCATTAAAACATCGCTGAAAGAAATGGACAGTTTTAAAAGAGACAATTCTGGAACTAATGCAAAGAAAGTGTACTTGCAATATGAAAGTGCTTCCAGAACTGGCTGTCACCATTTTACTTACCTTGAGAACTACTTCTATGCACATTTCCCATCCTGCCTTACACCACTTTGTCCCATGTTACTTCTGTTTGCAGACATGTCCAAATGCAGAGACAGAATAACTTCTATCTGATTATATTGCTCTGTCTCTTCCCTGGTAATACCTCTCTCATACAACACCATTTAAGACTGCTTGTTCAACTCTCTACTTCTCATCGTTGGAATCTCTTCCTTTTTTTTTTTTTTTCTGCTTTCCTGCCTTAAATAATGCCTCTTTCTTTGCCCACATCATGTAATAATGGACTTTGGCTGCATTGTGGGGAATGTAGGTTAATCATTAGGAAATACTTTGTAATAGTGAATATAGGCAAATTGCCTCTGGAGGCTGTGGAAAGATTCAGTTAAAGATGATGCCATTTTGGCACATAACAATGATGGATAACCTTTCATAATCCCTGCACTCCTAAGATCTATTTGTCCTCTCCATGTCTTCTCAAACCACAGGGGTGAATTTATCTTCTAACCTGATTACAATGAGGTTAAAAAGAATCCAAAATTTGTTTTGCTTCTGGGGCAGCCTAATTGTGGTTTTGTTTTTTTTTTTCTGTCTCCTCTTAGACTGCTAGCATGTGAACACTGGTAGAAAGAGACTACCAGGGTAGGGAAGGTGCCATGATGAGATCCTGTGTGGCTGTTCTTACATCTAAGTGACTTTTCTGGTTTAAGACCCTGATCTTCACTTCAGAATGACAGAAAATACAGACAGGAAAAGAAAACAATCACTGGGTCATTAAGCCTATCCTTACATTAATTCAGGGCAGGTTGAGATAGAAGGAAGGTGGGCGAGACAGTGGGCAGATGCCATAATAAGAGCAGTCATCAAATTGCTTTATAGATTTGTGCTGAAGGGACATACACTAGAAGTTATCTGCTCAGAAGTGTTGATAGATTTTTCTTGAGAAATAGATGAAGAAAGGTAAGTTCAAAGTCTAGACCTCCCTTCCCTCTATCTGAGTTGATGAGTGAGCCAGGACATGCTAATGTAGGTTCCTAGACAAAACTGATCATAGAATCATAGAACAGTTACAGNATCTGAGCAGAGTTCTTAGTCTAGAGAGGCAAAACTCATCCATATGCAACACTGCAGAAGAGCCTTCCTTAGGCAAACCAAAATGTTTACATCCTCTATCTTTGGCAGCTGATTGCTGTTATAGCAGTTTGTCTATCACACACAAGTGTGAAGTGGCAGGCAAGCAGGCTGAGACTGCTAATGGACTGATGCTTGTTCCCTTCCTGACAGGAGTTTTCGGAGGCATGGCAAGTATACATGGACACCAAGGGAACTTTTGCAGGTGAGACAATCACAACAAGCTGCTTCTATTTAGCTTCAGGCTGCAGACAAAGCAGGCAGTATGAAAAAGCAAGTTGGGAAAAGGGAGCTGGTAATCCACAGCTGAAATGATGGCCATTTTTCGGATGTTTTTAAGCCCATTACCCACAGGAGGAAAAAAATATTGTCTCAAAGTGAAAAAAGAAGAACTTTGATAAGGGAAGCGCTATTTTTTACTGGGGGGAGAAAACAATGAACTTGAAGGTGTGACTGGATAAAAGCCCTCCAGGGCATAAAATTCAACAAATGTTTCAGGTGAAATTCCATCTGCCCATCTCTGCCCTCTTCAAGCACCCAAACTGGCATTACAGAATGAAATGCGAACGGATTATGGAATTACTCTGTAATTATATACTGAATGTAGAAAGAATTTTTCAGAGTTCTCTTCTTCATATCAGAACAAAGAAAAAAACTTAATATTAGCACAAAAAGTCCCTCATCACAGACACGGTGAGTTTTTCAAATCTGCAAATTGAGGAGAACATACAACTTTGCACTTTGACCTGATTTGTAAGAAATCCACTTTTTTTTGTGTATGTGACTGCTGTTTCAAATCTATGTTGTTCCCCTACAGCTGTTCCATCTCTTCCTTTGTGTTCAAACCAGTCTGGAACCTCATAGAGTCATATAAGGTTTTAGTAAAAAAAGATGGCAAGGATGTAAACTGAAGCTGAGTCACTGTTGTCAGTGTTTCAGAGATTGGAAGGACTTGGGGATTTATAAACATGTAACATTCATATATGCTTCAGACTGCAGATATTCACTGTTAATAAATGAGCTAATAGTGTTTCTCTGCATGAAGTGGCTGCAGTATTAGCTCAGCACCAAGCATATATGCAAAGCCTTTTTTTGTCACATCACAACCCCCTTCAATAGCTAGGGCTAACTGCTTCTTTTTCTAGTAGCCTCACAAGGAAGCAGAAGATTGACATCTTGCAGCATTAATGCCAACTCTGCTGTTTCCATCCTGTACCACTGACTTAGTGGAGGTCCTTTACCTCTACCCCTGCACTTTCTCACCTTTCAAAATCACCAGCCTGTCATCTGTCCACACTTCATTAATAGCAAAAAATATAATGCTGGAGAATTATCCATTCTTAACTAGACAAGTATGTATGAAGAAGCTGTATGGCATAAAGGCCATCTTTATATCCTGGACCTGTCAAGTACTCATCATAGTTCAACCTTTGTTCAAAATTGGGGCTTTTTGGTGCTGCAGTGTAAATAAACACATAATATAAAATGATAGACAAGCTACTGCAGAGGACAGGCAGCTCATGTGAAAAAGAATAAAGGTAACCTCTCAAGTAATTTCAAGAACAAATTAGCACCACCAGTAGTCTACATGATAGCTTTACTGAAGGAAATAATTTTCGTAGGAAGTGTTTGGTGCAGCTCAAAGTAGGAAATTTAACGTAGTTTTAGTGCCCAAAGACAAGAGGTTTATGGAGATTTAAAAACTGTGGCAGATTTATCCCTAGATAAAGAATGCTTTATGAAAAATCAAAATAAACCCAAAGGTTTTGAGTGACTATTGGTGTTTGGAGCCTGGAAGTCTCTCTTCTTTAAGTATTTTAAGTACCATTTAGAGCAAAATAACCAAACCAGTAATTAAGCTGTCAATTAAACCAATGATATACACAGTATACAAAGGAAGTTTATTCCAAATGTAATACTCTAAAAAAGTGATACCCTTCAACAAACACAAATAAATATTTAATTTAAGGAGCAACAGCAATTTGATTTTTATAATTATTTCACTCCCACCTTACCATTTCTTAACATTCAAGTGTTCTATATCATATACACTGGGACAGGAGGCTGTCAAAAATGCTGCTGTCCCTGAGAGTGCAATCATGGTATGGTTTCATTTGTGTGTCTCACTTTAATGAAACACCTTCATTTGATCTTGAGTGCTGTAGTGAAGGTTTTGCTAAGGATGAACCTGAGACTGTGGCTATTTCCTATTGGTGTAATTGACCCCATGTAGGTAATTCAGGCATGTTTGTGTTTAGTGGCACAATCTTGTTAGCTCTGGTAATTGAACTCTGATAACAGTAAGAAATGGATTTCAATAATAGAAGCAGGAAGAACAGCTTTCCTTCCAAATGCTACACAAATGAAAGACACCATTTTTTCTCTGCTCTCATTTTTCAGAACAGTGTTAAATATCATGTATTTCACTACATGGCTTTCACATCCTAAATATCTTGGACTTAGTTCAGAGTTTTGAATATAATGTAAATTATGTAAATCTTGAGGCTTAAATGTAAGCTTGGTATCCTCTGAAGACACTGTCTACTTATAAAGTCTTTCTTGACAATCTCAAATGTTCCAGATAAACTATTCCTAACCTTATAATAATATTTTCTCTAGAATCAGTTCATCAGATTGTCCTTTTCAGGCTACCAAATGCTAATGTCCAGCCACACTGTGCCCTCTAATAGGCAATGAGCAGATAACAATTCCCTGTCAGGAAGACAAATAGAACTAGTTGGATGTGTGGTTAGAAGTAATTAATTATAGAATGGATATCATCATAAAGGAATAGGACATCCTGTGTTTTCTCTTTCAGTATACTAGCTGAAATACAACCTGAGTCATTAATTGGTGTCCACCAGTAGAATGTCATCCAATTTTCCCTCCACTAAGAATTCCCCAAAATGAGCCTTCTAAAACTGTGTTCCCCTAATGCCACTAGATTGCATTTGGACACTGACCAGTGAATCCACATGAATGTGCATATCAGAGACATGACCAAGCTAGAGGACAGTATTTAATCTCTAAACCACTAATGGAAGTATTGGATTTATCTTTGATTTGAATAAACCTATCTAATTTCAGACATGCATCAAGGTATGAAGACAAGATTATATTGTCAGTATGATGAAGCTTACACACTGCTGTATGTATTTTCTTTGCAACCACAAGAAGCAGCAAACATTTTTTCCCCAATAACTGCTATAAGCTGTCTATGAAAGAAATGCATGCCAATTATATATATATATATATCTCACATATATTAAAGCACTGGAAACAATAGTGCTGTTGGTTGTTAATTTCTAAATGTCATTAATTTGCACATTATTTTAATTAACATAATCTAACAGGCACTGCAGTTATGACTGGTATGCATTTGAAAACTTCATAGGTCTTCATTCTGCTTGGCTTGGATGGCTCACATGGGCATATACTTTGCTGGATAGAACAAGCAGGATGGCCAGGCCCAAAGTGTGGTGCTGAATGCAGTTAAATCCAGTTGGCAGCTGGTTACAAGTAATGTTCCCCAGGGCTCAGTTTTGGGGCCAGTCCTGTTAAATATCTGTGGAGTCACCATCCCTGGAGGTATTTAAAAGACATATAGATGTGGTGCAGAGGGACATAGTTTAGTGGTGACTTGGCAGTGCTAGGTTAACAGTTGGACTTAATGATTTTAAAGGTCTCCTCCATCCAAAATGATTCTATGATTCTACTTACACCAGAAATGATGAGAATCTGGTGAATAGCACAATCCAGATGATAGAGATCAATAAAAAAGCTTTTTATGAGCAGCTATTGCATCAAACAGGCTCAATGGAGGCATATAATACATTTTTTTTGAGTGTACAGCTGAGTTTAAAAAAGTGAAGCAGGCAAGAGCCATTTTTACTAAGAAATTGTGAAAATTAGAAGTGCAAATAAAGGTTTTAGTTTTAACCAAAGGGTAGAAGCAACATCAGATTGATTGTGGGATGTTTTACCAACCCAGCTCTGTTAATATCTACATTTTTTTCCTGAAGATTGCTACAAATATTCACGATTGTATAAATGGCTAACTCATTCCTAAGATGTGGAATTCTTTGAAATGAAATGCAGTGAATATTTGAGACTATCTGGTAGTGTAGTCTGAAAAAAGACTTACAAGAAGAAGAGCTTCTCCTATACTATACATTTGCCTACCCTATGTTCATCAGTGTGGTAAGTGCCTTAAAAAATTAGTACTCCTGAATAACTGTAATATTTTCAGATCTGATTTCACTTGCATATAAAAGCTCCAAGACATTTATATCAGCTTTTCTAGACTTGCTGTTTATTTCCAAGTTTTGAGTATTCTAGTGAAGGAGGTCAACAAGAAACCAAACTGCCTAGCCAACGCACACTATTAAAACAGCCCACTTTCAAACTTCCTATATTTAGAGTATTAAATCTGTAGCATATTGGCTTTGGCTATGCACTTTGCACTGTGCTAGCTCTCTTATTGCAATATGGAATGCTCTTACTACTGCAGAGAGTTCTGCAATCTGAGATGAACCCTCAACTTGATGGACATCTGTTTTCCAGAGTCCTTTCTCGAACCAGGCTACCACTGCATTGTTAGTCTTACCAGATCCATCTGTAAACACAGTGACAGCTAGAGGAAATATCCGTTTTACATCACACACATTAGATCGCACACATGCCTTCCTGGACCACTCACAAAAGGGAATATGGTGGCAGATAAAGCCACAAATTCAGCTTTTTCAGTTAATTCAGCACCTACACCTAACAATTTTGAAAAAGCAAAAATTTCTCATAGCTTTTTCCACCAAAATTCTAAGTCACTGCAAAAAATGTTTCAATTAACTAACTCTCAAAGCAAAGCCATTGTGTCTGCATGTCCAGATTGCCAATTAGTAACCCCAGTTAAATCCGAAGGAGTCAATCCTAGAGGCCTCAACCCTTTAGATCTCTGGCAATCAGACGTGACACATATAGCACAATTTGGCAGGTTGAAATATGTACACGTGTCTATAGACACCTGTTCAGGACTCATGGTTGCCACAGCACATACTGGGGAAAAGGCTAAAGATGTTAAAAGACACTTTTCCTCAGCATTTGCCATGATGGGTGTTCCAAAACAAATAAAAACAGATAATGGCCCAGCCTACATTTCTACCTCTCTTAANAAATATTTGGCTAAGCTTGGCACAGTCTTTCAGTTATGCCAAAAATTTCAAATCAATAAAAGCATATCCAGTTTTTAGAAAATAAAAAAGGTGGAAATGTAGCGATGGACCTACAATATGTAAAGTGGAAGAAGTCCTGTCAAAGATGGACTTCTGAAACTGATAAAGGAATTAACAAACCTGTACCTGTATAAGTGCTACAAGGAACTCTGTTTCCCAGAAGCCCCTTGGGAAATTACTATGTATATTTGACCCTGGCTACCCCTCCCTATTGGCTGTGAAACCTGACCTTCCTGGGCAGTGGTTAGAATGCCCAGGGACCCCTTGATTGGTTGTATGCAAATTTCCCCAACTCTTTAAGTACCTGACCAGGTAACAATAAACTCTTTCTCTTCCTGCTATCCGGCGTGGTGTGTGGTCTCTGCTCTCTGCTTGGGGTAGAGTAAGCCACGTGGCCGGCGGGAACAGGGGGAGCACTCCTCTGCCCTCCAACCATAAGGACCCCCACTCCTAAACCCAAGGAGGGCAGCATCAGCCACTACATCTTTCTACTACTTTAAAAATGGTGTGCGCATATTGTGCAAAGCTCCAAAGAAACAAAACCGAAACCTCAGAATGGATTGTTATAGACAAAATTTTTCCTTTAAATTGAAGAATTAATTTGAAGAAACAAACCCAAAACCTCAGAAGAGACAAGTATGGACAAAATATTTTCTTTAGAATAAAGAACGCATTATGAATATGTTTAAAAATAAATGTAACACTCAGGGTAAGAGAAAAAAAATACCTGTGAAAAGCCGATCACCTCTCCATTTTCACTGAGCACGTTAAAATTGATGACTGGACCCTGGACATCAGGATTGCTGAAATCTGTATCACTGTAAATACGTACTACAGGAGCCCCATTGGCATATTTTAAGGTAGAGAGCACAGTATAGGTGTAGTGAGCTAGTGCAAAGGTATGCTGCTTTATTTTCTCCATTCCACCTACAAAACAAAAGTGCATTTACAAGTCAGATGACTTATTTTTATAGAAAAGTAAAAAAGATGATTTTTCAGAATGGTGTAGCTGGGAGGTAACTAGCATAAAATTGGTTGTTTGGGGTTTCTTTAAATGAATATACTATTTGAAAAGTTTCTTTCCTCATACAAAAGCTTCAGACATACTTCCACACCAAGGACTTATCTACAGTTAATCTTGAAGAAATCTAAAGTTACACTGAAATGGATTTGTGCACATTGCAGCTGATAGTTCTAGCCTATACATATCAGTAAGATGTTCTGGCACAATTAACTTGAAAAACAAGTTTTGCTCCAGATCTGAGGCACCAATCCTAGCACAGCATAGAAAGCAAATTGCTCTGTCTAAGATAAAATAAAACAAATAAATTCTAAAGAAAATTACAAAATTGAAGTGCTAGACCACATGGAGTTTTCTTGAATACTGAAAAAATATTCTTCCAAGATTGCTCTTCTTTTGCATAATTAAAAGAAAGAGGAAGTTATGAACACCTCAGTGACTACACCCATGCAAGCTATTTGCTCCAGATAAGCTTTGCAGAGAAGTTTTCACAAAACTTGGCCTGGAAAAAGCATGAAGAGGAAACATGTCTTCTTTGTTGCTATGTTGTTTCCCCCCCCTACACTGAGAAGTTTGGAAAAGAGGACTGCAGAGATTTCCTTACAGATGGAGACCTCTTCTACATTTCTGCTTTTATCTGTTAGGTGCCCCTATAGAAATTGCTCTCATTCCTGTGCTCGGATGATATGCCACAGGATGATATACCATGGTCACCTATGGCTTTGGGGATATTCTGATTCTCTGCAGAAAGCTAAAAAAATAAGCGTCAGATACAAACCTAGCCATTTCAGTCAAATGAGAATATACATAATCTGACACAAAGAAGCAGGTTGTGACATTCACTGGGATAAATCATTGACAGGAGACAAGTAACTGGGTGTGACGATAAATGTGGTAAAAGGGAATAACCCTAACCCTATCAAACAGTAATTTATTACACAGAACATGAAAATTACATGTAATTTTCAAAGTAGAAGCTGAAAAACTATGAATTTGCATCTTTATGGAAGAGAATTAAAAGATAATATGATCTCAAAGTATTTTAAGAAACACAGGGAGGTATCTGAAGGCTAACAACATATTTAATCCCAATTAAATCTCCACCAGAGACAGCTGGAATTTTGTCTGAAAAAAATCCAAAGTGGTTACTATAATGCACGCTATCTGTTGCACTATAGTAGGCCTACATCGGGGGGGGGGCGGGGAAAGAATAATTTCCTCAAAAGCTGGTGAACTGAAACAGTATTTTTCTGCCTGGGTTTTAGACCCAGAGTATTTTCTCTAACATTATCTTATTTGAGGTACATGAGCATTTCTGTAACTAAAAATATGTCTGACATTTTCTTTTGCTTTCTATTTTTAAACTGAGTGACTATGAATCTCACACTTCTGCACATACCATTTTTATATCAGAGTATCTGGAAACTTCAACAGTTGGATATAAACATCCTTGGACAGAAAACTTGTAATAGGCTTGCTGACTTTTGTGTCTTTACTCGTAAAAAGACTGTGTCATTTTTTAATGTATATAAACGAAAAAAACAAGGCATCTTTTTCCTGATACACAGAAAAATTACAGCAACTTTTGCTATTTCACTTTTCTTCAAGGTTCTATATTATGTGCTATCTCCTGTAGATAAGCTAGGAGAGCAGATTGTAAAAGCACAGAAACAGATTAGATGTAAGGTGGAGGTACATTTTTTGGAGCTAAAGAATAATAAAGAGGAATAAGATATTTAATGAGATACTAACACACAAAGCAGTCTCAAGGAAGGTTGCCAGAAGCTAATCAGTACAATTTCTACAATGTTAGCCACAGTAAACTTGGCAAGCATCTCTAGAACATTTTGGTCTGAAAGATTTTTTTGTTTATCTGAAAAGCTATTTTCAGAGTCTTTGAGAATAAAAGATTGCCTAGTCAGAGATGTCCCAGCCACTGTTAACTTGGTGCAAGTTAAGAGTCTTGAAAAAGTAACAAAACAAAACAAAACAAGCTTTTTCTTAGCATTTGCCAGAAAGTAGCTGAATAGCTGAAAGTAGCTGAATAGCTGAAAGTAGCTGTCTTGAGAGAAGTGACTGCCTTGTCAGCTTCTGAGATGTCTGTAATCCCCTGATTCAGAGCTTTTCCAAATGGGCAGGAATCTTTTAATGGAAGATTAAACTACTGTCCTTGTGTCTTGTTGAAGAAATCTCTTACTTCAGAAATTTCAGTCTCTCATTCACAGCAATCATCCTGCTATCATTTCTATATTGTCTTCAGCCGTTCTCTTTTAAAATTGCTTAATCACATTTCCTTGTTCATTAGTGCGAAGCTGATGAGCCTCTTAATTATTTATTCTGACAAATCCAAATGCAATAGCCTGCACTTGCTTTGCTGCCCCGTGACTGGGGAGTGAAAGCAGTGTTGCCAGTGCCTCGTGTTTTTAAGAAACAGAATAGCTTGTGATTAAGTCACAGAAAACCCCGTGAAACAAATGCTGGGAATCTGAAGTTTGTTCTTACAGAAAAAGTTATATTCAGAAAACAGTTGTGATTTATTTTTGTTTTGCTAAACTAAATGATCTGTACTTTATCCTGCATAAATCCAGTGCTTACTTCATCTTCCTCTCTCTACTAGGGAAAAGCATATGAAGAGGAGAAAATAAAAACTAGAACAAATCTTTGGTCTCTAACATGATCTAAGGACTTGCATTATTGCATCTAGTCTCCTATGTGGTGTGACAAAAATAAAATCCATTGCTTGACTGAGCCTGTCTAGGGTAAATGAGAAGGTAATCATCTATATTATGGTTGAATAGATACCTATTACTTTATTGCATTTGTGCATTTTATCTTCTCTCTCACCGGATCTCTGGTTTTATGTCCAGTTCCTTAACTCTGAGTACTTGGAGACTCCTCCCTAGCTGCCTATTTGGGGATAAAAGTAGCATACCTTAAGCCTTTTGGAAGACTTACAGCTTGGAAAAATCAGCAGTACTTCATCTTGAGAAGGTGCTAGGAAGGACTCAAGTGCCCTGACTCCCTCTCACTTAATGGATTTTATTCCTTACCAATGCATTGTCTCATTAATGTGAACTGCATCTAGTTGCTCCTAAAAATAATTTTAAAATGCAGAACAATTTATGCTTTCTGTAGTTTTGATCAGAATAAATCTGAATGTAGTCTGAACTACACCAGTTGAAGTCTATCTGATACTATTCACTGTATTTATATGTGTAGGAACACATTCAGCACAAAGGATACTCTCATTCATTATTTACTTCTTCCAATGGTAGAAATAAAAGGACTTTCCTGTCAAAAGAGAAACTCCTGCATTTCTGTGGATTAATATGCCCCTTATTACTTTGTCCCTATGTGTATGTTTTGACTTCACATTAAGCCAGACATGATCATTTAATTAATTCTTCTTCCCAATAGCACTTCATTTTTTACACTTATTTGTTGCCACAATGAATGTCACATACATTTCCAGTGGCAAAGTTATTGAGCAGAAGAGATTGTCAGAGAAAGCTTAGATTTTGTGTACAAACCTCCTTGCCAAAGTACTTTAGCAAACCTGTAGAGATACTGTTAAACCTCATATTGCTGATATATGTTTGTACACCAGATCCTGACAGATTAGCACAACTTCATACCTACCATCCCATCTTATACTTCCATTTGTGCCCTGTTACAGAAATTGATATTGTTCCAGTATGGAAAATTCAGAGTGCCAGTGCACTGGACAACCTACAGGTGAGCTGACAATGTCAGCTTTTCCATAGGAATTGCATGTATTCATATGCTTATCCTTAGAGATCATGGGATAGTTCAGTCATCCAGAAGAGAAAGGTAAGTCAACTCACATTTACAAGAGAGTTCAAACTATGTGCACAGCTGTCACCATGGTGCTGTAATCCACTGCTTGGTTTGCCTGGTGATAACTTCTTGTAGGGGTAATGGCTTTAAATTAAAGGAGGGGAGATTTTAAACTGGTTACAAGGAAGAAATTTTTCACAATGAGGGTGCTGAGGCACTGGACAGGTTGCCCAGAGAGGTGATGGATGCTCCATCACTGGAAACATTCAAGATCAGGTTGGACAAGGCTCTGAGCAACCTGATCTAGTTATAGGTGTCTCTGCTCGCAGCAGGGTGCTTGGACTAGATGACCTCTAAGGGTCCCTTCCAGCTCTAACCTTTCTATGATTTGCATTATCTTTGTATTATCTACTTGTTATATGTAAAATACAGTTAAAATTTTATTTTTCTGGTCGAATTTTATCTAATCAGAGAAATATGAGATACATAGATGTCCAATAAGTATTCAGTACAGAATGCTTTTGAGTCAGCATAGATTTGGTTTTACTTTACATAAATGGCAAACAATCTCCTCGCTCACAAAACCAGGATTTCAGGAGCACAAATATTCAAATATTAGTTCTTTTCGCAAGTACTGGAGACAGACAGGCATATGTCAACATCTACAAAAGATTTTGAANTAGAGATCATGGGATAGTTCAGTCATCCAGAAGAGAAAGGTAAGTCAACTCACATTTACAAGAGAGTTCAAACTATGTGCACAGCTGTCATCATGGTGCTGTAATCCACTGCTTGGTTTGCCTGGTGATAACTTCTTGTAGGGGTAATGGCTTTAAATTAAAGGAGGGGAGATTTTAAACTGGTTACAAGGAGAAAATTTTTCACAATGAGGGTGCTGAGGCACTGGACAGGTTGCCCAGAGAGGTGATGGATGCTCCATCACTGGAAACATTCAAGATCAGGTTGGACAAGGCTCTGAGCAACCTGATCTAGTTATAGGTGTCTCTGCTCGCAGTAGGGTGCTTGGACTAGATGACCTCTAAGGGTCCCTTCCAGCTCTAACCTTTCTATGATTTGCATTATCTTTGTATTATCTACTTGTTATATGTAAAATACAGTTAAAATTTTATTTTTCTGGTCGAATTTTATCTAATCAGAGAAATATGAGATACATAGATGTCCAATAAGTATTCAGTACAGAATGCTTTTGAGTCAGCATAGATTTGGTTTTACTTTACATAAATGGCAAACAATCTCCTCGCTCACAAAACCAGGATTTCAGGAGCACAAATATTCAAATATTAGTTCTTTTCGCAAGTACTGGAGACAGACAGGCATATGTCAACATCTACAAAAGATTTTGAATAAAGAGACTAAGATAAGGCAAAGACTGAAATTGAGCCTCTAGAATGAAAGCTCTGGTGCTTAAGGTTTTTCAGGCTGTACTCAGAAAACTCTGTGATCTGCATTCAAATGCATTTCTTATCTCTTTTATTATGAGAAATTAAATACTGGAGATAAGGAAGAAGAGAGCCATAAATCAAATATACAGTAATTTTTCTAACTTACTGTGAAAAAAACCCAGAGAAATTGAGGTTTACATGAACAAATTCTCTGTTACTCCAGTAAATCTAACCTCACATATATCTTTGGATAAGAAAAAGAGCAATGTGATTCATCATTCTTCAGTTTTATTTAACAGATAGCAATGAAGCAGAGAAATTATGAGCTGAAATCTCAGCAAACCAATCAGCAGGGAGTGAAACCAAGATGTAGCAACTTTCTAATAAATCCCAAATAAGACAGATCACCATGTGAGACCTGTGAACCAGTGTGCTAATGAAGCCATGGAACCTGTAAATCCTGTCGAACATTTGGAGTCCTTCCTTCACTTCCTCCAAGGAGCATACATTAGGACTCATTTCTGAGCTTTTTTTTTTGTGTTCTTTTATGCACAGAACTTGATGTCTCTGACTGAAATCTGTCACCTGCCTGATGTTATTTTCCCAAAGAACATCATTTGAGGATGAACTAGTGTCCTGGTTTGACCGGAAGCTAGGGTCAAAAGAACAATCTTTTGAGAGGATTTTGCCACAATACCCCCTCTCCCCAATAAGACGGGGTTACAGTTCTTGACCCCCCCCCGTGCAGAGGCGCCGCGATGATGGTTTACGACTGCGCATGAGCGGGGTTTCGTTTTTCTTTGTTATCAGTTCCTCGGCTCCTCCCGGCAAATTCTTTCGGGGGGGAAAGAGTTCAGCTACTGAGTCTCTCTTCTTTTAAAGAAACAGTGTCCATATCCAAATTCAAAAGTTCAAAAGGGAACATGATGTACACTCTTAAATTTCAATCACTCCAGGACAACTAGGTAATGATAGGTTCATCTATCTCCTTTGCAAATTTGAGAGCTTTGGCTTAAAATTACATTAACCAATTAACTACAGTAACCACTGCTATTATTTAGCATTCCTTCTTCAAACAAAATACAGCAAACACAGAAATGAAATATTCCTATAATGATCCAATGCCCTGATCCTAAGTGCAACCCTGAAATGCTATAAATACAATACCAGGAGAGGAAATAATGAGAAGAAAATATAATCAACTTGGTAAGAAAACTTGATTACTCATTCTCTGGTAGGGCTCCTACATTCACCAATACAATTATTAAATATATACATTAATGGTGTTTTTTTTATTCCCCTAAATTATGAGACCTGCTGTCCTAAGTCAGACCAAATCTAGCTACTGCCTGTCTCCCAGAGTAAGGAGTGGCAGATGCCTAGAGAGTATGTAACTTCTAAGCACCTACAACTGATAGTTTAAGGATTAAATAAACAGACTGTAAATAAAAAAATGCATGAAAATGAGCTTACAGGTTGGCTAATAGGAACTAAGCATTACTTCTTAAAACAGATCTAAGGGTATAGGAGCCTTTCATGGAACTTAAGCATTAAAATTAATACATTAACACCTCCTTGGAGTCAACAGAAAGGAAGTGTTCTAATGTAATAGCATTCCAATATTGGTCATAACTGTTAGCAAATCTAGTTCATTAAAACTCAACATAAAACACTGTAGCCGACTTATCAGCAAATTTATAAAACCATCCATCATTCACCCTCACAGACAATGCATAAAGCATGGACAGTCTAATCAACTTGATCCATAAAACACATGTAATAAAAATTGATTTGGGGACTATGACCCTTTCTGCAACTAAGGCGACTACATTTTTGACCAAAAAAGGAAAAACCTATGTCTCTAGATGTCATTTGTCCTTCCAAAAATATAATACCTTGCCACACAGAGATTAGAGCAGGCTTCTTTGTGAAGTTAAGATGTAAACAAAATAAATTACGTATAAAGGAAATTTCAGTTACGAAACTATGCTCTTTTTTTCTTTTTAGTTGAAATGTACATAGTTTTAGTTCAATTATATAATTAAGTTGCAACAGTCTATGCCACAAAATCAGTGTCCGGGCTGAAACATTACTAAATCCATGCAGAATTCAGTGGGTAACATGAGGACCTTTTACTCTTTCAGCACTAATTCTTTGCATAATAGATAAATCCTTCTATTCTCCTCCTTCTCCACACCATCTCAATAGTTTAAGACGGTGGGAAGCAACTGCTTAATCCTCTATTCAGAATGTTATACCAAAACCAAACATGAAACACATATTTGGTGTTTATCTTAATGAACAGAAGGCTCTTTGATGCAACATCTCCCACTTCCTTAGAACAGCTAATTCAAGCTTGTTTTCATACAGTGAGGGAAGACACAAGTGTTTGTTCTGAGTAAAATGAGCAGCTCAGTCTGAAAGAAGCAACTCCTAATTTTCAAACATCACAATGAAGAATACTTAGCTTTTTTTTTTTTTTTTGCTTTTTAAAGAAATTTCTTGGGAGTAATGTAAGAGAGAAGGGGTTGTATATGCCAGCTGGTTGACCCCTATTGTAATTACAGATACAACTCTATTTTGTTTAACTGCTTGTTAGACTGAAAGTTACCTAGCAATTCAAATAAGCTCCAGGTTAAGATACATTTAATTTCCTGTTTGCTATTGTTATGACATTTCAGTTTTGAGCAGTGGAGGGTGTGTCTGTGTGTGTATGTATGTGTGGGTTTGTCCATCCTATTTTTTTCTTCCATGAGCCCAAGCTATACTCTCAGCAGAAGAAATAATTTCATAATGACCTTTCAAACCATAATAGTAGCAAAACAAAAGATGACTTTCTTAAAAAGGCAGAGTGTTTTGCACAACTGTTGAAAGCAGCATTCAAACAATATCTCCAGAGTGCTGGATGACACAAGCCCACAGAAGTTTCTGTGAGAACAACAGAATCATAGAATGTTAGGGGTTGGAAGGGACCTAGAAAGATCATCTAGTCCAACCCCCCTGCCAGAGCAGGATCACCTAGATGGGGTTACACAGAAATGTGTCCAGGCAGCTCTTGAATGTCTCCAGAGTAGAAGACTCCACAACCCTCCTGGGCAGCCTGTTCCAGTGCTCTGTCACCCTTACTGTGGAAAAGTTTTTCCTCGTGTTAATACTAAACCTCCTATGGTCCAATTTGCTCCCATTCCCCCTTGTCCTAACATTGGATGACATTGAGAAGAGCCTGGCTCTCTCCTCCTGACACTCACCCTTAACATATTTGTAAACATTAATGAGGTCCCCTCTCAGTCTCCTCTTCTCCAGGCTGAAAACACCCAGCTCTCTCAACCTGTCCTTGCAGGGCAGATGCTCCACTCCTTTAATAATCTTGGTGGCCCTGTGCTGGACTCTGTCCAGCAGCTCCCTATCCTTATTGAGCTGGGGTGCCCAGAACTGGACACAGTATTCCAGGTGGGGCCTCACCAGGGCAGAGTAGAGGGGGAGAATAATCTCTCTCAATCTGCTGGCCATGTTCCTCTTAATACAACCTAGGATGCCATTGGCCCTCTTGGCCTCAAGGACACATTGCTCATCCCTGAAAGTACATATTTATGTGATACTTGCATTTTACCTGTAAAGGCTTTATCTCCCAAGGTTTTTCTCAGTCCAGCAGAACAACTTCTGCTTATGATTCATCTTAACAACTAAATGCAAAAGAAGCTTGTACTATAAAAGCACATGAATCCTCCTGGTAGCCTTTAGAAACCTGAATGTAAGATATAGGCCTGTTTTCTGCTTTATAATAGAAGTGTCTCTGTCCTTTGTTTAATGGACCCTGCTATGCACAATTCTTTGAAGTCAGCATTTGAAAGCTTCACTACTGCTTGTTTCCTGGTGTTTTCAACTCCCAACAGTTAGACTGCTAATATAAGACATCGAACTCTGTCTCTAAGCTAGTCATGGGGATTTAGAAAATGTAAGATGGGGCACTAAGTCTTACCTTTTCAAGTCAATAAGACTAATTCAGCCCTGATTTTGCATGAACACATATTTACTTATTTGAGTCAGAAATATCTTTGTAATGACTTTAACATAGTAGGAGGGAAAAAACCTTTCTCATCTCCTGCTCAGCCAGAGACTATGATACTACCATCAGGTCTGCAGTTAAGTACAATTCTTGCCTCTACTTTTCTATAAGACCCAGTCATCAGTATTATTTGATGATCTCATGACTTTCTAATGGTTCCACATTTGTGTGGGTTGTTTGGTTTTGTTTTTATTTTCCCCTGAGGGCAGCTGCAGATCAATGGAGACAAACAATAAGCTGAATATAAAGATAAATACAAATGTGTTTTTATTAGGAGGAAATCTCTCTCCAAGCATCAAAAGAATCCTTTAAAGTATTCTGAAAATGCAGCTAGCTTCTTTTTCTCCCTAAGATGACAGATCCCAATCTGAAGTCTTGCTAGAATATAAATCAGTTCTGTTTCAAAGCTTACCATGGCTGCATCATGTGAAGAAGAAGGGGTAGGTGTGTGCTCAAACCTGGCACTTCAGTACCCACTGGATTGACTCTACCTTACTACAGGCTTTACATTAGCAATACTTTTAACATAGTATTTCTGGAATCTATTGGTGAAACACTTTGGTGACCAAGGCAGTATATTGATTTGCATTCCAGATTTTCCCTGCCTGATGATATTGGTTGGAGACTTTCCCTCTTTTTCTCTGACAATCTCTGAACCAGGGCTGTGGCTGCCAGAGTATGAAGTAGAGGGGTCTGTGCTCTTGTACAGCCTTTCTATCCCATTCTTGCTAAGGCTCCACAGAAATTGCCCATTACAGAAAAAGGAAAAACCACAAGTTAAATTAAACCAAGAAATATGATACAGAAAAATAAAAGTTTCCAGACAACAAATTCTAAGGCATGGTGTTGACTGGTGATGGAACAAGGAAAATGTACACCTAGGTTTTCCTTCTCTATCTGTAATATTCTGGAATATTGGAAGTTGATAAAATAAGCTTAGGCATTGTCATTAACTGAATGATATTTTCCTTATGAAATATTGGAGTTATTGTTATTCACATTTTTCAGATAGCTTGACTTTGCCATTTGTCTTGCATTATCAGACTAAGTCTCTGCTGGGTAATGTTATGATAATAGCTACCATGAAGCGAAGAAACAATGCCATTCATGAAACAGAATAAAGCAGTTTCAATAAATTCTACAAATTGCTTTGAAATGTCCTTGATTTGATGTCTTAATCCTTAATAAGGAAGCATGCAGTCAATATTGAAAAGTGCTCAGGATTCTTAGACCTCATCTGAACTGAGTGACACCAGGGCTCATTCCAAGCTTATTCAACAGGTAATTTTTTTTTTAATAAATATCTACATTAACACCACAAAAGAGACCTTTACCTAATGTTCTGGTTTGAGTTAGAACAGAACTAATTCTGTTCAATGATTTTACTTTTCAGCTAAATCTAAGTAACCACACTTTCTGAAACTAACAGCATGTTTTCACAGACAGTGTCTGCTTCTAGCTATGGTAAGACCTAATGTTTAGATTAGTACCAAGGATTGGTATGCAGACCAAAGTCACTGCTAAATCTTGTGTACTGTGTTTGGGGTGCAGAACAAAAGCTTACACCTGTGGGAAGGAGTGGACTGGAGAGGTGACCCTAAAATGACCACTGAGCTATTCTATTCCATATACATCATATATGATATAAAGTTAAGGGATCAGGAGAGTCATGCTCTCTTCTTCAACGATCGGCATTTGAGGATGACTCTGTCCATTCTACCTTTGATCCCAATCCATGAGTTCCTGATTCAGTTCCAGGACCCAGCTCCTGAGTCTGGTTCCTGTCTGCTGCTCAGTCTAGTCTGGGACTTCTGCCAGAGCATCAGTGGTGATGGGATGTAGTTGCCATACGTGGGGTTGGATTTGGTATTGGTTTTGCATACATTTAGATATATTTCATTTTATTGTTATTGTTTTCATCAGTTTTACTGTTACAAAGTTTTACTTTTCCTTTCCAGTTGACAAGCCTCTCTCCCTTATTCCCTTTCCTTTCCCTTGGGATGGGGAAAGGGATTAACAGAGAGCATCTGTCACTCATTTAAGTGATCGACCCAGCCCTAACCCTGGTCTTTTTTATTAACTTTCCTCCAAGGCCACAACATTAACTCTGCTTTACATCACTCATTGTTCTTGTGAGGAACAAAGGGTGATGTGCTCACACACTTTTTTCCATGTGGTCATTTTTTTGCCTGGATGTAGCAGGCTCAGATCTCTTGAAATTCATTGGCAAAGTTTGTGAGATGGTGAGATGTGTGAAACACATAACATTTCACAGATACTGAAAACAGAAACTTGGACTAAAAAATGGCTGCCACAGTGCTGCCCACTCTCAAAACACACGTTTGAGCAATGATGTTACAATCCCAGTCTCCTCAAGAGTTCATTCAATAAAAGTGAGATGCCAGTACCTCTTGAAGTACAGCCATTGCTGGGGCAAACTCAGCAATAACCTCTGTAAGACAGTACCAGCGTATTTATAAGCAGAATGTCCTGCAGTGTTGGTTGGCATGTATTAACTTTTGGCAGGTTGTCATTATATTGCTTATTCCTATGAGCTTCTGACATCCACTGCACCTAAAATACTGCATGCTCTCCAAGTCATGGAGGTGATGAGTAATAAGATAGTATGGTGAATAAAGACAGAAAATATGTAATTTTGTAGGCACAGCATAGGTATTTTAATCAAATGCAACTTCAGTGTGCAGATCTGCTAAAAAAGAAGATTGGAAGAGAAACCTAAGGTAGAAAATATTAATATTACAAAGTAATTTATTCTAGTTTTTTACTTCCTTCTAACGACTGTACATAGTGTGCTTCAGAAAGAATTAACCATTCTTGGTATTACATCAGCTTCAATAAGCTATAACACCATAAATCAGTCAAAATCTCTGCTTCAGCTTCAGTTCAGGAGAGCTGAAGTATTTCAAGATATGAGCGATTCTTATGTGTACCACTCACTGTCTCATGCTGTAAATCAAGATCTACAGTAAAATAAAGAACTGCCTGCAAAGACAGACTTGGATAAGGTTAAAAGAAAACACTGAACCAAGCATGGCATCAGTGAAAGACAAATGCTACCAACTCGGAGGGAGCCACTGTCAGGGAAGAGAAGCGAAGCAGCATGCACTTAGGAAGCCCTGGCCTTTTCCTATAGAAACCTGTTACACCTGAGCTCTGCAGAAGTGTATTGGGTTTGGCTGACATGGAGTTAATGTCCCCATAGCAGTTTTTCAGAAACGCTGTGCCTTGGGTTGAAGATAACGTGATGCTGTGACTGCTGCAAGATTGGCACAGTACCAAGGGGATGGGGTGGACAAGATCCTGGGAGGGGACACAACCGAGACAGCTGACCCAAACTGACCAAAGAGCTATTCCATACCATATGACGTCAGCTCAGGGGTAAAAGGCAATGGGGGGGAAGTATCGGTGGGAAGAAGACATCTGACCCCCGAACAACCACTACGCGTTTTGGAGCCCTGCTTCCCTGGAGAAGGCCAAACATTGCCTGTTATGGGACGTAGAAACTAAAGCTCAATTTTGCTTTGGTTTGCTTTACTTTGCGCGCACAGCCTTGCCTTTCTTTATTTTGCTTATTAAACGCCTTTACTAAAACCCACGGGCTGTTTCCATCTCGTTCTCTCCCTCTTGTTGTGCCGTGGGAGGTGTGGGGTGAGAACGTGATAGAGAACCTTGGTGGGTACCTGGCGCTTGGCCAAGGTTGACCCACCACAAGAAGTGAGGGAAAAAGAGTACAGGCTGCTGCTGCGCCAAGTAAGAAACTTAAGTTGTAAACACAATAATTAAAAATGACTTAAAACCCCATTTCCCATATTGTTTCTATTTCAGAAAATTTTAACAATAGCAAGGCTTTAGAAAGGAAGGTCCAACTTAAGGCACCATTCATAAACTTCCCTTTTCAGGTGAGAAAGAGAAGGCAAGGTAGAAGGCTTTCTTTTTCCGCCAAGTAGGGATGGTAGATAAAGCTACAATGCTCAGGAGGGGTTTGGGAGCCCAGATTCACTTATCGCTTCCCTTGATGGACTTCAGATTCTGGTTTGTCACCACACATAACAATAAAACAATATATTTTACTTCACTGGTTTCTTTGGAGCTCTCAAAACTTTTTCTTACATCCTGACATAATATTATTAAAGTGGTAATATTGGCTCCTGCTCTTTGGACTGTTCTATGAGATCCATATTTTAAGATAATGAAGGGAAAATGCAGAAATACAGCTTTTTCATGTTTTCTAGTTATTTAGTATTTATGTATTTATTTATTTACTTAGTGCCATACACATCTTTCTTTTTTGATGCAGTTTACTTGCCAAAGACATTCAGAATGCATAAACAGGTCCCTTTTATTATTTGGTAAATGGAAATATTCAGAATATATTGTAGGCTTTACTGAGGAACAAAGAAATTTAAGGAAATAAATACACAGATAATCCTTGGTAGTTTCTTTCTCATTCTTACCCCACCAATGACAAGGGTAATCTTGCAACTATAAATGAAAATTACAGCCATGAAAAAATCTTGACATTTAAAGCATCATGAAATAAAAATCTTCAGAAATGAATCACAGAATATACAGCCACTATGCCTAACAGACACTGAGTGTTACTACTGCCAGCAAAGAAAGTTGACACAATCTTAGCTGCATGACCTCTGACTACTCAGAGATGCTGCACAACATGAGACATGCAAATTCCATAATATGAAGCAAAAAATCTCTTTTATGACCTACCCCTGAATTACAAAACTTGTTGTTGAAATAGGTTAATCTAACATTTTTCCTTTTTTCCCATCTCGAAAGGTGCTTATCTCAATATATGAGCCAATTTGAATGGCTCCAATCACAATGAGATCTCTTCTTAGATAACCTCACCTTGGCTTAGTCTTTCTAGCTGAGCAGTTGGGAGCTCTGTTTTGCAGTTGAAAAGGTTCAATTCTTTTAATTATTTAGTCTATTTTGTTTATTAGGTGACTTTATGCAACAGATGTTGTGTTGTGAATTGAACTAGCCATATTTCTAGAATCAACCCTCCTGGGCTGATAAGAACTCTGGTAGTCTTTCTTACATCTCTAGGAGATGATGCTACAGGAACTACATCACCCTACTATGTTACTTTGTGAGAGATAAAAGACACTATTGAAAACATCAGCTAACTTCAGAGCGATTAGGACTGCACCGATTAATCAAGTTGTTCAAACATTTGACTGCAAACCCAAGAGGAAAACTGATAATTAAGAAGTGTGGATTTAAATGTATGGCAATTTAAATGCATGTCAATGCATTTAAAGGCTGCATGTATCAGAGAGTCATGTGGGTGCATTTCATGCAGAACTAGTACATTCCTTTACCTCCCTGAAACTCTTCTGCCTTATTGCATATGGCAGGATATGGGGGAAAGCCACATGTAAACAATCAGTCATGTTTCATTTTATGAGAACAATAACAGTCCCACAATATTTTGTGGGCTTCCACCTAAAAAGTCTTTCACTGGTACTCAGTGGCGTTTTTCCAAGGACTTCCTCAATGATTTTTAAGAGTTCAAGAAAATAACTTCTTCAGTTGTTTTTTTTTAATGGTTTGAACTTACTGAGTTCAAATGACCTTTGACTACACAGAGATGCTGCATGAGACATGCCCCCAAATTGTGATGATCACAGGATTTTTCTAGGATCAGTAGAAATGGTAAAGTTGGAACTCACCTGTCCTGTACACAGAACTCTAAAGGGAAAAGGAGGATATTATAAACAGAAGGGTCAGAAACTTTACAGTTTTCTTGTTCTGCCCAGACATGGCTCACTTGTAAGGTCAAATCAATCAGTTGATCAAAAAAAAACCAAACCTAAAACCCCAGCTTTCTCTTTGAGGCCTTGACCATGCCAAATATACTCATTACACTTTCTCTTCTGCTCTTTATTGAAATGATGCTGTCAAATTCGGTATGCAATCTATTATAAAACAGATCCTTCTCTATCAAAGCAGATAAAAAGATGTGTTGGTACCAAGATCAACACTTTAGACATTTCTGAGTAAAAGTTGAACCTTGAAGGCTCACTTTGTTCAAGGGTCAGAAACAGTAATCGCAGACTTCTGCAACCTACTAAACATTGACTCAACTCATATCACACTTTCTTGTAACATAGGATGAGCTCTGTCATAAAGGATGAATTCGTTCTCCACATCTTATCCAGCTCTTTCTCTTCCCTCATTTCCACAACTCTTTGCCGATAACATTCAACAAACTTTTGTGTCTGTTACATGGTTGTAATTTTATCTGACAATAGTCTGTAAGGCAGAAGTTAAATACATCACTATACCAGTCTGCTATTTTTGGTTTTTGACCACGCTAGTATTGGTTTCCTCCACAGATTTTATCTCTCCATCTATACACAGGCAAGAGATGAAGGTGTGTATCAGGGGCTTCAGGCAGTTTAATGGCAGTCACTTGTAAGCCAGGTTAGTCAGTAACCTGTTCAGAGCTTATTAAAGCTAACAGGCTCCTACACAGCTATAAGGCTGCCCTGCAGCAGTCTGCAAGAACATCTTTCCACTCCCCACACACTGCTGAGATGCAGGCCCACCTTTTCAAGACATTCTGAAATTCCTCCATGCTACTGACTGCACTCCATCCCACTTCTGTTCTTTGTTACTTATACGTTATTTTGCAGCAGAGACAGTGTGTATCTGACTAAAAGACAGGGGCCAGATCAGCCTGCTTTACACAGCTGCTTGTTGAGTGGACATTTATATAAAACTCTTCCTGTCAGAACAGAATGATCTATTAGTACCACAAAATGGCATGATGCCCAGAGAGATTTTGAGAATTTCTGCTTTCAGGAACAGGAAGGCATTTTCAAGATTAATTTATGAAATGGAGAGCAAAATATATCTTTAAAACCTCTTAACATATCCATAAAAATATATTGCTTTTCAACACCTATGATGTTATTCAATTAATGGACTGATATTGCCACTCTTAGTTTCCAAATGACAATTCATAAAACTCTCAGCCTGTTTTTTTCTACCCTTATTTTCCACCCTTCTTGTTCTCATGCTCCCCCTTTTATTAACCTCCAGCTTTTATAGATTATTAAAGAAAACCAGGAATGTTCTCTGGCACTTCCACAGAATTGTATTTTAAATAATCTACTTGCTCTTTATCTTAAAGCTGAGAGTCAGCTATTCAGAACTTGGCACAATCTAAGGGCATGTCCATTTTTCTAAAAGCAATGAAATAAAATATGCTAAAATTACAAAATGTCATTAGTTCCATACAGAAATGTACTCATTGCTGTTATACAGAAGTCTCACTTTTAGCTAATGGTAGTTGGAAAATGGCATTTTGCTTATCAAAAAACTGTGACAGTGTTATTTCCTAAATATCATATCAGAAAGAAAGCTGAAGTATCTAGACCGCCTAGATAATAAAACCTCAAAGAAATATTTGTTTCTAAGACATTCAAATGTTTCATTTCCATGCAGTCAAACCTTTTGTGAGTATGGAAATACAGGATGTATTTAAGTAGTATGTTCAAAATACAATTAAATAAATACTAAATACTGTATCTGTACAGCTGGGTAGAATAAATTTAGAGATTTCCTCTAAAATGTGATATCAAAATAAACAGATTTCAGAAAGGCAGATGTCCCCTCAGACAATGGTCCAGCAAAAATTATTAGCAGTTCTAGTCTCTAAGTTTTTTGCATATTCAAAAAACTGAGCAAATGAAAGAGGGAAAAGATGATTTATCATTACTGTTACTATTATTTTATATTTAGAAAACATTGCTTTTAGGAAAAATAGGATCAGAATATGAGTCTCAGTCAATCATTAAACATTTGCAACTGCTTTTCCACCCCTGTTGTTTAATTTTCTATTTCAAGGGGATATCCAGGTCATAGAAAATTTCTTCTTTTCCAGAAATAACTCAGGTTTGGCTTGGTTTTATATTTCTCTCCAAAAGAAAACCAGAGACAAAAAGTAATCTGCTGGCTGCACTGTATACACACATTCCATGCAGAAACACTGTATCTGTGATCAATAAAATGTTGTCTGTCAAAACCATGGAATGTAATTGCTAAAGAAGGCCTAATTAGTAAAAAAGGGAAAAAAAGTTTTCTTAGTAGGCTTTAGTGAAGAAAGACTAATTTAAAAATCAATTTCTGGTTTGTCTATGAAGAGGGGACTCTCAAGAGGTTTTATATTTTATACTGAAGCTTTTCAGTAGGAGGATATTTTTGTGTCAAGTTATCCTTCTGCCATGCATCCTTCCTCACATCTCTTTCTCCCTTCCTCCCTGTCAAGGATTTTCATGTTTTTCTGTATTGGTTCTGTTCTTGTACTGTTCATTTCCAGACCTTTGATGTACCAGCAGTACAACTTCTTTTGCTAATTCACCCTAGATGAACAATATCCACAGAACCACCCCTTCTCTGAATCTCACAAGTAGGCATTTTTTGTGCAAATACAATCAAAACCAGAGTTGGAGATCTCATAAATCAAGTTCAAATCCACTTATGTAATTTCCAGTATAATTCTTTGGGTAGTGTGGTCAGAAACTCTTAAGAGGTCCCTCCTAAGTCCCTTAGAGTCCCTGAAACATAGGTGAGTCAGCGAAATGTGTGTACTTTAACTTTTTTCCATATTGCTTAAAGGATGGACCATGCAGTATTATTTGTCTCATGTATTCTAAATACAATTCTGCTCTATAAAAATAAATAAATCAAGACTGGCTTTCAAGCATATAGATGATACAAATAAGGAACATTGGGGTTTAAAAACAATCACATTTGCAAGTTCTTTTCTATAAGCATGAGGACAGGAAATGTATTCTTATTGACATAACAAAATTAAGTACCATTTATACTCACAAGAGTCTAGGCATTTGCTATTTAGGAAAGATATCACACAGTAGAAGACTATGAGAACAGTGGAAGAGTTTGAAATGTGAGACATCATTCTAAAGCTTACCATAACTGGCTTTCACCATACTTCTAAAAATGGCAGTTCCTCCAAAGTTCACAGTCTTTATAAAAGCAAACTAAAGCCACTCATTTAAAGGGGAATCAGTCTAGGAGAAATCCATCAACCAGATTTAACCCTATCCCTATTTTCTTCTGCATTCATAAAAATTTATTAACAAGCAAACAACTACTTAAAATCTATTAAAAATGCAGGTTATTAGTTTTCTAAATTATTTATACAGATCTGGTTGTATTTTACCAGTTTTTCCTTAACTGTATTTGCTATTTATTGCATGGTTTATTCTTTCTACACTGCTAAAACTGTGCAGTTTCATAACACAGAAACTTTAAAGTGACAAGGTGAGTCACAGACTACTTGGAATGTGCTTTTCTAGATGGTTATCTTGAGGAGGAATAAACAGGAATAAGAAATAATAATCCAGATCTGGAATAATTTCAGAATCTTCCAGTTGATCTTTTAGTTTACCAATATATGATCACACTGCTGCTGGGAGTGGATGGAAAGTAACGGGACAGTTCCCTCAAAACCCCCAAATCAAACAGAGAAGCATTTATCAGAAAATTTAAGATCCAGTGTAGTTGTGCAAGATATGAAATAAACACCAATGCATTTCAGAATTCATAAATTTTAGTCCTCAGGGCTTGCTCTTACTTCTTGCCTTGTGCTTTCTGAATATTGATAGCTTACATTTTCAAACTTTTCTGTGAAATAATGAGCCAGAAAATGAAACTTTTTCTTTAAAGAAATTATGTCATTAGTCACATGACTATAAACTAAAGCTTTAAGGAATATGTTAATTAACTCAGAGTTATGAAAAAATTCTGACCCTACACTCATTTTCAAAGCATTCTTAAACTGTTGCTCTGTTACTTCAAATGTATAATATATACATTGTAATTTCATATCTGTGCTCTATTAATCCCATAAACTAGGCTGAAGTATTGAGTAGCACAAAAGCCCTCCCAATAAACACACAAACACAAACAGTATTTCAGAATATTCTTTTGCACTGGCTGAGGAATTAAATGTGCCTTGCAAACACTTGGGGATTTGACAGATCAAAACTCTGAGACATGAAAGGAAGGAGTGAAGGGACATCCTCACAAGAGGTAGCAGTTAGCCAGATTCAACAGGTGCTCTACAAGCATGCTGAAACAGGGAGTGTCCACAAACACACAGCATTTGGATAAGCTGCTCATCAAATACAAGGGGTTTTTTTAGCTGCAAAGCATTTGTTCTTATGCTCCTAATAACACAACTGAGGATTGCTATATTTATGACTATTACACAATATTAAAAAACAAAACTAAACCTAAAAAAACCCAATCCAACTACAAACCACACACACACAAGGTAGCAACAGCTCACTGGCTCTGTCCTTGCTGGCTATAATCTCTTCTCACACAGGAAGTCCTAGAAAAACGCATGCATGGCCTCCTGGGATGGGTCAGCAGCTGTGACCTGGCAAAGCTCCCCCAGCCACCTTGGCACCATTGTCTCACATACCTACAAGGAGGTTCCTAGCAAAGCGCAGATGTGACCTGGTGCTTGGGTTGCCCTTGTTTATTCTCCCTGTCCCTACCAGTTCAGAGGTTGAAGGACAAACTTCTATTTTGGTGCCTGTATAACAGGATGAGGTCTCTCAGACCAGAATACTTAGATGTGGTGAACAGTTTCCTATATAAATGTGAAAACAGGACTGGAAAGAAGAGTGAGATTTCTGCCTCTTCTCACATTAAAGAAGAGGGAAGATGTATGACAATAAGCAAGTGCCCAAATACATGTATTACACCTCTCTAAATTCTTCCATGAATATTATGCAATACATCATATTGCATAATATAACACCAACAAAATTTTAAAAACATGACTGTGAATTTACAAAAAGTCATATTTCTCTTAACATATAAAGCAGTATGCTTTACAAGAAAGCTTCCAATTTCTACTTCTGAACAATACTGCTGTCAAGTTGAGAATATTTGAGTTGAATCTCCCCTTAACCTCATTAAAACAATTGCAGTGAATCAAATCACAGAGAAACTTCATTTCTTCCTACCCAGACAATAGTTCCCACTGAATGCCATAGGAATTGGACATGCTCACAGACATGCCATACTCAGCTTCTTCAGCTTCACTGTGACCACAGCCATACTGTGTATCTCGGCCAAGCATGAAAAATCTCAAAGAGAGCAAGATTTCTTATTCGTATGCTCTAATTTCCATGATTCACGGGTAAATCATCTTCCTCATATTTCTTCAAAGACTGAAAGCTCTCTAGCTTCCCATTCCTTGTCTGCTCATTTGTGTGGCTACACATCCGTTAAACTGTTTCTGAAACCAAAGACATCAAATGCCTAAAACTAATACTCTTCACAATTAATAAATATAAAAATGTAGAGCTTAACTACAAAAACACCCTTTTTATAAAGCCCTCAAAATAAGGGTAGTAAAAGCCCTTCATAAAATAAGCTAGATGGCAGTAGATGAGTTTCCCAGCAGAGAAGTTGCACAGCTGCTCTACACCACTGCAAAAGCTCATCTCGTTCCGCTTCTGTCCTCAGAAGTATCTCGCCAGAAGAATGTGTTGAAAAACGTGGGCCAAAAAAAGGGTCTACTTCTTTTTGAAAGCTATTAGATCTGTATCAAGTGATATGATGCTCTTCAGCTCTAAAGGAAGTTGGCAGCATGATTTTCTATTCGAGATGGCATTATCTTTCATACTGTGACATTGGCATATACTGAAATGTGGTGCTTTTGCTGGATTGTGGGCTGGAATCTACTTTTTTTTTTTTAATAGTTAAAAAAAGGTGCTCAAAAGAAATAATGTTATGAAAAGAGAGAGAAGGGCTTAAGATGTATCCAATGTCCCACAGACTGCATCTGAAGAAAAGCTTTCTTGTGTTGACAAGCAAGCAGTGAAGTAATGCTGAAAAGAGAAATTAAACATTTATGAGGAAAGGATGAATTGTCTTTTAAAAAATTATACTAAAGCTGTGGCTGTGCCATTTCTCAGGGTTTTGAACAAATCCTGAGAATGAGAGCTTAGGGGCTTTGAGTAGCTTGTTATATAGGTTTACTTCTCTCATTGGTGGAAAAGCTTATATTTTGCAGCTAGCTTTCTTCAGATAGTTTTGTCAATCCTGGACTTTGTTCTTCTGCTTAGAAGGGTTTTATTAAAAAATTGTTGCTGTTGGTCCACAATACTGTGCAAAAACGTTAACTCTGCTTTATTTTTCCACAAATATTTTGCCAATATTTGATACTTTAATAAAACAGGCAATTTAGTCCAATTAACTGAATGGTCTCAATACAAAAAATGGATTCAGATAAGAAAGTTTGTAAGTACCTAAGATGCGATAAAGTACAGTTTTAAATTTCAGAGGATATATTTATTATCTCTAAGCAGGTCGCAGCTAGTGCCAGGTATAAGAACTATCTTTCTTCCTCGACTCCAACCTTCAGTCTTCTTTAACTTTTCTAAGCTTTGAAATGAAAATGTTCTTAATACCAGAGAAAGAGGCTTTGCATATGAAACGAATTATTAAACTCACATGAGATGCATCCATTTTGGAGATGAGGGATTGTATGAAAGAAAGATACACTGTGATCTTTTCCTTCCTGTCACTTGCATATTAAAACAAATGCTGTATCATTATTGTGAAGGGTTTGTCCAAGGTCACTCAATTGTTCAGCACTTACAAGCTGGCAGCCCATCATAGGCAGAAGCGGCACTTATAATCATTATTGATGCTGGCAGTCTTCACCCTCACTAATGCCACTTCTTCTGTCAGCCAGTCCCCGGCTTGTCACAGGCAAATGTAATTATTCTTTGAGCTGTGCCTCAGATCTGCAGTTGAAGGGAGCTGTTTGATGCTAGACCACAAGTACTAAATGGTGTCACGCCTATTACAAAACATGCAAGTCAACAACTACTGTTTAATTGGACTTAAATCCTCCCATCCAAGGCACAAGATGAACGCCAAGCCATGTGCTGGGGGTCTTTGAAGGAAAGTACCTTGCCTCCTTCCACGTGTCAAATGGCTGAAGCACTGCCTGTCTAGACGCTGTTGTAACTCCCGAAGAGGGCACCTCCCAAAGAGGGCTTCTGCTGTTACCGTGAGGCAGAAATACACAAGCTAAAATATTTCCTGGCTCTGGAGCCTCCCTCTGCTCTGCAAATACCAAAACCACTTTTTCCCTATTTTCTTTATTAACCTTCTTCAAAACTTGTAGTTGTAACTGAAAATGCTGAAACTTGACACTATTCAAATGACAAGTGGATTTACTAATGTGAAACCAGGTATTTGAGATTTCAGCCAAAACTTTATATAACTTTAAAAGATGAAGATTTTGGAAATGAAAAAGAATTCTGTTTAAAAGACTGATAATGGTATACTAACTATCATTATAATCCCATCAGTCTGAATATATTATCAATTAGTATGTTCAAAAGCAGGAGAAGAAAACAAATGTTTCACAAGCTGCAAAGCCCTGAATGAGTTTTGCCCTGAATTTCAGTAACAATTATAACATTCCCTAATTCCAAGGGATTTTATCCCTTCAAGTAAAACTCCTTCTTGAGGTGAAGAAACCTTCATTAGTTCATTACAAATATTTTTATTTTACTTCTCAAAAATTCCAGAGGTATGATTTAATTTTATTTTTTAAATTACTGAATGCTCCTTTAGTTAATTTGTAGCACACTGAATATGCCAAATTGACAAATACACCTGGAATGCTGCACATATTATAAAGTGAGAACAAAATATGCACTGCTGAGGTTGTTTGTCTGCTAGATACTGCTGTTCCATTAAAAAAATCCCAGAAAGAAAAGCGCAGTCTGTGATGTTAGTAAAACACACAAAAGCCATTGACTACTAATATCTTCTAGCTATGCTTCTTTTCAGTAGCTTGGCAATTCAGAATTAGCATTGATTTAAAAGTCCTTCTGGTAAGGATCAATACATAAAACATATCTCTGTAAGTATTGTTTGCTGAGGAAAACACTAAAAAGAATAAAAAAGATGAAAGCATTTGTTTTGTGAAGATATGTCATAGTGCTTTTAGCAAGACACAGACAAAGAATTTGTAAAGGAGGTATATGCATATTTATGTAGCTACCTTCACACTTTGCAGTTATGTCCATTTTATCATATATGGGTTTATATTTATACTTAGTCTGAGGAAAGCTCACTATTCATAGAGTGCTCTTCCCCCTTTATTATGTTGTATATAACAAATTTTTAATTCGCAAAGGTTTAATTAATGTGCACTAAAACAAAGATATTCTGCTTACAAAATTACTGCATCAACACTACCTCCTTAAATTGCTTGAAAGTAAAAACTTCATTAAGACTTCAATCCTAGAAATAATTTATTAAATGTCATTAATAGTTATATTCTTGTAAAAGAATCTTTGTGGAAAAGCCTGATAAAATCAAATCAATTAGGCTGCCTAGCAATTACTATGGAAGTCCAGATAGTATAAGAAAGAATTGTTCCTTTTCAGAAGTTGGGGGCTTTTCTTGCTTTCATACAAGGTTCTATATCCATCTTATAACTCTCTTAATTGCAAGCACATGGCTGAAAATGTAATAATGAAGCTTTTATTTTCTATTAAATCCTTGATAGCTTTTTCAGGAAGGGCTAAACCCTAAATATTTCAGATTAGTTTCAACAATAATTTTTATTGTGCTCATAAAAGGCTTACAGGCTCCATTTTCCTCCCTTGTTACCATACCATATATTTAGTACAGACTGATTCTTTCCCAAAGAAGACCTCATGAGAAAAATTCATTTCCTTATTCTGCGCTCATGAAAATGAATAAGAATTTTTGTAGTGATTTAGATTAATCCTGGACCAGATCCATAGTCTACACATCTGAATGCCCATTTTTACCCAGGTGCTGATGGCTTTGTCCTGCTTTTCAAAAATGCTCCAAATCACCGTTGGGATTAGTCACTGCAAAAATTTGGTTAACCTGTCAAGAAAATTTTAAGTCACAGTATCACAGTATCACAGTATGTCAGGGGTTGGAAGGGACCTAGAAAGATCATCTAGTCCAAGCCCCCTGCCAGAGCAGAATCACCTAGACCAGGTCACACATGAATGCATCTAGGCGGCTCTTGAATGTCTCCAAAGAAGGAGACTCCACAGCCTCCTGGGCAGCCTGTTCCAGTGCTCCGTCACCCTTACTGGAAAGAAGTTCCTCCTTGTGTTAATACTAAACCTCCTGTGGTCCAACTTGTTCCCATTCCCTCTTGTCCTAACATTAGATGACATTGAGAAGAGCCTGGCTCCCTCCTCCTGACACTCACCCTTAACATATTTATAAACACTAATGAGGTCTCCTCTCAGTCTCCTCTTCTCCAGGCTGAAGAGACCCAGCTCCCTCAGCCTGTCCTCATAGGGCAGATGCTCCACTCCTTTAACAATCTTGGTGGCCCTGTGCTGGACTCTCTCCAGCAGCTCCCTATCCTTCTGGAGCTGGGAAGCCCAGAATTGGACACAGTATTCCAGGTGGGGCCTCACCAGGGCAGAACAGAGGGGGAGAATAGCCTCTCTCGATCTGCTGGCCATGCTCCTCTTAATACATTCTAGGATGCCATTGGCCCTCTTGGTCACAAGGGCACATTGCTGGCTCATGGTCATCTTCCTGTCCACCAGGACTCCTAGATCTTTTTCCCCAGGGCTGTTTACACTGTTTGGACCATTTTGCTGATTTAGGATGCATTAAACATCAAAAACATTCTTTGCCTTTTTCTTCTGATTTTTTTTAATTAACCCAGGCCTATGGAAAAGTTACTATGGAGAGCAGAGAACCAGCTAAACAGCAGCATTATGAGAATACAGTGCTGGACAAACCCCACCATTCTTAATACATTTACAACTATTTTTGGATAGCTGATTTAAGCTGAACACCTAGTGATAACTTAGAAAGAAAGGGGTGGGTTCTTTTAGATTGAACATTCATATAATTCATTCATAACAATGCCCCTGTAAATCCCAGTATCTACCACAAGNGTTCTCCAGGACGTCTCAAGGATTATGGAGAGCGGCCTAGCAATGACCTCTGCCATTTCCCTCAGCACTCTTGGATGCATCCCATCCGGACCCATGGACTTGCGGATAACCAGTTTGCTCAACTGATCTCTGACCCAAACCTCATCAACTGAGGTAAAAACTACCATCCTCCAATCTTCCTCTGTAGTTTTAAAGTACTGGGACTGCTGGTAGTTGGTGTTAGCAGTAAAGACCGAGGCGAAGGTGGCATTGAGTAATTCCACCTTCTCTGTATCCTCAGTCACCAGTGCACCCATTTCATTCCTCAAAGGGCCCACACTACCTCTAGACTTCCTTTTGCTTCCAACATACTTAAAAAATCTCTTCTTGTTATCCTTGACCTCTCTTGCCAAACAAAACATTTCAAGGATCACCTTCTTCAAGCTCAAGAATGGTCCATCCCAGTAAGCAGGAAACCAAGCAAAGGCACCAGAAGACTTGCATGGATGGACAAGGATGTCCTGGCTAAACAGAAAAAAACATAAAAAGTAGAGCTGTGGATACAGGGTCAGGTGACCCAGAAGGACTACCGAACCATGGCCTGAGTATGCAGGGATGTGATTAGGAATTTAGTGAGGGATGCGATAGATAACAAGAAGGACTTCTTCAAAGAGAATCCCTGGGGAGAAAGGACACAGAAAGGGCTGAAGTTCTCAGTGCCTTCTTTACTGAGCCTTGTGTTCAGCAATGCCAGGACCTGACACCAGAGGGAATGCCTAGTCCAAAGGAGTAGGATCAATTTGGGAACCCTTAAAATAAACTGGGCTCCACTATGGGCAAGTAGGAGCTGCAGTAACTTAAAGAACACTCCTGACTGGTCAATAGAGTTGGGAAAGTTCGGAAAAGGAGTTCATAGTAGCACTTTTGTCAGACACAGGCACATATCATCCTTCCCTACTATTTTTTTTTTTGTAGAAGTATGTAGTGTTACACTTCCACTGAAGCAGAAGGAAAGTATTGATGATATTACTCATCTTTTCACTTTCTTCTCCTTGGTCTCTGAAGCTTCAGTTTCCTTTTAAATATAAGCCCTACAGAAGTTTGCAAAAACTGCTCATAATTGTCTTCCAACATGGATATAAGTAAGTCGCTCAAGTATGAAAAGGTAATCAAAGATTGTTAACAGGGGAGAACAGGAAGCAGTCTTTAAGTGTCTCCTCCAACCCATGCTGTAAAGCAGATATGGATGTTTTCTTTAAATCTCATTAACACTGCTTCATAGCCATTCTGCCAGTTTCATTAATTGCACTTCTATTTCAAACATTTCATAAGCAGACTGTACTTATAATCTGGCTATTTTTCCTAATGTTTGATGTTTCTGACTCACATAAATACATTATGTTTGAAAGCAGAGAAGTACTTTGCATGACAAATTTGAGATTTCTGCTGGAAATATTTGACTGAAATTTATTTTTGCTATCCATAGGGAATAAGCCTCTACATTATTTGATTGTTATTCACATTTTGGTAATTGCATTACAAACCTCTACTAAGAAATGAAATGGCAATCTGCCTTTTTTTCCTCTAAGAGGAAACGTCTCCCCCCCCGCTCCCAAAAAGCACAGACTTTGAAAAAGCATTAGAAAATTAAAAAGCCAACAGAAATAAAATTATTTATCTACATTTGAATATTCATGAAAAGACGAAATTGCTTTGTCACTGCTCGCCATTTGGATGGTGCATGGTCCTCAGGCAAGCCTAATGCAACAACAGGAATTCAGTCTTGTTTTTGCAGGATGGGTGTAACTCTGGTGGACAGATTCCTAATGGTGTTCAGCTGTCCTGATTGTATTAATATCATTAGGGCATAAACCTCTTTACATCAGTTGATGATTTGACTTAATGTAAATAAGACCAAAGACAAATAGTAACAGATTTAATTTCTGGGCTTTATGCAGTTCTGTCTTGATCTTCCTCATTCTATCCAGCAGCTGCTCTACCTACAATGCTTTATACTGAACTCCACATGCCTGAGTTGTCTACTGGAGTTATCTGCCCTTGGCATTGTTTGCCCTTTGTTTCTGTGTTGTTACACTCTTCTCTCCTAGAGACTTCCTCTAGAAGTTCCTGCACTGGCAGAAAATTTACTGCATGTTATCTCATTTAATAATAAGTCATTATTAAACATCAGAAGCACAAGAAAGGATGACATAAAAATATCTTCAGGCTATTAAAACCCATGAGTCAAATTCAGCTCTTGTTTCACCTCACAAATTGCGGTGGTCCCCCACTGCTTTTAGACTTCATGAACATCAAATCATAGCAAATTTTTTTCTCTGGAATTTGCTGAAAAGAGACCAACAAAACTACAAATATACAAAAGTTTCTGCCTCTACTCCTACACTTTTTAACATGAGTTTTCTAATCTGAATATCTGGTGTATTTTCTGCTACCTGACCATTTGGCAGTACTTGAGAATCTCCTTTGCTTTGTTATACCCTCCCATAACTGCCACTGATTGCATTTCCACTAGCAGGAAACCATCCTTTTCTGTACTTGGGAAAAATATGAACACAAAATCATGGCTGAAATGGAAACCCAGGAGAACACAGCCTCACACCCCAAGCACAGCTGCCTTGCTGAACCAGTTGTGCCTGCACTCAAGAATGTGAAGAGGAGGTTGCTGAATTGCACAACACCATGAGTGCTTCTTCAGCTATGACCCAGTACCTCAGGCTCAGCCCCATCATCGAACAGCATGTGGCAGACACAGGCCCCCACAATAGATTACCTCCCAGTAGTGTCTCACATACTGGAACAGAAATAAGTAGGGATATTTGACTTTTTAAAAATTATTTGTACAAATAAATTAGTGGGGGAGCAACATAATGTAAAGAATCATTTTGTCCATGATCTCAACAACAGACCTGGAAAATCCAACTCACTAAATATCAAATCTCATCATGAGATCTACACAAATAAGTTCCACTTAATGCCAACCTGCAATGGGGATTGCATTTAAGTATTTTAGCATATTCCTTTTTCTTATTCTATAACTTTCTGTGCTGGATGCAGCCATTAACATGATGTTTTCATTTTCTGATTAGCTGTGACAGGTGTTGCTACCCAAGTCTCTCCAATCACAACTCAGGAAGCCAGCCACATAATCTTCTCACAACACTTTGTTGTGAGAATACTTTTGCTTACAGCATGACTCAAGATCTTGCATGTTGGAGAGTGAAGTAATTTGGAGGCCTGTTAAAACCAGGATATCCATTAAAAAATTATCCATTATATTTTATCTTCTTGCAGATTAAAAAACAAATCACAGGTGCAAATCGTAGATACTACTGTTACCTATATAGATATGTTAATTTATAGGAGCAAAAATCTCAGAACATCATGAAAAATTTCTGGTTTATTTCAGAAAACTCCTGAAGTTGGGTCAAATCCTGCACACCTTAATGAAAACAGTTGCTCAAGTAACTGCAGGGCTGGTTCAGTCTTTTGCATTATCAGTGTATGGTGGATGCACAGAGCTACCTAGTTTGCTTAGCTGAACTTGTTGAAAAGGGTAAAAAATCCTTCTAGATTTATTTTCAATGTAATGCCCACTAGCCATGTAGTGTGTATTAGTGCTAAAGATAGATAAGTGGCTTAATAATTAAATGACAGTGATTAATAGAAACATGTCAGCCCATTTAACTGAGTAGTTATTATCTTTGCATTACATTTCTCACAATTAAACTAGCACAATCCAAACATCCATATGAATTACAGACACCAGGAAAAAGATATTCTGGAATCTGAACTTCATTGTTTTCCTTAATAATTGGATGTGCTCAGCAGTCTGACTGCCCAGATGAACAGTGCATGTTGGCTAGCTCTGGGCCTCTCATTGATCTTTTGCACACATGGTAAATTAATCAGCACGACAGCAGCTCACAGCCCCTAAATCCTTTTAATGTTTTTGGTTTTATTGAATCAAGTGGAAGAGGAACAATTGGATTGTCCTCACAGTTTCTCTTCCTGATTTTCCCTCCTTTCTTGAACACTAGCTTAATTCACCTGGTGACTTGCTTCCATGAATAGCAAATGCCCTTTGGAACAGCAGGAGCAGGAGGTACCATGGGAATGCCTTAAACAAGGCAAACACTGCAAAACCAAACTTACATGAGGCACGCACAAATCCACAAAAGCATCCATGTTTTTTTGATAAGCAGAAATGCCTAAAGGATGTCACTGAGTACTGTAATCTCTGTTCATATGAGCAGTCTTTTGTGCCGCTGGTCATTGCTGAGCATCCTCCAATTCTGTGCACATACTTATGTCATGGGGCAATCAGGACTCCATTACATATTTTAGATTCTGTGACTATAACAAACAACTGATTTGTAGGGTGGCACTTGAGTATTTTCCACATTATTCTCCAAGCTAGTCCATGCAGCTTCTATTGTCCACCTGTATCATCTTAATATAGAATCAGCTTCTGCCACACTAAACAACACACTGGTTATAGAAGAGGCTCTAAGTCAGTAGTGGCAAACTCTATAACTGTCATCCAGAGCCCTAACAAGGGTTGTGAATTGGAGCACTCAGCCACAGCAATTCATGATCTTTATTTATGGAGGCAGAGGAAGATGAAATTTAGGTTAGTTAGGCTGCCAACTGTCAGAGCTCAGAAGTAGGTACACTGACTACTCAGCCTCTAGGCATCAACTCCGGCCAAGATTTGAGGTGGATGTCTGGAAACAGAAATCTCTTAATCACTTAATCAGCAGTGATGATGGTGATCTTGTGAACTAAAGCCTAAGTGAAATAAAACTGATTTTCATATCCCTCTAGAAGATCATCTTATTTATCTCAAAATAAATCAAAAAATAGATCTTCTCATACCAAATCAATAAAGATAGTTGAGAAGAAATTACAGTACAAAATCTAATGATACTTGATCTAAATGAAATCAGGTTGAAAAAATATTTGAAAATACCTCCATGAATGGAGATGATGCTAGTTTTAAAAAAATGAACAACAATAACAAAAAATCTGCCACTAATATGGAGATGAAAAAGGGAAAAATAAATGTAAGAAATTAAAAGCAGATGCCTGGAAGCACTCTTAAAAGGCACTGGCCTGTTGCTTTCAGCCACATAGCAAAATTTTTGTTATACTTTTAAGAAAATAACTTACACTTGGGCCCAGGCTCTCTACTAGTAAGAACTGGGTTTCATTGCTTAATAAATAGTCACAAGAAGGAGATAAATTATTGCTGTGATTATGGGATCTTTACTGAAAAAGAAAGCTTTCAAAACAGACAACCTCTTCTGTCCCCAAACACACTCAAACACAACGTAACTATGAGCATCCAACCTACCTATTGTCATCTGCTCACTCATTTAGAATCAGTTTGCTCCATTTTTTCTTTACACAGTATGGAAAGAAAATCATAGCACTCTAGAGTGTTGACAAATTTTACGAAAATTCATTTACAAAAATAAAACCATCTCAATCATTCTGATCCCCAGCCTTGCCCTTTAATTTCTGTGATGTCTTTTATGATGTGAACTCCTAGCCATGTCCAAGGAGTGAAACATGCTCAATCTTTAAGGGTTAAGTAGTCTGAAGATATTTCTCAAACCCACCTACAAATAGAAGCTTAACAAACAGCATCTCCATGATCTTAGCCAAAGATTTAGGAGCAGGTGGAGTCAACTGTCATACCTCCACTGACATCAATAAACTGTGACTTCTCTGCTATGTCAGAAAAGTGGCGTTTTCACCCTATTCTACACTAACAAGGAACATCGTGCCTGAAATACAGAATTGTGCTTCTATACAGTTAGGAATGAATAGCTTTTTATTCCTTAAAAGTTTTACCAGTGTAGTTAGGGTATCAAAATTCTTCTAACATAGATTTTAAAGCAGCTCTTGCGACAACAGCTCAACCTAGCTTTTTTAGTAAAATAAGTACATACAACTGAGCAGTCCTCTGACTGATGTAGTTAAGCTGAGAAAATTTGTGTTGACAAAGTTGTCTTCCTAAATCCCTGTGATTTGTGCTATTAATGATAAAATTAATTAAAATTAGAAATCTGGTCATTCAGTTCTCATTTTTTAAGAGTGTATAATTTTTTTTCATGGACTGAATAACCCAAGAAGTTTTTATTACATCTCTATACCCTCAATTTATAAAGCTAAATGTATCTTTTATTCAAATACTATCTTAAGGCAGAAGTTTCCCTGCCCAGCACCATTTTTTGTTGGTACTTGTGAGAACTCATTGAGATTAGCCTAATACTTCCAAAATAAATTGATTTTTATGACTACTTTAAAATCTTGCAAAGCATTCAGTAGGAAGGTAGCCAAACTTCAAGCTGATTGGGAAGTTTCTGCTTTAAAACTGAAACTAGGCAGAAACTTTAGTATCCTGGGGTTTCAATTAATAATGTGAATAAAAATAACAAAAGTAGTGATTACTGGTCAAAACAGTAATAAATGGAAATTTTAGCATCAACTTGAGACAATACACTCATGCTGAAAGAGCATGAGCAACAACCAATTTAAACCAACCAATTTCAAATCTTTGTATTAAATTCAATGTAGTAGAACACACACATTTTTAGAATGCTTTAACAAAATACTTGTAAGATCTTCAATGTAAAAAGTTAAAAAGTAAAAGAGAAAGTATAAAGGAGGGATGGGAGAAAAGATGAGCAGAGGAAAAAAAATATTTTTCCAACTGCCAAAGATATGCAACATTTGCAGTTACAGAAGCTCACAAGTGGAGATTCTTTGCCTAGTGAAGTTTTCTTTTCATGGAAATTAGGACGTGGATAAAAATGGGAGATTAAGAGAGGTTATATGAGTAAGCAGATGTATGGATCTTAAATCTGGAGTTTGGCTGAGGTGCACACATAGACCTGAAAGCATAACACACCTGAAATGTCTATTATAAATGCCTATAAACTAAAGCAAAAAAAATGGATACTTTTAGGAATGTAGCACTTGAATGGGTCAAAATAGGTTCAGTGAACATTTACTTCAAAGAATAGTGACATTTTACTTGAAAAAAGCTGATCTGAAAACTCTCACTGATATAGCAAGCCTCTTACAAGAGAGACTCATCTCTTTTAAGATGATTCAACTGTTCCTCAAAAAACATTAGAGCACAGGTGCTTTTTAAAATACATTTTATCTATAGCAATTGTGAGAAAATATGCCCACTCCAACTAGGTAAATGAGATGCTTCTCAGTGTCTTGAATTCACAAGTTACCTGAAAATACAATGACTGATTTTTATATATTTAATGACCTTTTGTTGGGAGGATGTAATCACCTGTATTCTTTCAGTTCTGCTTTTCCACCTCCATAAGGCTATGCCCACCCCAAGGTAAAAAGTAGTGTAGTAGTTCAACAGGAAGTAACCTTAGCAAGAGAGGAAAATTTTGCCTTTATTAATTTTGTATTTGTTGATATACAGTTTAATGCTTCTCAAGTAGTCTTAATAGATCTAAGTGCTTCAAAGTACTCATTTCTATATTATCAGGTGCAATTAGTCCCATAACATCACAAAGACATCTTTCCTTCAACAGTGACAATGAATGTATAATTTGGAACCTACAGGCTAGAAATACAAAGCTCGATCTCTAGAGGTATGTTCATGAGATGACTTTCATTCTGCTGGGCAAAAGAAAGATCTAGAAACACATATACCAGTAGACTAGGTCTTCCTTCAGAGGTGTAGGACCCAAGGAAGAGGATGTTAGGTAACATTTTTCCAGTAGATGTCTCTACTAAACACACCAAACAGAATGTGCTCACTTGGAAACTTCAGCAAAACTTAAGTGACAGTTTGCATCCTTCAGCTGAAGAGTTGGGGTAAAATCAACTAGGTTACTAGCAATTTCTGAAGACTATTCTTACCTAGTCACAATAAAAAATTGGGTTTACTTCAAACTCAGTGACTCCCAAGTTAATTAAATATTAACTTTGTCTCCTGATACTATCTCACTGAGTAAGAAGAATTCACAAAAGGCTAAGACTATGTATTAATATTCTTCACAGAAGTTATGAATATAGAGTCTTGGGGACAAAAATATATTTTTAGCATTTAAATTCTAGCTTTTGTGAAAACAAGCAGTCCATTCCTGCTTCCAACAGAGCACTTTCTTTACTTAACATTTCTCTTCAAGCTCAAAAATCAGTATGTGGAAGAAGAAGATGGATGAAATAGTGCAATAGGTGGTAAATAGTCATGCTCTTAATGGATAACATTCAGAGGTGCTTATATTTTTTTTATATCTATATGTTATTTGGTAGTGGTCTTATTTGCAAAAACACAGATTCTAAGCAAAGAAACTAATACTAGTTTCTCATAATTGGCACTTGTGTTAACATACAGGGTGATTTTCTGATTAATAATGCAAAAAAGATCTGAAAAGGAGCAGATCAGCTGGAAAAGCATCTGCTTAAAATACACACATGTAATTAGGAGAGGACGTCAAACAGACTTGATTACATATTTAATGGGTATGTGTCAAAGAGTGTAAAGCATTTGACTTAACCCCAGGGTGACTTCAAGAGGATTTACTCTGTCTAGTTTGTGATTAGCACCATATAATCTGGATCTGCTGAACAAGTAGAGTTTTACACAATATGCAAATTTCCTTTTGCTTTAATTTAGCCCCTTTGGATTTAGCATAAAATATCTGCGTTGCATGAAGGGTTGAAACAGCTGGATCCAGCTAGCTAGGAAATTAAAAATGTAATAAATGAAATGAGGTAATCCTTGCCATGGCAGCCAGCACGCACAAGAATGAGACATTGAGATTGCTGAGGGATGGCTGAAGTGCATATCCCTAATGCCAGTCAGACCTTCTTCCACAAATGCCGTAACACTGATACCTCCTGTAGTCACAGTGTATTCTCTTTTTTTATATAACTAAATTTATTTCACACTCTGTCAAGGTTTATTTTCAAGGTGCATGTTGCTAAGAAAACTGTTCATGTATCAGTCAAGGAAATTAGTATCCAAAAGGCAACATTTTATTTCCTTGCTAGTACAACAAGAGGGAGCAAAAATTAATTAGCAATATATTACTTTTTTTTAAATGTAATGAAATTAATTTATGTGTAATTTTATTTTCTATTTCACTTTTAGTTCATAGCTAGAACTATGTAGAGACAATTCTTGAGTATTTCCTATACAGGTTTTAAGAATTCAATTGAACAAGACTTTTATTTTTTTTCTATTTTAAAAGAGTATACCAAGAATAACAAGGACTCTAACCTAATCAATCAATTTAGGCATCAAAAAGTCTTTGGAATGTCTGCACGCAAGTCTAAAAGCTCTCACTTCTGTCCTCCTTTGAAAAACACAGTCCCAAAGGACTTAATCTCTTAGCAATTATAACGACAACTTTGTAGTAAAAATGACAATTCCTTCAGATCCTAACTATGTCTGACATAGAAAATGATCTAAGGAAAAAGGTATTACAGACAGAAAGTACTTCTTCTTTGCAATATCCTTTGGCCATTTGTAGTCAATGAAGGAACCAGGGGATCATAATTTCATTACTCTTGACTGCTGTTACTATTGCTATGGCCTTTATTGAAAACTTGGGTCTTACACCCATTCTCTCTTGACATAGGTTAAAATAATTTCTCCCTCTATTTATTAAAATGGACAGATTTGACAATGCTACTTCAGGCAGAAGTGGTAATGGATTCTGTAAGTACAGTAAGAAAGGTAGGTCCCATCCATGAATTCAAACTTGCCCACCAAATACAATGTATGGGCTTGGCTATAGTTTCAGACTGTTGCACAAGATTGCCTCACCTACTTGCTTACTTTGTAATACCAATTGTTTAATCACTTTAATTTCATCTACAGCTATTAGCAAATGTATGCTCCATTGAGCATGCCTTTCCTAATAAATCAACCACAGTCCCAACAACAGCTTCTTTTGATGCAAAAGAACAACCTGAGCTTTCTTTCTTCCTAATCCACTTTAAGCAGTCATTAGAAAATGAAAACGATCACAGACTCCTGAAATCAGCTGTACATGCACACTCCTTATATAAGACATATTTTTTTACTGTTTTACCATAGATGCACATTCTCACCCTCGACACAGAAATTTTTTTGCCTTTGCAAGATATTGAATTTGTCTGCTGTCAGACTGTGAGCCTTTCTCTCTCACAGAAAGCAACATTTACCTGAGTAAGCTTGGTTTTGAAGCTTGAAATACATTTTGCAAATCAGAAATCACTCACAGAATAATGCTGACCCTTCACGTTCCCTGAGGTTCTTCCAGTGCATTCCTTGTTTTACTTTACTTGTTTATTTCAAACATGAGAAATGCAGAACCTGCCCTGCCCAACACAAGACACAGATCTAAGACAAGGTTCTACCTCAACTAATCTGCCAGTTCAGCTTTCTAGTCTCAAAGGGATCATTATCAGCAAAGTTATGCAGAAGTAAAGAAATTCCCTGTATCACACTAAACTAATAATATAAGCTCCCTTACTAGAAAATGAAAAGAACCAGCATTGCTGTAATTCCTTTCATTCTAAAATGAAAAAAAAAAAAGTCAGAGGGATGAATCTGGTGAAGTACTGTTTATTCTACTGATTGCAATGGGAATCTAAATGATTACCTCAGACATATGTGTAGACAGCAAGATAAAATAAATCCAACTGAGAGATTAAATGCAGATTTGGAAACACATTTAGTTACCTAAATGCCTGCTCCTCTGAAGATTATGTATCTATGTGATTTAATAAAAGTCAAGTAAATTTTGTGGCCAAGGAAAGGAACTCAAGTCTCCCAAGTCCTCATCCAGCTCCCTGGCCATTACATTAGCCTTCTTTTCATGGCCCAATTAACTTCAATGAAAGCATTCACAAGAGTGTCCACAGATGAGGTCCTCACAGTGAAATACAACCTGTTCTTGCAAACCTGAAAGTGAACAAATGCAGGTAATTACTCTGTAGAGGTTCTGAATCACCGGTAAATCAGGGCTTAGTTTCACAGCAACCATCTGATGTAAGGCAGAAAAACCACCTTTCTTATGTTATCCCATATGCAGTAAGGTACACAGAATTCCAAGAAATGTAGACAATACAGCTGCTGCTTGCATTAGTAAAACTTTGTTTCATGGATGATCTGAATAGGAATGAGGCTCCACAATTTAAGTCAGGGATAAGTATGATTCAATGTAATAAAAACCATACTCTGATTGCTTCAGCTAGGAACATAATAGTTTATTTTGAACTAAATAAATAGAAGAGATATGAAAATTGGTTAATCATTGCAGTTTATTAAATGTTCTCCCTTCTTGCTTTTCTGATTGTACGGTGATGTATATCTCTCCTGATTTTGAAGAAACTGAACCATTAACACATGGACAAACTACTCTTACCAGCTCATTAAAAACTCCAATTTATAGCTACTCCAGATCAATGGGGACATCCACATTCTTATTTTATGAATCAGGGTTGGGAAAAAAAGGATTAGCAGTGATGGAAAACAGGCAGGAGCACACAACTAGAATGACCAATGTAGGAGTTTGCCACTCCTCAGGATCCAGAACAACAGTGTTTTTAAATTTCACTGCCTCTTTGGCATTTCTGCTGTCTGTAATAAAGTCAAAATTGTGAGCTGCAACACAATATAACTGAGAATAATAACATATTCAGCAGATGTCATATTCCTCATGCAGATGCTGTTCTTCATGTTTCGTCCCCACATCTCCTTGTTTGGGGGTTTGAGTTTTGTTTTTCTCTGTAATGATTTAACCAACAGTTAGATGAAGGTTTATAGATCATACCAAAAAGCAAAGTGCATACTGTGATCTTAATTACTGCAGGTTCCAACAACTTTAGAAGTAATCACTGATTTAAAATATGGAAGTGTAACTAATAAGACACCCAATACTTGTGACTAATGTCTTCTTCATCTAGAGCTTAAACTAGACACATAAAGAAGGATTGAGGAGGAAAGCCAAGCATACACCACACAAGAGACTCTTCCGGTGCCAATAGGATGAGGTTAAAGCTTCCTTGGTGAGAAAAATGAGATCAGTGACTCTAGCATCCTTTCATATGGAAACACACAAGGCTCCCCAAAACAAAATTGCCTCATTTTTCCTTGTACTCTTTAATATATGGGACCTGCAATGTGCACAGCCCTGCCAAAGGAGAAGTTCTCAGTAGCTGTAGACCTCAAGAGCTCAGTTATCACTGGATGAGTGAGAAGCCTGTCAGTGTTGGACGCTGATGCTTCCTGCCATTTCTCACCTTGGTAAGCCACAGCCAATGCAAGAGCACCTGCAAGGATAATCTCAATTACTAGCTACTCTAGCTTCTTCTTTCCTGAAGTCTCCCAGGCATGAAAAGACTGCTGTAAATCTCTCCCCTGTAATAACACTGGATGCCACGAAATGCCTTCACCACAGAAGTCTTGCTAACTCTTTTGTCTGAACACAGAAAAATTGTCTCTTGCGATGCTGCACTTTTTCTTCAGCTTATAATAAAGACATTTTCCTCTTCTTTTAGTTCCTAGGAAGCCTATTTTTCTCTCTAGCTATATTATGCAAAACCACCCAAGACATTTATGAGCAGTACTACCTCTTTGTGTGTTCTCTCTACAGGCCTGAGGAATGACTCTGATGTTTTTTGTCCTTTCTTAGGCCTCCTCACAGATTAGGCAGTTCGTGAATGCAGTTCACATCAATATTAGCAAATGCATATTAAAAAAAAACAAAACAAAACATAAAAGGAGGTTTTATTTCCAGAAAGAAACCACATATACAGATTAAACTACGCGAAAGCAGCCTTGACAGGATTGCTTCTGGCAACTCAGCTTTTCAAAACTTCTCAAATCATGCTGTATCTGTTCTGCTCTGCTTTCAAAGGTTCAAATGATGTCTTGTTCACATTAGTCAAGTCACAAAAGAAAGCTAGGAAAACTTGACCTGATGTAATGTGCTAGCAGTGAGTTCGATTTCCAGTTTGTTCTTTAAACAAACTTCATCTTGGGACAGAAATTTAAAACCAGAAACATTATTCATGAATGGAGGGACAGATTTCTGTCTTTTGACATATCAGTAGTGTCATTATCTGGGAATCATGATAGCTTTTGATTTTAAGTTCTTGTGCACTTTCTTCACATTAAGAAGTCAAACTTTTCTTTCTAATGCCAAAATTTAAAATGCCTTCTCTTCAGTATATCCATATTTTCATACTTAGAGTGTGGATGGGGCATCTTCTCCCTACTGTCAATCTGTCAAACATTTTCTCTTATGAAAAAAAAAAAAAATCTCAACAATCCATAACACTCTTTCAAGCACAGGTAGAGAAGGCATTAATTATGAGCAGTGAGGTGAGGATATTAATACAAATTGTCCAGGTTTCTTTTATGTTAAACTTTATCTTTTGGGAAGTGGTTGACATAGACATAGTAAAAATTTCATCAATGACTCATTCTTTCTTTTACACCGAGGGAATCATTTCCCCTTAAAATGAAGAATTTCATAAATGTTGTCCAAAACAGAGCATCCACTTCCAATACACCTGTATATCACAAGCCAGAGCATACGTATTTATACCATCTTTAATCTTATGATTTTTAGAAGAAAAATCACAAGTCCATTAAAATTGTGAATGAAAGCAGCATCATGGATGAAAGCAGCAAAATCCACAAGCATCACAACTATGGTCCAAGTTTAGGTGTCAAGCCCAGGCAATGGCAGGATGAAGTCACAAACTCCACACAAAAGAAGAAAGCCCAGTAATTCCTGCCAATATGACTGAAACCAAAAGTCTTTTCTGGCTCTAAACTGGATGACTTGCATGACACTAAGTGTTTAAACACAACACACATGAGAATCAGTGCAGTACCACTAAACAAAGGCCGCCCAGCATCCCATTAAGGGCTGCAACCAGCCTTAATGTTGTGTGGAAGTGTTGATCTGCTTGAGGGTAGGGAGGCTCTGCAGAGGGATCCAGACAGGCTGGATTGATGGGCCAAGGCCAATGGGATGAGGTTTAACAAGACACACTTAAAATGCCTTAAATGCACACACATATCATGATGTAACTCTGGCATGAAAAATATCTGTTGAGACATGTCAAGGATTTAGTTAGATGATACCAGACTCAGAAACTGATCTCTATTTTCACAACACTGACTAATGCAGAAACTCTGGTTTACCTTCCATTAGTTCAATAATTACACTGGCGGAATCCAGTTACAGTACATCCCAAAAGAATCTCAACAGTGCTTTTATTACACAGAAGGACAAAATTAATAACAACATTACTTTGTTTGTTTTACTTGTTTCTACTCCAGGCTATTTCCAACCCAGAATAATAATAATTGTGCTGGGGGAGTACAAAGCAAGTACTCCAGGAGTAACAGCAAAGTGACACTCAGAAGTGGTTCACATCTGATGGTGCATTTTGCTGTTGAAAACTCTTACAGTTGAAGTGAAAGAAATAAGCATAAAGTGCCTTAGAATAAATCTGTGGTCCTTCTGGATTATGAAGTGTTTCTACAGCATGCAGCAGTTTTGTTGTATACATGCAAATGCCAAACATCTCTGTTCAACAGGAACAGTGAGACTTTGACAGAAATTAAATAACCTACAAAAACTCCAAGGTTCTCAATGATGTGCAAAGAAGAAAAGGATGGTGAGAGGAAAATTGCAATTGCAAAGCACTGAATTTCTTGTTGCATCAGTTGTGTCAGGCACATATATATTAAATGCTTTGCAGATTGAAGAGCTAAACTTTTGGAAAGGTAAACAAACTGCTCTGAACAGCACGGATTGCTTTGTACGCTATGGTGTTATGCTGCAGACCCCCAGGCAGCCTTACTTTCACAGCCAAACACTGAAGGGCCAACAGAAACTGGGGCTGTGATGGGCCTGAGGAAGATGAACACTGCAGTCATCTTTCATGTAAGCTTCAAAAAGTGGGCACACAAAATGCATTTGACAATGGAAAAACTCAAACATGACCTGAGCCGTACCACATTCCACTATCACCTCTGCATGGTGCTTATTCGAGTTCTCTTCTGCATGAGTAATTCGAATTAAAAACACACCACATGGAAATTTCTGTACTTACATGTACATACACCTAAGCATAATGACATCATTTTCAGCATGATGGGAGATGTTGAAAGTTCTGACTTACCTGGAATGCAAGCTTAATCCATCTTAGATCATGGATAATGGTGTAGGACTAGCCTGACTTTGCAGAAAGATCTTGGATCATGTGGTGATTAAAATCCTTTACAGAATTGAATTTCTTCTTTCACTAGGGAATCCTGTAAGTTACTCTGGTTGCTTGTAGGTGTAAAGCGGAAGTGCTGGAACTTCTGCTTTTCAGTGTGGCACACCAGAATTTGACTAGTGACCACCAAAGTACCTAGGCTACACCAGCAGTGTCAAAGTTTTAAAATTCAAATTAATTTGAATTTAAAATTCAAATAATTTTAAATTATAAAATAAATAATTTTTATTTAATTTTTCAATTTTTTTTCTCTTTATAGGTTTCTTCTTGTTTACTCTTACACCCTTTCTTAATCTTATATTTTTCTACATTTTAGCACTGTGAAAAAAATAGATTTTAAAATGGAAAATAGAAATATTCCTAAATTTTTCCATTTTTTTATGAAAGAAGAATAACTGTGAAACTTTGAAGTCACATTCACATTTTTGGCATCTTTGACACCTGAAAGGTCTTAACATACTACTTATTCATGCCTCTATTCTACCCTTTCATTCACTGATATCCACTTTATTCAGGTTCGAGGTTAACTATTCCCCTCAGTCTCATATTAAGAGATTTTTTTGCTTAAATAGATACCAATACAAGGTTTAGATGGATGAGAAATGCAGTGGAGGAGATGTTATCATCAGCTCTCCTATTACAGCAGACAGTGTTCCTACACACTAAATCTAACAGCTTTCCTTATGAGGGAACATATTTGTATAATGCTGCACATGATTCATAAGCATTTTATGCTATAAGAATATACACTAAAGGCTGGTTTCTGTCCCCTGGCTACCATGCAACATAAAGCAGAATACCCTTACTTGTTGGGGCTCAGTCAGACTCCTGTTTAAGTGGATGAAAACTCTGCTAAATATCTCCTCATGAGCAAGACCTCAAGCATCTAACACAACACTCCTCAAAATGTCTTACTCTGCAATGAAGAAGAAACTAGAATCCTTCAGATAAAATCTGACAATAAATCTCCACAGACACCAGCTAAAACTATACCAGCCTGGAAAATAAATAGTCAGTGTTTCTCTGTACTCAGGCCTTTTTTACATCATGATGCACTTTATGCCTTTATATAGGAAATCAAAGAGTACACTGGAGAAGGGAGGTTCAGGTATTAAACATTAACTGTGTATATCTAAGTAGGTAAAACATATTTCAGGAACATAGTTTGTTAACCTGGCACACTCCACATATGGAATCATGCTATGGTGTAAGCCTTCTGCACAGCCAGTGAGGCAAACTTCCCTGGTCAGGTATTGTCAACTGTATCTTTCAGGAGGATCACTAACCCACAGCAGCACAAAGAGGTTGTGCATTTGAGGTGCTGAGCCAGATAAGCAGCAGGCTTAAAGACCAACTCAAAGTTTTATTTGGGACTTCAGCATTAGCTCCACGTTAAGGGCTTTAAAGATACTCTGAAAGTGGAAGCCACTGAGCTATTTTCTACTGTTATTTTCCTATTACATCTTTGTGAGTGTGAGCCAGACTAGATGTGCTTGAGCTACTCAACTGTTGTGTATGTATACCTTTTTTCCAGACCAGGTTGAAATAATACAGCACTGGGATTATTGATATCAAACAGAAGATATCTTTCTCAAAGGGGAACAAGGATCTTTGCTCAGGAGATTGCAGGACTAATTTACAGGGCTTTAAACTAGGTATGATGGGGGAGGGGGATAATAATATCAGCAGTCTTTCATGTGACAAGCTGTGGGAGAAGACACCTGAGTTAGTGGGAAGGGGGACTAGTAAGGGTCTTCAGCCTGTTCCTCTGCAACAAGCTGCACAGTCAAAGGCTCACAAAATCAAGCCAGAGGCTCCTAAGACAATAGCAGCCAGCAGGAAAATATCAGGGAATCACCTTAAGAGAAAAAAGGGGTGTTTCTCTGGAAAGGTGACATGGCTGACTGCCCAGCTGAAGTGCCTCTACACAAACACACACAGCATGGGCAACAAACAAGAGGAGTTGGAAGCTACTGTGCTGCTGGAAAGCTATGACATAGTGGCCATTACTGAAACCTGGTGGGATGAATCCTATGACTGGAGTGTGGCTATTAGCGGTTACAAGCTGTTCAGAAAGGACAGGAGGGGAAGGGGTGGAGGTGTTGCCCTCTATGTGAAAGAATGGATTGAATGTGAAGAGTTGTCCC
>VWZO01022239.1:0-168595 GCA_013396975.1 Bucco capensis
CTTCAGCTTATAACCATTCTCCCTTGTCCTACTACAATCTGATCCCTAAAAGGTTTCTCCCCTTCTGTCTTACAATCCCCCTTTAGGTACTGGAAAACTGCTATCAGATCCCCTCGAAGCCTTCTCTTTTCCAGGCTGAACAACCCCAACTCTCTCAGCCTGTCTTCATAGCGGAGGTTATCCAATCCTTTAATCATCTTTGTGGCCTCCTCTGGACTCGTTCCAACAGGTCCACATCTTTTTTATGCTCAGGAGCCCAGAACTGGATGCAGTATTCCAGGTGGGGCCTCACAAGGGCAGAGTAGAGAGGCAGAATCATCTCCCTAGACCTGCTGCTCATGCCTCTCCTGATGCAGCCCAGGATGTGGTTGGCTCTCTGGGCTGCACATTGCTGGCTTATATCTAGCTTTTCATCTATCATGACCCCCAAGTCCTTTTCTGCAGGGCTGCTTTCAATGAGTTCCTCACCGAGTCTGTACTCGTACCTAGGATTACTCCTACCCAGATGCAGGACCTTACACTTGGATTTATTAAACTCCATTTTATTCTCATGGGCCCACTCTTTGAGTTTATCCAGGTCCCTCTGGATGGCATCCTGCCCTTCTGGCATATCAATCACACCACTCAGCTTCGTGTCATCTGCAAACTTGCTGAGGGTGCATTCGATACCCATGTCCAGGTCGTTAATGAAGATGTTGAAGAGCACTGGTCCCAAGACAGAGCCCTGAGGGACACCACTTGTCACTCGTCAGTGCTCTCCAGCACTTAAACCTAGCAAAAGTCCTTAGGATCCCCCTGGTAAGCCACTGCCTCCAGTAAATGCTTACAGGCACTCAACACCCAACAGTGCCAGGTTGGTTCACACTTATGCCTCAGCAGGATTCACACACCATCTCACCCAACCCTGAGGGGATCTTCAGAGCCTGCCTACTGGATCAGACTTCAGTCAAAGGTGTGTTTGCACAAGTCCTCCCTCCAAAGCTCAAAAATCCTTCTCTGCCAAGCTTGCTCTGCTGTCTGCAAGGAGAAGAACTCAGCTACTGAGAGCAATACATCGAATCACAGCCATTTTGCAGGAAGGAGCCTCAGTATTCTTTGACTCAGTCTTCACTCCTAAGGTTGGTCCTCAGGAATCCCAGACCCTGGAGGCAAGAGAGCAAATCTGGAGAAAGGAAGACTCCAAGATTCGCCAAGAGGAAATCATGCCTGAGCAATCTGATAGCCTTCTATGTTGGTGTGACTAGCTGGGTAGATGAGGGGAGAGCAGTACATGCTATTTACCTCAACTTCAGAAAGGCTTTTGACACAGTCTCCCATAACATCCTTACAGGTAAGTTTAGGAAGTGTGGTTTAGATGACTGGACAGTGAGGTGGATTGAGAACTGACTGAATGACAGAGCTCTGAGGTTTGTGTTCAGCAGCACAGAGCCTATTTGGAGGCCTGTAGCTAGCAGTGTTCCTCAGGGGTCAATACTGGATCCAGACTTGTTCCACAACTTTATCAATGACCTGGATAAGGGGACAATGTTTGCTGATGATACAAAACTGAAAGGAGTGGCTGATGCACCCAAAAGGCTGTGCTGCCTGCCATTCAGCAAGACCTGGACACACTGAAGAGCTGAGTGGACAGGAACCTCACGAAGTTCAACAAAGGCAAGTGTAGAGTCCTGCAGCTGGGGAGGAATAATCCATGCACCAGTACAGGTTAGCAGTTCTGCTGCTGGGAAGCAGCTCTGCAGAGAAGAACTTGGGGGTCCTGGTGAACAACAAGTTAACCATGAGCCAGCAATATGCCCTTGTGGTCAAGAAGGCCAATGGTATCCTGCGGTGCATCAAGAAGAGTGTGGCTAGCAAGTCAAAGGAGGTTCCCCTCCCCCTCTGCTTGCCCTAGTGAGGCCACATCTGCAGTATTATGTCCAGTTCTGGACTCTCCAGTTCAAGAGAGACAAGGAACTACAGGAGAGAGTCCAGGAGAGGGCTATGAAGATGATGAATAGGGGACTGGAGGAAAGGCTGAGAGCCCTGGGGCTGTTTAGCCTGGAGAAGACTGAGAGGGGATCTTCCAAATGCTTTTAAGTATCTAAAGTATGAGTGTCAAGAGGATGGGGCCAGACACTTTTCAGTGGTGCCCAGTGACAGGACAAGGGGCAATGAGCACAAACAGGAACGCAGCAATTTCTGCCTGAACATGAGGAAAAACTTCTTTCCTTTGAGGGTGACAGAGCACTGGGATAGGCTGCCCAGAAAGGCTGTGGAGTCTCCTTCTCTGGAGATACTCAAAAACTGCCTGGACACAGTCCTGTGCAGCCTGCTATGGCAGGGGTGTTGGACAAGATGATCTCCAGAGGTCTCTTTCAACCCCTACCATTCTGTGATTCTGTAACTCACACCTTGTCAGCCTAAGTCATCCTCATGGATTTTGCCCTCTGTCTGTGCCCTGTCTACCCCTTAAGCAGTCTGCTGTACTTAACTGAGAAAACTATCAAATGCAGAAATGCTTTTGTTAGTGTTTTACATGTTTTCCTTGGATGGAGGCAGGAATGGAGAAATGGTGGTAAGTCAGCACAATACTGAAACTACAGCAAGCAAATAAAAATTTTCCATGTTAACGCATCTGGGCAGGAACATGCATGAAAAGCAAACAGTTAGGAGGCCTTGTTAAAGAAAAGAAACAGGTGATTTTAAGCCAAGACCAGTTGTAATCAGCAGCATTTTAGCTCATTTAAATCTGGCTGCTGCTATTTCCCACCTGCTGTTCTGCCAGTCTCTTCTGGATTTCTTGGTCATCACAGATGTCATAAACAACAGGCTTGGAAAGCTCAGACTCAATCCGGGCCAACCAGGTGCGAAGGTTACTCATGTTTTTGTCCAATAGTTGTACAAAAGCAAATGTTTCCTTCAGTTTCTTCACCCTAAGCAAACCAGGAAGAACATTTGTTACAAAGATCTGCAATCAGTGGAAGTGATGTTAGCAGAAGGTGATGACAGGCAAGGCTTTATGAAGCACTTACTGTCTCACCAAGCTGTTGCCTGTAAATCAGATGTTTTAGTCAAAACCTACCTAAACTGGCTCAGCAGGCCTCTGCTCTACAGTTGCAGGAAGGTCTTGCGTGAATTCTTTAATGAAACTGTACGAGTAGAGTGAGATTTTGTAGCCTCATTCATCTGCTAGTGAGCTCTTCAGTCAGTTCTTGGCCATTTGTCTAAGGGGAAGCTTGTACTGTAACATGCCGCAATTGAACTAAACTGGGTCACTACGATCTGATTTTCCTGCTGTGAATTAGGTTCAGTGTCTTCTTCAGCAACCATCAGGCCTACCCCAATCAGCAAGCTACTGCTTCGCCACCAGAGGCAGAATTTGCTCAAACCACAGGTCCTATACCCCAAGCAAATGGATGTTGACAGAAGAAGAGGTGGCCTGAACAACAGCCACTGTAGAACTTGTAGCACCATGAGATTAAAAGCTCTTCTAAACAACACACTGAAATGTGGGGGATGTGCCACTCTCCTGGTGGGTGAAAAAAAACAAAACACAACCAATCCTGAAGAGAGAGAACATCCTACTGCTAGAGAGTTGTGCAGCAGACAAGAAAATGAATCAACAAGACCATTTACTTTCCTTACACCTATTTGTAGTACAGTCCTCAAACTGCTGGCAAACTTTTCTTTCTTTCCAGCCTTTATAGCATATTCCCATGCCAAAACCCCTTATCAGGCCCTCAAATTATCCAAGCAGCACATTTGTACATGTGGGTAAATTTGTCCCTCTGCTGGAGAAATATCTGTTTAAACTACCTCGGCTTCTCTCAAATCTTTCCTTGAAATTTTCATTTCTTGCAGTTCCCAACAAAAATTACTCAAAAGCCCAAATGCCAGGATGACATTTCTCTCTTCTGACTTCAAACCCATAGCAGAGCTTTACATCTAGACCTTGGTAGTCAAAAAAAGAAAAAAAAAAAGTCTAGATCATGATTTCCATCAGATCTGTGTTAAACATCCAGATCACAAGATGAGATGAACTGTACCAAAAAGCATGTATTTCTCTTCATGAAGTGCAATAGTCTACCCTGCAGTACTATAAATATTAGCACTGCTAAAGTCAGGTGACTCCTGTGCTAGGGAGAATCCACTTCTTAAGACAACACTACTTCCCTGTGATGTCCTCCTGGTTGCTTTCATCTCTATGATGTCTAGTTCTGTCCCTGTGCCTTGGGTTGGGCTTTTTTTGACTTGCATGTGATTTTTAAAATGCAAATTTCCAAATTAAACTCTAAGTTACTGCCTGGTCTACCAACTACCCATATAAGCCTCATTAAGCACTAAGTCAAGTGCAGTGTAAGAAATTAAAGCATGCATCATGAAAAGGTCAAAACATTTCTCATTCATTAGCCACCATGACTACAAACTGTTGTTAGCTGAACAAAACCAGTAGCTGGGACTGGAAGGACAGCTTGTATAAGGGGATCACTGCATGTCCCAAAATGGAGTGGACTGTTGAGGGGGTCTGAGATGAATCCTAACGTACTTGGCAACACCAGCATTGCACAATCTAAAACTGGGGAAAGGTGGGGACCATGTTATCTAGTGCAGGTGGGGACAGATTACACCAAACCAGAAATGCCCTAACAGGGCACCTGGATGCTGGCTTCATGCAAAGGACCTGCACCTCCTTACAAGAAAAGTGAGGAGTTTCTTGGCCCACCATCCTGCCTGCTGTCAAAGTATCCCACCAAGTTTTAAAAGAGGGTTCCAAACTGCCTTTTACTGAGTAGCAGCATACAATACAATGAGAGAAGATACGCAGCACTGCTAATTCATAATGAACATGCCACTCTGTAAGCAACAACTGATCTTATCATCAACCCTAAGGTGGTCAAAGAAGATATGTATGTCAACTAGATGCTTGATTTAAGGTAAAGCACTTAGGGAGGAGATGTGGGAATGATCCTGCTGGATTTGTTCAGTCCTATTGGTTACTGTGAAGGCACAGAGTAAGAACAACAAATTTGGAGGCATACACGGATTAGCAGCATGGGAAGCAACTTCCCCTACCTCTTGTCCCAAAATAACCAGGCAGTACTTTTAGTTCTTTTACAAGGAAGGTGAGGAGAGCACAGTTCGAAATTTAACAAGGGTAAATGTAAAGTACTGCATCTGGGAAAGAACAACCCCATGGATCAGTACAGACTGGGAACTGATCTGTTGGAAAACAGCCCTGGGGAAAAAGATCTAGGAGTCCNAGACACCTTCCTGTGTGACCTCATCTAGATGATCCTGCTCTGGCAGGGGGGTTGGACTAGACGGTCTTTCTAGGTCCCTTTCAACCCCTGACATACTGTGATACTGTGATACATTAGGAACCCTGGCAAGTATTTAGGAATTCTGTATTCTCTAAAATGTAAAATTAGTCTTGTTTGATTGATGCAACCTGGCAAGCCAGCCTGATGGATCTGGCCCTAGTCCATGATCCACCTTGTTTCTGCCTTGCACCCACAAAACCACTGATACTGCTGGGAAATGCAAAGAAGCTGCCTCTGCCCCTTTATACTGACAGCGCTTTCCACTGCTGCAGCTCACAGAGAGGAAGCCAGAAGATGACAAAACCATTTAGCTGCTCTCTCTTTCCTTAACAAGCTCTTTTCAGAGCTCTGCTCCCATGTTCAACACTGCATGCACAAGGCATCTGGCTCCCAAGCAAATTTCTGCTATATCAATCTTCCTGCTCCTGCTTTTGCTTCTTCTAAGTGGTTCTCAATGAACACATCATGCTCTGGTAACTGTACAGTATTTTCTTGTGCTCTCATGGGCTGGCAGTAATTTACCCAGGAGTCCTAATTCTTCACCTTATCCCCTGCTTCTGTCTCACCAGTCAATTTGGATCCAGTTGGTTATAATGCTCAGCCCACCAACGAGAGGTGACAATATAGGCTCTGTGTTGAGCATGGAAGGTAAGAATGGCTAGAAGAGCCTGAGGAAGGGCCTGATCCAAACATCTATGCTGTTTTATTGCTGACTCTGCATGACTTTACGAGTCTGTACTTTACGAGTACACTTCCCTATACTACCTTCTCTGTCTGTAGCCACCTGTTTCCCATCCTGAAGCTGCAACTGCAGAAAAATTAATGGGTTGCAAGACATCTTTCTTTAGTATGCATACTGCCTAACACAGCCAAGGAAGTCCAGAGCAAAACCAAGGGGTATTAGATTATAAATAAAAGTCTCTGTAACTGACAGTATATTTAATAAATTGGAAAAGCAACAGTTTTAGAATCCAAGTTTTTTTGGTGCCTCCCACGAATACTATTTTGTCTTAGAAATCACTCTAAAACTCAAGTTATGGACATTACCGTAAGTATGTGGGTCTTTATCTAGTAGTGTTACTAGAAGCAACAGTCTCAAATACAGCATCACTGTGCTACTGCAAGCTTGTATTTACTTTCTAGCAATTGCCATTAAGACACACCATTGTAATTAAGTCATTCAGTTTGTGTCATATTCTGGATAAAAGATGTCGTTTCTCAGTCATTTAACCACCCTTAATGCCCTAAGTCATTCATCTCAAACTTGAGTTAAGCAGCCAGGGAAGAGTAAGAACCTAACAGAAGTTCACATTACTGCAGTGTGTAAATAGGAAGGCAGCCTTGTCCAGATGTTAATATTGGTGGATCTGCTCTTATTGCAGACAGAGCCCAAGATAAAGGGGAGGGTTCTACACTGGAGCAACACGTGAGATGAGGAAAAATTTGAAGATTCTCCTTGTGGTTGTACACAAGTCACTTGGAACTCTGGCTACAGCTCAAAGAAAAAAGTAAAATATACTACTTCCATTTCCAACCACCATTCTCAGAAGAATTTTCCAAGTATTCTTGCAAATTATCTGCTCTTTGCATGAAAGAAAACTCATGAACTCTTTTGAGATGAGTCCTAAAAGGACTATCTGACTAGAAAGACAGGCTGCCTGGGGGCTGGGTGGGGGTGCACAAAGCAAGGCACCAGGCCTGGGGGCAAAAGCTCCCTCCACATCCAGGTGACAAATCACCCAACACACAGTGAATTAACAGCAGTAAAAACTCATAGGAAATGGGCTCCTCCCAGTAACCCAGAAGGCAGAATAGCTGCCACCAGTTGACTGAATTTTTCCCCTATAAAGTGTACTTCTCAAGTTTTTTGGTCAAAGAGGAAAAACTTACTGTTTACTGACTAAACGCCTATCTAGCCACAGATCACATACTCACACATAGTTCCTAATGAGAACTCACTTGCCACCATTCAACATGCAAAAAAAAAAAAAGTCTCTTAATTTAAAAAATTCAACAAATATCACCACTAATCTAAAAAACTCCAAACATCTCTTGTACGTTGCAATGGGCTCAGCATAAAAGATATCCTGATCTGAAACAGCGCTTAAATTACCCATATGAGATGTCTGGGATAAGCCAAACAAAGCCAGTTTCTAAATGTCTTAATATTCATACCAAAACAGAAGTGACAGAAAATGAACAAAACCAGTAGATTATAACTAATAGCTGGCTGCAAAAGTGAACAGAAGGACTAACTGACCTGACTGGAGATTGGATTAATACCCTCTATGAAGTAGCCTGCATCGGGTTACAAAAGAAATACATTAAGCTGATTCAGGTCGAACCATTTACACACAGAATATTTCGTAGTAACTACCTGGGAAGTATCTAGCAGTAGAAGGCACTTCCAGGTTGATTGAAATGTATTCACACGAACAAAGAACTGCAAAATGCCTGCAAATAGCTTTGCTTTAGCTGTCAAAATGCACAGGAAAGCTCAAACAAGATAATAAGCACCATTCAAGTGTTAGTGTCCGAGGGAATGAAAGACATCCTGATGTATATTCCAAACTCCTTCACAAGCACAAATGTCATCCGCAAAAACACACTACATACTTTATCTTTTCAACCGAAAAGGAGCTGAAATTGCCCTGCCAGCTGATGGGATTGTTTACAATCTGGTAAGGCAAATGAGATGCACAACCCAGGAAACCTTTGTTCCCTAAATTGCAGGGCGAGCTTAACCGTGTGAGGGACAAAAGACCCGATGTGGAGAGGTGGTGTCAAAGGCAAATTCCAGGCCTTTCAGTGAACCGCAAGGCCATTTCTCAGCCCCCGCCGGGCCCGGGTGCGATGCTGGGAGCCCCGCGCTGGGCTGTGCTCAGCGCTAACAGCGGGTGCGCCGCAGGAAGGCTTCATCGCTTTATCCTGCCGGCGAGTCCAAAAGGTTGTTGTCACCGCCCATCTCTGCCGTCTTGGGTGCAAACCACCACCACCACCACCCCCCCCAACACGGCTGGTTTTAAGCTAGAGGCCCCTGAGCGCTATATTCCTACTAACGCGCCGCATCTCCCACTCTCGCCCTTGTGCGGGGCGAACCCAGGGAGCCGCTGGCGCATCGCAGCCCTTCCCCCGCCGCGCCCGCGGAGCCTGCTCTAACAAAACCCACCTCGGCTAACCCTGCGGCCGTTTACCGGCATGGCACTTACGGTTCGCAAGAAAAAACCATTCCTCAGCTTGCAAATCCCAAGCTGCAAGGGGGACCCGTCTGTGCGACCACGGTAGGCATGGAAGAGGAAACCCCTCCTCCACAGATGCCCTATTTATTCGCCGCTTTAGCATCCCGCGCTAGGGGGGGGGTGTATGGGGGGGTGGGAGGCTCGCCTGTCGTTCTCTCCGACCCTCGAGCTCGGGAGACATGAGACATTGTAGCTCTCTCCGTTTTTAACCCCCACGTTTTGGGTTGGTATTTTACCTGGCAAACGGCCGCATCCCTCCTCAGAATAAAACCAAGATAGCTTTATTCTGACATAAGGGAGTCAGCAGGCAAAGAGGCGCACGGCGAGCGGCTACCCGCGGCTGGTGACAAAAGGGTTGCAGGCTGGAGGCTTCGGCATCCAAGAAGGTAGATGCAGAGCTCATTTCTTCTGCAAAAGGACTGGCACCTCAGACTCAGATGATTTGCAGCAGAGTCAATTTGAAGCAAACCCAAAAACCCGAGAAAATGTACATCCACGCACAGGCACCACGCACACAGATGTATCCTTACTTCCCCTGCACTCTTCTTTCTCGCCTTTACCATTATATATCCCAGCTATTTAAGTACGAATTAAAGCTCCCACACACTAACCTGTCCTCTCTTTAACCTTCCAGTGCAGGCAGAAGGCCTCCAATGCAAGTAGCCTGTTAAACTGGAGAACAAAATAACCCTTAATCTTCATTTATGATATCATTCATTTGTGGAAAAATACGCTGTCATGATTTCTGTGTGTTATGACTGCCAGAGATCATGGGGGGAGGGAAGGCAGAAGTCAGAGAACCTTGGATTAAAAAAATCACTCCACACCCAGCCAACATCAGGAAAAAAATTAAGAAGCTATGATAATCCCACCAAAAATTCAAGGAATGATTTTGAAATCAAAGGTTTTTTCAGTATTCAGGTAATCTTTTGCAGACCTGTATTGGCTTGCCAATTGCTCACATTCAGTATATAGCAGGATAAAAAGTGCCTGGGAAGACACTATACACTGTGAAAAGGCTTCAGGTATTTGCATGGGTAGATCACACTTGGCCACCTCAACAGTTTAATCTGACTGTAGTCTAAGGAGGTTCAAAACCACATTAGAAATGGTAGGTCTGAGACAGAAAAGGGGGAAATAACCCTCCCAGCCTGACAGGCAGACACTGGGAATAGTGACATTGTGCAGAAGACAGAGACTCCTCTTGCACCACCAGCTCCCCCCTGCTCCCAGCACACATTGCATAACCAAAATAAGCCCAACCATCCTGCCTGATACGATAATGAATTCTGTCACAGCTTTTGCACTAAACAGAAGCGTAATCCCCAAAGGACAGGGAGCCTGGAGAACATGGAAAGAAAGCAAGCAGTGAGATTTCAACTGTTCAAATTTTCTTTTTGCACCAAACTAAATAAAAGAATGAGATTTTAGAGTGATACTGCCACAGACCAGTATAATTTTGCTGAACGTGTATCATTTACCTGAGGGCCTCCCTGCAGAATACTTTGCTTCCCTTGCCATGCAATTCTGATCTGCAGCAATTTAAAAAGACCTTTGAACACAGATAGAGTGCACCCACACTGACTGTGGGCTGCCCAGCCACAGCTGCCACAGGGCAGGACAGCACACGGACATGCGGTGCCTGAGCCCTGCCAAAGGGTGGCCAACGTGGCAGAAAATAAACAGAGACCAGCTAAAAGGTGGCATGAACTCGCTCGCTCCTCACATCTACCAAGCAGGGGCCCACCGCTGCTGCAGCAGCTATTGGGGAGCCCAGCCACAGCGAGGGTGCAGGGAGCAAGGGGAAACACAAAGCAGTGGCTAACAGGAACTCCTCAATAAAACCTGAGCCCCTGCACAGCACAAGGTGGTGTCACTGGAGAGCTTCAACTCCTTCCCATTTCACTGCAACCTGAGCTGTTTCAGGTTATTTGGGAATTTCAGTTTGAGTATGCAGCAAATCAGCTAAAACCACCTCGAATCTCCCAAGGTCTATGTGGGAAGGAAGGGGTTGACTTTAGTTCTGGCAGTTTAAGATTCCTGGACCCTGCAATGAGGGTTTGCAGCTTGCAAACACAGGGAAAAGACCCAGTTGCCAAGCACTTGCGTTAGGAGAACGAGAAGGCACATTTGGCCTTATTAGCTTCCCTGTATTTTTATGCTCACATTAAAGGTCACAATCATTTGAACCCATTCCTGCTACACACACAAAATATGTGCCTTTCTCCACAAACATGGATGAGACACACCAAGTAAGAAAACACATCACAGCGTGCCCACAGCCAGAGCAGCTGAGAAACGGCATCCCTCTCACATGGCTTAGTGGCAGTGGGAATTGCTTCAGGATACCCAGAGGTACAGAAATACAGCTGTTTGTTACTGTTGAGACCAGTTTGCAGACCCAAAACTAGAGGTAACCCCTGATGAAGCTGGTGGCTCTAATGAAGGCTCAAGCCCAGGCAGCGCAGACACCTTCCTGTGACACGTGGGTGCTCTCCCAGTCTGCCAGCAAGCACTTTGCAAACAGCCATGCAGAAGGCAAATACTTCCCTGCTGGGTTGGGAAGCAAATTTGGAGTTGGTATCAGTGGTGGATGGGCCACAGAAGGACACTGAGGAACATGGCTGGGTACAAGAGTTGCTTGACAATTCTTGCCACTTAATGCATGTCTGGGAAGTGCTGCCCCAGAGCATTCTGGGGATGTAAATCCCACTCCACGTGGTTTTGGCTATCTACCACCTGTGTGCAGTCTGTGTACTCCTCCTGCTGTTGTCTCAGGCCTTCATTTGGGTGTATGTGCAAGCATGCAGCAGTTTCTTCTGGCAGAATATTGCTATGAGGCTGGTGATAACAGAACAAAAGCAAGAGATTTTCTGTGTCCATTTTTACAGTCAGCACAACATTCTCTTTGCCTGTTAGGATGCTTGTATTTCCCCCGTCTGTATTAGTCTCTATCTGTGTCAACAGAGACTTCAGCATGAGAACCTCCCCTGGTAAGAGTATCTTCCAAGCTGATCAGAAATTCCTTTGTTCTCATTTCCAGGCATACTAACATCTTAATGGTTACTTTATCCCAGGAGAATTAACATTTTGAGACTTTTCCAAGTTTGCACCAAGCCATTCTCTGGCTGCAACACAGGCAGCAAAGCTTTTGTCACCACACAAGCTGAGCACAAGCATACTATGAAAGTGTTAAATCCTGCAAGTGCAGCCATATGGCAAATCTGAGCTTGTCACCATGAACTAAGAGAATCACTTCAAGGAGCTCACCTAATTTGCCCATCTGTCCCAGGGCGTTTATTGGTTTAAAAAGGTTAAATAAGCTATCAGGAGGAATGTCCTGTATTGATACATGGCTTGAGACTGGTTTGGTTTCATGTTGGTATCACACAGCTATACACTGCACTACAGAAAAAATAAAATGTTACTCAGATTGCAGGTCCAGCCATGGAGACAATAGAAACCACAGAACTAAAACTGGCTATATATCTCAATTAAGACTCCTTTGTGGATGCAGGTTATTTCATACTCCTTAACTACAGGATCCTAAAGTGTTTGTCTACTAGAAATACTCAACACTCAGAATGGAGGATTGGCTTTGAACATAGAGCTATTCAAGATTAATTTTCCCCTCCTATTTAGTGCATGGCTCTGTACTTGACTTACTGCCCAAGTCTTGACTTGCCATGAAGGCCTTGTGAGACCTTGTGGTCCTTGCCTCTGTGATGGACAGCCACTGGGGGCCAGAAAAGTGGTGCATTCACAATGCAAATAAAAGCAGCTGGTTATTTCTTCAATAGAAAGTGCTAAAGATGTAATACTTGTCAAAAAAAGCTTCAAGCAGTCACACATTTGGCACACAAAATCTCAGAAAATTTTCCCTTCAGTTTACTTGCCACAGCTACTGATCTGAAAAGCCAGGAGCAAAATCACCTCCTCAATTCACAGAGGAGCTGTGAAAGTAAGTTCCTGCAAGACTGTCTCCCCACCACAGTTTCCCTCTAGGCAGCATTCTCCTACCTCAATTGTCTCAGACCCTCCAAGGCCTTCTAGCAGTCCTGTACTGAAGCATCTCCTCCAACCCTTTTACTTTCAAGAAATGAAGCAGTGCCCAATAATGAAACTGGTGATGGCAAATGTTTGAGACCGTGTGATGGTGTCTGGATTGTGATGGCTTCATGCAGCAGGGACAACATGAATTTTGCCACTGCTCTATTTTCATAGTGCTCATTCAACACAAGTTTTTGCAAAAGCAAATTGAAAAGGAAGGAGACAGTCTATCAGCACAAGGCATCACAATCCATGCTCAAATGTCATCTTGCTTCCAGCCCAAGGCTCCTTGCTCTGCTCCACTCCCCCATGAAGAGGCCAAATTTGAGGCACATCTGTGATCAGTAGAACTTCTGCCTTCTCCCCATCACCTGAGCTTAAGAAAGGCTACCCAAAAGCATAGGAGAAGCCTCACCTTGAGTACCCCAAAGCACACCTGTAAGAGAGGTGGACATTTCAGTCAACTGAAGTTTAATTTAATTCCTTCTGAATTCAAATCTCAGTGGCAAGCCACCTCTATAGCAGAAAGCTGAAAGGTTGTACACAGGGCAAAATGAACTCCTAAGACCATACTCAGACTCTATTATAAGTGTCCAGCCTGGTGGTTAAGACTGAGCAGCCAAGAACAGCTGAGCTGTGAGCCAAGTCAAGTGAGGTGGATTACATGAGGGAAGAGATGTGCTACACCTATCTTGCAAAACACAGCAATATACTGAACCTCTGTTAGTATCAAGTCCAAGACGACCAGCAGAGCTCACTACTCTGTTTGATAACCTCAGACTACTGAGGAAGCTGCTTAAAACCACATTTTGTCAGTCCTTTCAGTTCTTTACCCTGGTCCTGAGCACAAAGGTGGTGGAAACCACAATCACAATCATGAAGCTTGCATGTTCCAGACCTTTTGGGATTAAGAACACAGGAATAATCAGAAAGCATCACACCAACTCACCAATAGCTGCAATACTGACTTAGATATCCAGTCCTGGGAGCAACACTGATGCTCTGGGCAAATACAAATTAATGTAACTCAAAGCACTGCCATACACTTGTCTGAAGGTAAATTTTAAGACATCCCAGGTAGACAAACAAATGCTCTATTGTCACAGACCTCATGAATAAGACCTCGTGCCAGGTCTCTCTATAAATATCCCATCAGTTCTTTGGCACATTCTCCTGAAGATTACTACAAATGTGCCATCTTTACCTGTTTTAAAATACTCCATTATTAATCTGTATTCAAAACTGCTACAACTGAAAACTAACAGGCAGCAGAACACAATGGTCATAAAGTGCTTTAAAAGTGGCATGTCACCATGAGAACAGAAAAAGAGCTGTTAAGAAATGAACCTTTCTTTCCTACACCAGATCAAATACAAAGACACCTTGAGACAACCATTGCAAGACTATCTGCAAAGTGTTAGATGTTAAGAAGGCAGCTTCTGCTCAATCATTCACAGCTCATGTGTCACCAGTAATTCAGATCCCATTCCTGATTAAAATCCAGCATTTACCAGTACACTGGCACTGCACAACCACCTGCCTTACCTGTCCCACATGTTACCCGAGCAAGAGAGCTTCTGAGGGCCCAGAGAAGGCAGTTATAGGCAAAACAAAACCTTGGGAGAGATGTTTAGACCGATGCTAATTTGGTGTTAACGTTATTACTTCTGGGTTACTCATAAACTCGAACAAGCAGTAGGACTAGCCCAGCATCCTCATCTCTGAGTTTCTACCACAGCTTGGGAGAACAGTGAAATAGGATCGTCTCAGTAAGGCTAATACTAAAATGATCACGATGTTCTTAACTCTGTCAAGTATAATAAAGATGTTTAATCCTTTAAGAAGAGGTCACTGCCTAGACTATGCAAGGTTTTGTCTTAATTTCACTTGGTAGGATTTTCCATTTCACAATCATGTGAATCTACTCCTAAATTTTGTGCATTCAGATATAGGGTGAAATAGAGGCCTGTCTTAAAACAGGAGGCTCTCCTGAAAAGCCCAAATGAACTCCTACCATACTACCTTAAAATTAAGCTGCAATTCAACATGTGCAACAAAGAAATGACTTTGACTCTTCCTTTTACATTGCTCCCATGATTAAAATTATATTGTATGAATTCTTACATCCTGCCCTCTATTATTAGGTAAATTAAGACATTTGGTGTCATAAAGCAACAAGTAATAACAAAAAAAAGCATCAACTTCAGTTTAATTTGACTCTCAGTAATAAATTTCAACAAAACTGAAAAGTCATGTCAGTCTGCTTCTGATGGTCAAGGACACCATCCCCTGTCTCTTATCTTACATAAAACATTGAAAAACATTTTCTTACCGTGCTCCAATGACATCAAAGAGATGCTGCCAGCGATCATTGATTTTGTTGAGCTTATCATCTATTTCTGCAACTCGGCTCTTGTTGCTAGCCTTGATTAGCTGATCGCCCATTTGCTTCAAATGAATCTTATTTTCACTGAACAGGTTTATTTCTTCCATGCAATCCTGATAAGTATACACAAACATTGCTTAATGCCTGGGCAAACCAAACCAAACCAACAAAACCAAATGAATACCATCTGTTTTTTTCCCCACATATGTGCTGTGAAGCCAGGTTTGGCTTGTGATGGCTGAGGTTTCTACCTTAGCATGTAGAACTCTCACTTAAAACAAAACAAACCCTTAACAGAAAAGCACTCTCACAATGAAGCCACTATGAAAAAATAAGCAGCTTAAAGACTTTCAAGGGTCAGGAGAAGGTACTTCTAAAAATAACAGTTTAATGTTCTGATTTCTTTAGAAATCTCTGCTTTCCTGATTTAACATTTTTTCAATTAGTTTTTCAATTGAAAGGACCCACATTCAAGTCTAGGTTAGGTTTATTTTGCTGGTATTCTTATCCAGAGGAGATCTGGGATTAGCTATCAAGACCTTTAAGCCATGGGGAGGAACACTGGTTCTGTTTAAAATCAAGCTAATAAGAAAGTACTAGAAAACACTAACTGCACTACCAAGGAGAAGAGGCAGAATTAGGTTTTATTTTTGGTTGTGGTAACTTGTTCTACTGGCATAAGATTTCATCTGTCCTTCAATCTTTCTCTGCCTTCTGAATTCCAGTTTTGTAATCACCAACATGGGAGGAGGTGATGAGAGCAGTGAGACACTCCCAGGACACCACTGATCGCCAGAAGGGAAAGCTCTGAGCAGTGCGATATGTGCATGTGTGCTCTGCAGCCCAAACAACCCCAACTCCCACCACTGCAATTCAAATATCACAGAATCACAGAATGTCAGGGGTTGGAAGGGATCTAGAAAGATCATCTAGTCCAACCCCCCTGCCAGAGCAGGATCACCTAGACGAGGTCACACAGCGATGTGTCCAGGCAGCTCTTGAATGTCTCCAGAGAAGGAGACTCCACAACCTCCTGGGCAGCCTGTTCCATGACTAAATGCAGTCAGGTGGCATTTCTCTTCTGTATTATGCTGCAAGTCTGAATATCAAGAAGAGCTGAGGCTAGAAAAGCTCATCTCTTCACAAAAGCCTGTATGTGCTAGCTTTATATCATGTATGACTTCTGAGAGTTAAGGAGGAAATCAGGAACACTGTCCCTACACCGAGTCATCAGATTGAAACTGAAGAAAAGTGGCACTACTACTTACCTTCTGCAATTTGTCTATCCTGTCTTCAATGCTAACATCTGCAGTCTGCAACACTTTGCTTTCCATTTGTACCAGCCAGGAGCACAGCTCCTTATGCTTTTCATTGAACACAATCCAGGTATTGAGCCTATCTTCAATCTCCTGCTTATGTAGAGACACCTATGGATAAGCACACACATTAACTGCTGGCAACATCTTTCTCAGGAAGGAAATGAGCAGTTATGAGCCTTCTAACTTCTAGTCTGCATTGGATTGTATTCCACTTTGCAGAAGTAGTTATCAGATATATCTAGCTTTCTTTTCAAAGCCAGCAAGCAGATCATTCTTGCATCATTTTTGGATAGCAGGGCCAGATTCTCTCCCTCAGAAGAATTAAACCGAGTGACAGCTTTATAAACAATAAGCTCCTAGAAAAAGTTAAATATTACTCAGTGAAAACCTGAAAATAACAGGCAAAGAATGTAAAGTATAGAACTACTATATACTGGTTAGTACTGTGTCATATATAACACAAGAGAAATAACACCTAGGTAAATTTTTCTTTTTCTGCAACTGTAAAAGAAACTTTGCAACTACTGACTGCAATTATTTTATTTCTAGGAAAACCTTCCTCTCTTCCTTCCATTTGTTCATCAGTTCTTGAAGAACTTAAAAAAAACAAAACAAAACAAAACCCACAGTACCAAGAATCTGTCCTTTTTATTGAAAACCCTGGCCTTTTTTCCCCTCAAAATTACATTTTCCAGGACGGATAAAGAAGTTGTCTAGACAGAGAAATCAAGGTCTGGTGCTGCTTGAACCAGAAGAGCTAATATCACTGCTCCAACATCTCAGAAAGAAGCAAGGTCACTCTTCTACTACCTAACAGTACTTACTTATAGCCTAGGAGTCTTAAATATTTGTGTTCCTTTATCTGCTTTGATGGATTCCTGTACTAAGATACAGGAGACAAAGAAAGTGAAAAACAGTACAAGTTCTACTAGAACAAAACAAGACAAACAACTAACCCCTCATCCTCACCAATAAACTCTGTGTAAATACTGAACATAATGTTTTGCTTGCCTTGGCTGCAAATGGACACTTTGAATTTCACCTCATGGCAGGAAACATTCCCTCTTCACATCTCACATGCACCTTCTACAGTGTATAACCCCTCAAAATTCCATTATTGATGCTCCTAGATTAATTTTTAACACCATTTTGTACCTCAGAGTGTCCTTTAAAGTCTAACTTTTCTCGAAGAGGGAATGGAGAGGTGGAAATGAGTTCTAAATCTTTCATACTTAGATAAGCAAAAAGAGGCCAAAAGCACTAACTTGGGATACAGGGAAATAATTTCCAAAGTTCTCAGGGGGAAGAAGTTTTCTGGCAACCCAAGGGACCTCTGAAATTCTCCCTAAGGGGGCCTCAGCTCTGGATACTCCCCTTGTAACCTCAGCCTCAAATGTGTGAAGGGTAAATCCCTCATCATTCCTCTACCACTTTCAGCATCTTCTGTGTTTACTTGGTGGGTAAAAGAAGAGACTACACATGTCAGCAAGACCATCATTAAATCCTGAAATGATCCTGAGTCTATTTAAGCCTGCTGAGCATGGGGCAAGACAAGATTTTAAGAGCAGGGATCACCTCATAGCTGGCTAAGCAATACAGATTGGGGGTAAACCAGGATTGTGCCAAAAACTCCCAGACAAGCTTCTAGGAATATGAACTCTTCATGCCATTGGCTTTGAGTACTTTCTCCTCAGACCACCTGCCCCAGTACCAGCTCTATTTGCATCCATGGTGTGATGCAGGAGCAATCTGAGCATTCCCAAGGAAGGCTAAAAGAATACCAAGGACCAGGCCTAAGCCATATGCCAGTGTTCATTAGGACAGGGTATACACCAATACCAACAGTTAAATCTTTGACCTACATGTACTTTGCAAGGGCAGCTATGTGAATGCTAATCCCTTCAGTGCATCTGCTCTCAGAGTGTGTCAGAGTCCCAGCCCAGGCCAGCACAGGCATCTGGCTGTCCTGCTCCCGTAGCTGTGACAGCTGCAGACGCTCTTAAAGGCTTTCACCTCTCTGCATTTGTACTGCAGATTTTTCTCCACACAATACATCTCGACTCATTTGTCAGCCAAAACAAAGCAGTCATGTTAAAAGCAGAACCAACCAAGTCTGCCCTCCTAACCTAGTGTCCAGCACTGAGCATCAGTGCAGGCTCTCCAAGGCTGTGCAAACATTGCACTATATCTCTCTGCTCCAGCACTGAATAGATTCTTCCCACTACAGATCTGTGTGTGCCTAACAGTCACATCAATCTTTCTTCTTTCCAAGACAGACTGAACTAAATGCTGTTCCCTCAGGTAATTAACATGGAAATTTTGAATAAAATCTGAACTTAAATTACTACAGGATATTACTACTTGGATAGCCTGTAGTGGGGGACAACACAAAAACCAGCTTAATTTTCAGGGCTGTTCACTACAGTTGAAATAGCAGCTATCAGCAGTTCACCAAAACAGGAAAAACAACAAAGTTCTCACATTTATAGGCTTAACTACAGATTTCCGTTAGGAAAATGGTTCAGGCATTTTGATTTTAAAATCATGGCCTATATTTCTCAGGAGGGGGGAGGGTGTCTCTGGAATTATTTTCAGAGTTCAGAAGCAGTAACAGAGAAAACATTGGTTGTAGATTAACTGTCCAGTTTAAGATAAAGATACTAAATTTTTCTTTCTTGTTGCAGCATAAAAACTAAACCCCAGTAACAATTTCATCACACCTAAGTTTGTGAAATAAGCATAGCTGTTCATTTCTATGGTAATATTCCTACCAAGATTGCTTTACCTTTTCCTGACCAAGGGTTAGACATGAAATTGCTTCAACACTTCTTTACAAACAGTAAAATAAAAGCTATTGACTTGTCAGTAAAGAGAGGTAAGAGTTTGGCTTGCTAGCATCCACCATAACTTTAAGACCCTGAAGTATTTTACTTCTTCCAATCCTGTTAACAGGGCAAAGTAAACACACATTCAAACTGCATAATAACCTAATGAATCAAGCTCATGTGACTTTGCTGGTAAATGTTCCCCAGCAATTTTACATGCAGCACTAAATTAAGTGTAATATAGCAACAAGCCACAAAGAATGCAAATATTTCACAGTATTTTACTGCTACAGAAAAGCCAAGTCAGATCTTAATGTGTCTAAAGCCAAGGAGTCAGTCTTTAAATACATTTGAGTTTTCTTTATCAAATCTCCTGGCAATTTTTTTTTTTAACGTCAGATTACAAAAACCCTCCCCCTTCCTTTCTCTGCTTCATGCCCTCAGGCAATTCCTGTGTTTGTGTCTCTCTCTCCACTCCCCCTCTGCCCCATTCCTTTGGCAGCCCAAAACAAAGCTACCTAGTTCAGTAAACAGCTGCACGTGAGCTCTGTGAAGTTCAGGCACTCACTAGTTACAAAGAGCTTGCCAAAAAAAAAAAAGGAAAAGAAGAAAACAAACCTCAGCAGTCCAGTCTGTGTCCAGGAAACACAGGGCAAACTTTAGCCCTGGTCAGCTGCATCAGGAGAAGCCCCATTTTTGCCCCAAGACTGCAAAAGCCAAGGCCAGGAAAAATCCTGCTAACCCGTCGTCGTCCACAAACCCCCCCCCCCTTTTCTTCCAGGCCCCTTGAAATCCTGCTATAAAAACCCAGGGGAGATGAAACACTTACTCGCAAGCAGAGCTCTTCCCACTGCCTGTGCAAATGTTCAACTTGCTCCTTCAGCACCATCATGTCCGCGGGGAGGATGCAATGAGCCAAGTCCACCTTCATGGCCCGCAGCTCCTTCATCTTGTGGGTCCAGTCTGCCAGCGACTGCTCCAGCTCCTGCATGGAAACGCACTCAGAACAAGCCTTGGCACTAAGCTCCACTGGTTTCCAAACCTGCTGGTTAATCCCTGCCTGGCCTGTGGGGGAGGAGAGGAGGGGAATGTGCTGCCGATTGTGCAGTGCTCTCTGGCTGGACAGGATGCAGGGTCCCCGTGTATTTGGCTCAGGATCTGACTTGGAGACCCCTGGACCCCCTAGGCAGAGCTGCTGCTGCTGAGTAACTGGGACAGCAGCAGCCTTCCTACATCCAGAAGAGCCAAAATGCTGCCTGACCCCCTGCAGCTCCCCATGGCTCCAGGACAGTGCTTGGGACTTCACACCCAGGAATGCGTCCACTTCTTTGGTTTTTAATTTCTTTTTTTTTTCCCTTTTTTTTTTTCCTTTTGATTTTGGGCAAGTTGGCAAAGCTGCATTTGTTCCAATTTCAGGCTATTTATTTAAATGCTAAAAAAATAAAATTGGTTCCCTTCTATAATGAATGATTTCACAGGCACTTAATCAGTTTTGTCAGAAATGTATAGCTTTTAAACTCCTTGTTCACAGAAACACGCTCTCTCTCCTACTTTATTTTCTGACTCCCCTTTCCCTATAGAAAAAGGTTATGCATTTTCCCTGTCAGTGTTAAAAGTGTCGTCTAAAAAGCAGAGACACCACTGCATGCAGCTGTGAAACATGAGGTATGAGGTCTCATTCTGCAAAATAGCTGTGCTGGGAAATGTTGGCTCCTCCAACAAAAAAAGCTCTTACAGTGGATCCAATTCATCTTATTTTGGAGGGGAAAAAAATTGTGTTTGTATCAGAAGAAGGGTGCTGGGTACAAGCCCTGTGAGCATTTTCATTTTTTTTTTTGATCCAGTCACTTATCTAAAGCATAAAAAAAGTATATAAAAATTATCTGGTCTGCTTCAACACTGAAGAAAAAAAACCCAAAGCTGAGACTAAAGTTTACCTATCTCACAACAAATTACTCCCTACAGATGTGCACACATACATTTATATAGCTTAACATGGGTCAAATTCCTGCATTAATGGCACTAATGATGGAGTCTCTTTGGCAGCCTCCTATAAGGTCCAGGCCTGAGAGAAAGCCAGTTTTATTCCCTAGAAGAGAGAAATACAGGGGGAAGAAGGTCCCTTCTCCGTCATGACATTTGGGTCCTTGATTTTACTATACTGTGACACCCAAGAGCAGCAACTGCACTGGCACTATCTGACCCTAGTGCCTCTGTGGCTGAATTTCTCTTGCTGGTGTAAGAGGTAGGAGCTGTGTGCTGCCACCTCACAAATAATTCAAGGCCACAGCAAGACTGCTGCCATAGCAGTAAAAGGCAGCCAGCATTCCCAAAGAAGATTTCAGACAGCTGATAATGAGTTCAAAGCCTTGGTTCATTAATAAGCTTATTTGTACCCACTACACAGGTCAACAATTCATGACATAAAAGGATGATGAAAGACTGACCAGACCAGTCCAGTCCAGACCAAATGTCTCCTATCCCTTAGAAATGCTTTCCTTGCCATTTAATTTTCACGGTGCGCTACAGGCTGCAAGGGCTTTTGCCACTCCCTTACTCCTAATTTTCCTTCTCTTTAATTATTCTCATATCCCACAGGTGTGCATGGTGCTTTGTTAGACCTACAAGGTCTCTTGCCTGAGGAGCTTTCTGTCCAAGATGGATTTGGAAAACAAAAAGGAAGTTTCAGCCATTTTGATGGCAGCCAATTCAGCTAATACCAGGGAGCTTTATCCCTTTTGGTTGAGGAATTGCTTATTTTACAAATTCAGACTGTGGAAAGGGAGCAGAAGCAGGGGAAAAAGCATCAACCTCCTCCTCTTGTAATCTTCTTGGTCTGATAGACTTTGCAAATTGGCACCAATCAGGATAGTATAAAGGACAGAAATTCAGTGTCACTGAAGAGCAGGTTAAGAGGGAAAACTGATTTTACAGGGACCAGGTGTTGTGAGAAGACTACATCTACTTAAATACAATATGGCTGTTCAATACCTTAATGTGTTCTTTGGCTTTGTAGAGCTCTTCATGCTCAACTGGAAGTGGATCTTTTACTTTTTCCTTCAGCTCTTGCAGCCTGCTTCCTAATTCCTTGGTTTGCTTTTCACAACAGTCCCAGCTCTGCTCAAGGAGACCCACAAAGGTTATAAAAGGTTAAGATATGTTATCATGACATATTGCACCATATTGATGAGTTTTCTTTTTGATACAGTGTAGTACCTACAAGAATTTGGTGCAGGGATCTACAGAAGAACTTGCACCCTTCTCTTGTATTTAAGGTTTATCTTACAGTATTTCTGCTAACTTTGTTTCAGCCAATTTGAGAGGCTTTTAGCACAGTTTTTGTCAATGACACTATTCAATTTTCAAGACTTACCTATGTGCCATGAAAGCAAATGTATTGCTCTAAGGAAATCAATATGATCTAGCCATCTGTTTAGAGATGCAACAACAGGAGGAGCAACAAGTCATGCTAACTCCCTTAAAACTCAATTTTAGCTCAGGCTTCACTGCCTGAAGTAGGAGGGAGCTCCAGGCCACAGGGAACATGAGGATTTCCATTGTAGGAACAAATGGATGCCAATCTCCTTTTCTTTTGGAGAATCAGGGGACCACAATTTTAGCTTCCCACAAGCTCTGACAGCACATTGACAGGCTCTTCCCTCAGAGCCCCTCTCCACAGTGAGCAGCAGCTCAGCGTTTGCCTTGTTGCTACATGCCCTTGGGATGGTGGAGTAGAGAAAGTGTCAAGACCCAACGCCAAGGAAGCAGGTGCCACTCCTCCCTGAGGATAGCATCACCTACCTGTAGGGTGCTGCTGAGCTGCTTCATCATCTTCTCCAGCTGGAGCTGGGTGTCTCCCCAGCTCTGCTCTAACTGGCTGAGCTCCTCCTGGAGAGTGGCACTGGTCTCCGGGTCAGAGACTATGCGCAACTTCTCCCCAGCATCGATGATTACAGAGTACGTAGTCTGCCACCTCTGAAGAGTCATTGCCTTACTCTAAAAGAAAAAAGAAAGTTTCTAAGCTGTTCTTAGCAAGCTTTAGAAGCTCACTCCTAGCATTTCACTTGGGAATAAGTGAAGACTTACAAAGGGAGTTACAAGGCATTAGTTCGCTCACATTCATGAAAAAGTAATGAATACATCTTCTCCTATCTGCTTTTTTAATTTCAGAAAAATGAGATTTTTCTGATGCTCTGATCTATAAAACTCTACAATAGCTTTTCACAGATTGAACCCATAGAGTAAAAGTGCAGAGTTACAAAAAGATGGAAATTCATTTGTGTTGAGTTATTCCACATAAAAACCAGTTTAAGTTCTGTTAGCATCTCTAGCATCAACAACTAAGATAAATTTTTCAGAGATAACAGTTCTGTTAACCATGAAATATTCTAAATGAAGTAAGCCATCAATAATAATTTGCCTACAACACAAACTGCTCTGTGACACAAGCAGATATGATCATTGCTTCTTTCTGTAAAACAGCAGGAAGGAAAGGCAGTTTGGAGTATGATGGAGAAGACTTTCTGGATTTTCTCACTAAGAAAAGCACAAGTACTAACTTGTAAAATCTATTGAAAATCATCTTCACACAACAGGTAAAAATAGAGATGAAATAAATAGGGTAAATGCCAAATGGAATACTGGTAATGTGTTAATCCATCAGCATCAGGTGTATGGGAACACAATAAAATCTTGGCCATGCAAACAGCATTCAATAATGTATTGTCATAGAGTCATAGAATTATTAAGGTTGGAAAAGACCTCTAAGGTCATCAAGTGCAATGGTCAATCTATCACTACGATGCCCACTAAAGCATGTTACTAAGTACCACATCTATACATTTTTTGAACACCTCCAGGGACAGTGACTCCACCACTTCACTTCCCTGGGCAGCCTGTGCCAATGCACAACAACTCTTTTTGTGAAGAAATTTTTCTTAATATCCAACCTAAACCTCCCCTGGTGCAAATTGAGGCCATTTTCTCTTGTCCTCTCACTGGTAACACATGAGAGGAGATCGACTCCCACCTTGCTACAACCTCCTTTCAGGCAGTTGGAGAGAGAGAGGGTCTCCCCTGAGCATCCCCTTTTTTCAGACTGCACAAACTAAATTTTTGAAAGGTTTTAGATTGCCCTAAGTAACCACTAAGTTTATTAACCAGTTTTACTTTCTCATTAAACAAGAAAATGCATATTTAAATGCAAAACCAAGATACTAAAAATTGACAATGGAAAATACTTTTTCCACTGCACATAAAACACAGAAGTCACTGCTCTGAAGAACTGCTGCCCAGATCTCTGCACCCTGGATTTGTGGTTTCAAGGACAGACCCCCTTGCAAGTGCTTCAACCTCTGCTCCTGGCACCTGCTGCCTATCCCTGCACACAGAGGACATGGTCTGTCTTGCCACATAGGTGCCTGCTTCCTTCAGACACAGTGCCAAGGCCAGCCTTCAGCAGCCATATCAACAGATACACACAGACCTAGAGGGTACCTGCTGACCAGGGTTTCTGCCTCATCTCCCTGGCACTCTGCATTGCCACATTCCCATCAGTAATATGTTTAAAGCAGACAAAGCTACTAAATGAAAATGCTGACCAGGAAGCTTCCTAGTATAACAACCCTTTCACAATGCTACTCTTTTCTCATCTGTGCTCAGCTTTAAGACAAAGTGTCTGCAATTGTTTTTTTTCCCCCCCAAAAAAAGCATGTGACTTTACAACTTTTTACCTTATGGGGCAGAAGTTGTTTCAATCTGAGAAAAAAAATCCATAGATTTTAGATTTATGAAAAATAAAGTACCTGGAAATCTTTAACTAGATTTCTTAGCTCATGAAGGCTATATGAGTCCTGGTTCTTGACAGCTGTGATGAAACTGTTTGTATTAGCAAGAAGTCTGCTGAGTCTTAGCAGAGAACTCCTGAAGAGCTGCCACTGTCTCACACGTCCATCAATATCTTTCTTCCTCTGCTGAACCATTCGGCTAACATTCTGCCACTGCTTCTTCATCAGTGTAACCTTGGAAATAAACTCTCTTCTGGAAATGGAAAGTGTTGAGTGTTAATATATTTTGACCTCAAGGCTGCATTTTACAATAACTGTGATGGGATTTTCTGTTTGCAACTTTGTATCCAACTATGCAAAATATTCTGTACAGCCTTAAGCTCAGCCCTGTTCTCTTGTATTCCATCTTTTAAGCAACCCAAAAAAAAACCTTTTACATGATGCAAGAATGGATAATTCCATTCATTGTTGCTATTGTAGTACAGCAACTTATGCAGTACAGCAATCACAGAAACAACATGCACTAAACAGTTCTCTGAAGAACAAGAAGGTAGCCCCATTTACTAGAGCCCTTTGAGATCAACCCATCAGTCAATTGTTCACCTACCTCATTCTGTATTTTTCTAGCTGTATGCTGGACATTTTGTCCAGCAGGAACTGTGAGAGGCAGCAGCAAAAAGCTTTACTGAAATCCAAAAAGATTACATCAGCTGGCTTCACTTGGTCAGCTAGGTGGGTAATCTTGTTGTAAAAAAGAAATTAAGATGATTCAGCAGATCTAGCTGGAAACAACTCCCATCTATCAACTCTGCTCCTCTGTAGGAGGCCATGGCCCTCAGATTAGGTCTCATACAAATACCTGTGTTTGTGGGGCTAGCTTTGACCAATAATCCAGCATCTTTTGCTTAGTTTAGCCCTATCCTCCCTGTCAGCTTTAAGCCAAGCTGTGAACTGCATATTGAAGTGGCTGAGGGGAGCACACACACTCTTCTGCCAAATCTCTGGGTGCAGCAAGCTCTGGCAGAGAGGTGTAACGTGTTCAAAGCAAAAATGCCTGAGGCAACTGAACCTCTGCTCACAAATATTACATTTTGGGTTTTGCAACTGATGACTCAATGCTCTGTCATGCGTGCCAGGGGCAACATGGATAGTCCCACACCTCTGCACGTGAAAAAGTGAAGAGGTCTAGGAAAAGAGAAAGGATCTTTCATATGCAGCATACTGATTACCCTCCACAAAGTAGTTTCTCAAACACAGTTTCAAGAACTGCAGGGTAGCAGTAGATAAGAAAGCCTCCTGTTCAGGAGCAATCATTTTTGTTAGGCAGAATATCCAGTTACTATCCAAAGTGGAGCCTAGTCAGGGCACCTGTGTTCCTTTCTTATTGCATCTCCTCCCATTTCTGCAAAATGTGCCAAGAGGTTATTTGAAGAGTGAACCCAGGCAAGAATTTGGGTTTGTGTCCTCATGAGAGAAAAGATTCAATATCAGCTCCAAGGAAGAGAGAATAGTCATGGAATTACCAAAGTCTTGGGGAGAAAAACAAATAGATTACCTTTTCTCTGCTTCTCCAGATTCCAAGGAAGGTAGAGCTTTTTCTATGATAGAATTAAATCTCTGCTGATTTATGGAAATCTCAGTTTGCAGCATCTGAAAAGACCATGAGAATAACAGTTTTAACTCTTCACTGAACAACCTTTAGTATGAAAGCTGGTTTCACTCCTCTGCATAGCATTTTCTAGTGATTCCTCCCACCTTCACCAGTCAAGATGATGATGCCATTTTTACAGTTAGCTTTACCTCATACACTCTCTGTTGCTCTTGCAGTTTTTCAAACTGTCCTGGAATACTTGTTTTTAAGGTCTCATTCATTTTTTCTAGGAATTTCATCCACTTTTCACATTTCTGAAAGAATTTCTTTTCATCATTTTGAGTTTCCTCAAGCATACTGTAAACCAAAAGAAATAATCAGAAACTGCTTTGTCGGTGGTTGTTTTTCTGGATATGTCTGCATGCAGTCTAACATGGTGGTTAGTAATATAACATACTAGGGTTTTGCTTGGCACCTTGCTACCTTCTTCACCTATGAACATCTATATTTTTCCTTCAGGTGACTAGGAATACAAATAGCCACTGAATAATTGAGTAAATGGAGAGGGCAGAAATTTCACTTGGAAAGCCCCTGAGAATCACAGAATCACGNCAGGGGGAGGATCACATCCCTCGTCCTGCTGGTCACACTATTCTTGATACAGGCCAAGATGCCATTGGCCTTCCATGCTGCCTGAGCACACTGCTGGCTCATGTTCAGCCGGCTATCAACCAGTACTCCCAGGTCCCTCTCCGCTGAGCCACTCTCCAGCCACTCATCTCCCAGCCTGTAGCGCTGCATGGGGTTGTTGTGGCCAAAGTGTAAGACTCTGCACTTGGCCTGGTTGAATTTCATACCAGACTGAAAGGCTGTCCATGCTTTAATTTGGTTTTGATTTTCCTCAAAGGAAATGGTTAGTAGTGATTTTTTTGTTTGCATGTCAGACCTGCAGCGTTCCAGAGCAGCTGCTGTTTTCTGACTCCACTGCCGAGTCAGGTTCTGCATTTTCTTCAGGGTGAAGTCACTGAGTGGCAACTTAATGCTTGCTTCATTCAAACTCTCCATGCATGGAGAAAGTGCAGCAAGCTCCAGTGTGTGATTCTGGAAGTAAAAAAAAAAAATTATTTGCAAAAATTACTGCCTTTCTTTCATTTCAAAGAAATACAGAAGCCTCTTCAGTAGGAAGCATTCAAATGTTATGCATCCAAAACACCTACCCAAAAAACCCCAACATTTCTGTGTTAACTACAAAGAATATAGGGGTGGGGGGGAAGGTCACAATTTCTTTACACAGTGCCCACTTTTCCAACAGCACTGAACAGATAATCCAGAGCTGGTGCTCGCAGATTTACAATGAGAGCTCCAGAGCAAAGCTGGGGAAAAAAATTCTCCCATCAACCCCAAACCTATGTGATTCTTCTCCCCTCCGCGCACATATTTGGCCTGCAAGGCATATCTAGAGTGTTTATGAACTTAAATCATTGTTTTTTTGTGGTTTGGATTAGATGATAGTTACTTGATGAAAGTACTGTAACTACAATAGGACGCAAAGAGTTTCTTGAAGTTTGTAAGATCTGGAATCCTATTAGGACTTAAATTCTTTCTGTACTTGGGAATCCAAACATACCATCAGCAATTCTGAGTTGTCTGTTTCTCCCTCTAGACAGAGACTATCCAAGGCATCTGTGCAACTCTTGACATGAACCTCCTGTGTTTCAAGGCAGTTTTTGAAATCCTCCAGTTGTGAAAGACTGAACTACAGTGAACATTGCATATTTACATTAATTATGATTTAATACAAATATACAAAAAGGAGAAATAAGTAGTATTGTCAGGATAACAATCAGATGCTAAATCCAAATCCTAATGTATTTGTAACTCACTGAATTTTTTCTGGTTTTGCCCTGGATAAGGGGAAAATCTTAGCCAAAGCAGAGAGCAAGAAACCGAATCTCTAAATCCTGATAGATTCATACTTGTCTGGAAGCAATAGGGGCATCTGTGATGCCTTTTTGTAGCGTTGGGCTGCTTGATTTATTGTGAAACTGGAAAGCCAGAAGTTATCAGAGAGAAGAAACCTGAAACAATGAGCTTCCTTTGAGCTACCCATGTGCCTAGAGCCAAGGCTGTGCAGCTTACAGGAGCTCTCTGGAGAGAAATAACTAGGGCTGCAATTCAACTTTTTTGTTCATTAGGTTGGTTTCTTTGGATCAGGAAGAAGAGCACTGGGAAAGCTTTTTCTTTCCTGAAAGAACTAAGCTCTGCATCTCTAAGAACACTGAAACAGCAACATTTTTATAAGTGGTTCAGTGGTAATACTACAGGGTTATACCAGAGAAAATTACTATCTAGAAGTGAAATTTGTAAATTTGAGCAAGAAGCTCACAGGGAATGTGAGAAATCTGTCATCTTCACAAAGATATCTGGCTTCAAGCTGTTGAACTATGCTGGAGCCATAAACAGAGCTGGCTAAAAATTTCTTGATGAATTTGGGCTTACTTTAGAATAGAACAATACACTGAAAACAGACTTTTTCACAGGAACAGATTAGTTTTACATCAATAAATGTACAGCAGTACATTTGCTTGGAAGTTTTCTCAGGAATACCAGTGCAGAGGGGAAGTCTATGCTATAGCACTGCTGTGAGCAGAGCATCATATGGGGAAAACTCCATCCAGGTCCCTCCCTGCTCTGCCAGAATGGGGAAGTGAATCTGATGCCCAACTGACCACAGTTTTCTGTTTGGTTTTAGATACATTGTATGCATTCTTACCAAAGCAAACTGAGGCTCTTAGTTTTTTCCAAGGTAGAGCTGAGAATGTTTACAACTTACTTCAAAGTTCATAAAATAAAAATACATCTCCTAATCTTTAATCATCTGAAGTTCTCATACTGTAATAAGTGACTGTAATAAGTTCACTTTGAAAGGCTTGTTAGAGTAACACAAAAAGGTAGGAAGAGTGAAACGCTTCCTTCATCCGTCCCCCTGGCTTCATGTATTCCTTCTTTACAGAGCTGATCGTATCAAGTTTTATTTTTTTGACATTTCTTTTCAATTCAAGAACTACAGGGCTCCAGTGAAGAAGTTACCTCATGCTGACATCTAATGTAATATTCCAAAAAATACCTCAAATTCATCTAACTTCCTCTCCAATGTCTTTTCCAAATAAGTTGCTCTCTGGAGTGGCTGCAACTTCTCCAACAGAACCTCCTGTGCAGCTGTCCCAGCCTGCTGTTTTATCCGATCAGCCAGCAAAGAAATCTGGGTATGGCACCTTACTATGCTTTGAAGGCCACACAGCAAATTCTGATGAGAGAAGGGGAAAGAAAAATAAGTCAGCAAATGATTCAAATCATCATTCATATGCCACTTCCATTTGTTGCTGTAACTAAGCTTTTTTGGTTGATCACCTGAAGCCAAATTTAGCTATGGCAAGAGCTTCAGTCTTTAGTCAGAGGATAAAGGGAATTGAATACTCATATATTTTCAAATACATGGATCTCATGTGCCATATCCACTGATCTCCATTCCTTTAACTCACCACTTTCCATAAAAAGACAATAAATTCCATGTGTCCCACCTGCACCTTCCAGGACAGGATCTACAGTGCTAAATGCACTCTAGTGGTCATGCCTTGCTTAGCAGGTGCAAAACTCTTCCCCAAATTTTCCAGAAAATGTGATATCTTTTTGCTTACATTTATGCCACAGCCATTAATAGATCAAGTGAAAATGTTTTGGTCGACGGTTGACTGCTGTCTGTTGTTTCTGACACAGGAAGAAATACCTAAGTTCTCTTTCCCATAATGTCAAGTTTCTTCATTAGCCACATTCAGAATGTGGCTTCTTTCAACTTCTTCCAGTATGCAGCCAGAGGTTCATAAAGTATGATGAATCATTGCTCTGTCCTGAAATAAGGGTTATTCACACCTAAAACTCTGCTCCCGGGTCAGTTATCCACAGGTAGACATAACCACATCAGGAAAATTTGAATTGAGCAATATTAGCCGATGTTTAAATTCCCAGTTTAAGACTGCAATTTGGGTTATTTTTCCCTGGCATTCTGCTGAATTAACAGCATGTCTTACTGTCTGTAAATTACTTCTTTAACATTGCTTATGAAAGTATTTGGACCATGTATTTTTGTAGTAAAGGAGAACAGTGGAAGGAGAAGAGAAGACTCAGAGGAGATCTTCCCCCTCTCTATAACTCCCTGGAAGGAGATTGGAGTGAGGTGGAAGTTGGTCTCTTCTCTCAAGTAACAAGTGACAGGGTGAAAGTAAACAATCTCAAGTTGTGACAGGGGAGGTTCTGGTTGGATATTAGGAAAAATGTCTTCCTTGAAAGAGTGGTTAGGCAACAAATGTGTTCAACAAATGTGTAGGTATGGTACTTGGTGACACAGTGTAGTGGCATGGGGGTGTTGGGTCAACAGTTGGACTTGATGACCTTAGAAGTCTTTTCCAAAGTAAATGATTCTATGATTCCACTTCTCTATTGCAGCCTGAAGGAACCAAAAATGTCAAAACCTAATGACAGCTTTGCTGCCTGAGAGAGTCAAACGTACCCTGCAGTCTTAGTGTGAGAACTCATTTGCCTAAATTCAGAAGCATTTGGAATCATCCAATGAGCCCAGAAATCTGTCAACTTCTCAGACCAGGCCAAAAAGAAGTACCAAACTCAAATAAAACCAGTTTGAAGAGGGCTGAGGATCTTAAGATGGTCCTGTGTTCTGGAGAACTGGTCTTTTTTCCCCAGATATTGCTCTAGTAGATATTACCTCTCCTCCCAAGCAGTGCCCCATAAAGTAAATCATTTTTGCTTTAATGATTCCTTCCAACACAGTCTTGATTCTCTGTTGAAAGCAGAAAGTGGTAAAAATAGAATATGATTGCTCCCTTCTGCTCTGGTCAAACAACTTAAAGGAAATACGAAGATACATGTTAGTGAAGAAAACCCTAAGATTTTTTGTTTTCTACTAACTGGATTTGAGGGAGAAAGAGGGAGAAGGAGGTGTTCTTTTTGATTTGTTTCTCAAAACTAAATCCTGGCTTCTACTAGGCAGCAGAAACATATTCATGTACCTTTATGTCCTGTATCCTCTGCTTCAGGGTTTCTATCATGTTATCCTCAGGCATGCGAGCATCCAAGAGCTGCGTGCACTGCTCTTCATACTGCTCTAACTTGGCTTCTGCCTCAGTGCATAAAGTATCAAAGGGCTCCCAAAGCTGCAGGGTTGCTTGTGCTGCCCGCAATTGATCTGTGATGTCTTCATTTACTGAGTTCCACCTGTCAACATATCAAAGGATAAAAGCATTTTCCTAGTAGATTCTCCTCCAGACTACGATTTGATGTAGGATTCCTGAGGGAGTTTCTTTGCTTTCATACCCATGTTACTGAAAGCTCACTGACATGGCACCATTTTGTGCTCTGTGATCCATCACAGAAAAGGTAGCAGCAGCTACTCCTCACACAGGTACCCTTGGAGAGGGGAGTCATATTAATCTGGATTTAGAAATCTGACAGATCTTCAAGTTCTGCCTCAGCAACATATTTTAAATAGTAATAACTGGGGGTCTTTCTCACAAGCTTACCTAGTGTGTGCCTCTGTGTACTGCTGTTCAATAACCTTTGCCACAGAGGGGCAGCAGTTCTTCTTCAGGTTACTGGCAGCAGCCTCAAGCTGGGCCCAGCTTTCCTCACTGTTCTCAGATTCATCTTGAAGAGACTGCAAAATGGATTATTGCAATTAGTTGCAGCCATGAATGATCTAAGCAGAGGCTTCCCCTATAGGCTAGGGTAGGAATAGCATGCCAATAATGCCACACACTTGCAGCACAGATTGAAATGTTTGTGAAAAATGTACCACTTAATCCTAAAATTTAGGAAGCTAATTTTGTAGTGAAATGGTCCAAGAGGGAAGGGAAGGAAAGGGAAGGGAGCGGAGGGGAGGGGGTCCAGTTCCTTCCATTTATTATGTATCCCTAGGTGAGGGTAGAAAGCTCTTATGCAGCTTTTATTGCTGAGACATGTACCTTGGATTTGTAGCCTTAGTCTGTCCTGCACTACTTCTGATATAACTTGAAAATAAACCAAAACAGCCTTATTTACACCAAAATAGGGAGTGTTTACACAGCCTTTCAACACTCAATTAAAGCCAGGAAAGGGGATTTTAGCCATCTCTGGAAAATGCTCAGACCCAGGGCCAGCCTGACTGCCTACCTTAGATGCCCCACTTAGACTCTGTAATAGCCAAGCAGAGCAGCAGGACCACCCAGAGCACTTACACCTGCCTTTTATGCCCAGCCTCATTCAGAGGCTGCACAGGAAACTCTGCAGTTGATTTTGTGCTACAGCAATCAGAAACACCAGGCTTGGGGATCCCCCTGCTCTGCCCCAGGGTTGCTGCACCTACCCACCTCAAGCCACAGCTTTGGGGAAGGGGAACTGTGGGTCCTGGACCTCGATCCCAGTGCCATTTAATGTGAAAAGATGGTTTAATGCAAATAATGCTTTAATGGGACATATGTCAGTGGCACAGCGGCTGGGACACAGTACCCTAAGAGGAGCTTTCAAACCACACATCTAGAGACACGGTCCCTTTGCCAATTTTCTCCCAGGTCCCCTTCATTTCTGCACTGAGTCACAGCATCAATGCACAGGTACCTCATTCCAGGTCATCCTACAGCCTTATGGAATTTCCCTGGGAAGCAAAACCAAAGGGGCAAATTTCCTTTTGGGCAAGGAGCTGAGACCTCTCATCTGTCACCTGAATGGTGAGTAAACCTTTAGGCAAACAAAGATCAACAGCATTAGATTTTCCTTTGCAGGCTGTATTTTCAGCCAAGCTTCCTGCTCTCCATGTGGATTACACATGGACTGAGTAGACATTAGCATGAGAGATGGTGGTGGAATGCACGTGTCTACCTGGACTCAGAAGTGCAAGGGAGTGTGAGGATCTGGTGCTTCATAGGGGGATGCTTTCCAGCATGTGCAGAAGACTAACACCTCAAGAAACCTTTGCAATCCAAAAGGGAAGTAAAAAATATTCCACTGACTTCAATGGCATTATAATGAAGACGAAGTTGAGCAGATAATTTTTTCTGTCTTTTTTTTTTCAGTGGAGTTTGTTTAAAGGCACAGAAGGAAGTACAGAAATAAGACAACTTCAGTAGATTTACCTGGAGAGTTTTGATCTGGTGTTTCAAAGCTTCCAGTGACAGCACAGAAGGTTTGCACTGGTTTATGCAGTACAAATAGCTTGTTGTCTTCAGGTTGACTTCTGTATAAACTTCATCATATACTCTCCACTGTTCCATTATTGACTGCACTGAGGTCTTTACCTGTGCAACCTGCAAATAAATCACTTTTATTACTATTTCTTGGGTAGTCCTGACACATAAATCACATTTAAGTTGACCTAAAAATCTAAATGCAATGCTCACTCTATGACAATCCACAACATTTTCGTAAGTTGGAGAATTTTCCTACTTGGTAAGGAACTGTGCAGTAAACCTAAGTCAAAAGGACTGAAATAATGAAATGCTTATTCCTTCCTCTCTCTATCAGTGGGAGACTGTAGGAGGAAGCAGGAGGAAGTAGAGAGCATTCATCATCTTAGGAAGCAGACAGTTTGATCTAGAGATCAAGTTTCCTTTTAATGAAAACTTGAACATAAATTGTTTTGTATGGAAGAAGACAATACTACAATTCTCTGGAGAGCTCTCATCCCTCTTATGGCATTGTGCTCTGATAATGTAAGCCCACCTCAATCACAGTCAAGGAACTTGAGGGTTCTCCTGCAAAATTACATGAGGGATATCTTCTTTGTTTTCTATGTCTCTTTCATTATTACACTCCTTTAATCTATATTGAGGCAGGCATGGTATCCATTTGCCACTACTCCTATACATTGCAAACACATACTCAGTTCTCCCTCACTGTGGTTTGTCATTTTATCCTCCTGTATCAGGTAAGTACATAAGGCATGTCCTAGGTTAGGCCAAACATTCACCTAGTTCAGTATCTATTTTCAGCACCAGCTGCTTTCAGTACAATATGGGCAAAGCCAGATGCCAGACTTCAGTTCTGACTACACATCCACACAAGGGAAGATGAACAAGTCCTTTTCTACACCATTCACCCTAAATAGACTGCACAGATGATTGTATCCTAGTATCCTAGTTCCAGGCATGCACAAGTTAACAGATCAATCAACCCTATTCTCAGTTGAATCACGATATAGGTGGGAGAAATCTCTAACTGCTGCTTGCAGCCTGCAGCTAATTACTGCCCACACAAGGAAGAAGGAAAGGCATCATGCTTGCACAATTTGTCTGTGCCACAGACTCATGGTCTTGGGATCAACTTAGGGACAATCCAATCAAGGTATCACATTTCCATAGTACGTATGGATGGCTAGGCTTTGTGAACGAAGATCCAGGGAGGGCTCCACCCACACTCCTCATCNCATAGATATATACGTGAAATCTCAGTGTGGCTCTGCTGAGAGCAGTCACTTGTGGGAAGAACACCGCAGTTGTTGTTTCACTGCACATCACTGCAGACAACTGGGCTGTAAGAATATTCTGCAGTTTTTCAGTGCAATACTTAAGTCATAAATATACTAAAATTAATGTGACCCATGGTGACTGTGAGAAAAGCACGAGGCTGCCAGTCCTGCCTGGTTCTATTCTTCTATTCCCAGCACTACAGTGGAAGGAAAAGCTTTCATCATGTACACATACAAAAATTTCTCTGCTTTCTTGGTAAGAAACAATCACATCATTTCAGCTGAAGCTTAAACCAAGAAGCAGCAGACCCATCCTGGAGCCACACCTCACATGAAAGATTCAAGCAAAAGGGTTCAGGTTCCACCAAGTTTTGAGAAACAAAAGGAAGGCATTTAGATTAGAAAGTGGAAGGGAATCTTAACTCTAAACACAATCACTGCACCACTGACAATCCTCTACAGTTTATTGTTATTCATTATCACAAGTGTTAATCCATAAATATACTACTTTATCTTCTGTGCCTATCAGTTACATTGAGATAAAGAAGAACAGTTCCAAGTATAAAGACAATATAACTCTAAATGCAAACTGCTGGGGAATCAATTTGCATGGGAAACCCATCTGCCAGACTCTCCTTGAAGCAACTTCAAACTACATAGGTAGGATTTGAAGCAAAAGCCATCCAGGTGTGAGGTGGAAAGAGCAACTAGGACATGGAAAAGCTGCAGTGAGAATGGGGCAGAAGTATGCAGCTTCCACCAGCATATCAGAGGAGAGAAAGATCAGGGCATGAAAGAGAAGCAGATTAAGAGAGCTCAAATGCTTCCATTTTCAACTTTCCAGAGAAGTAACAGTGCTACTTCTTTTCTTACACAGCAGAAGAGACTCTGTCCCTCCTCTCCCTGCATTCAAGCTACTTTGAGGTCAGACTTTTTTTTCTCTCTCAACCCTGGAAATACATTAATTTACATTATAGTGAAGCCTTAAAAGGAAGTTCTCAGGAAGGCTAAGATAGGGAATACTTTGCATCTTTCGTGTACCAGCTCCTGCTGTGTCACGAAACAGTATCACTGGTGCTAAGAATATGCAGTGGAGGAAATCTGAATGCAAACAAAGCTTTTACCTGGTTTACAATGCTGTCCATCATTTCACATAGCTCAGGTATCCTCAGAGATAGAGCTTCTGGGGTTTGGTCTGCACCATCATGGAAAGTCAAACTCTGCTTGAGCTCATCAAGTGTTTTAGATTTATTTGTGAGCTGATTTTCTAGCTCCTAAATGAAAAAAAAACAAAAACAACAAGATAAATAAGATCTTTTAATAAGATCATGGAAAAAACTCCTGTGTGAAGAGCTTAGATAAACATCCCTCTTTACAGAATCACAGAATATTAGAGGTTGGAAGGGGTCTCTGGAGATCATTTAGTCCAATCCACTTGCCAGAGTGGGATAACCTAGAGCAGCTTGCACAGGATGCTGTCCAGTCAGGTTTTGAATATCTCCAGAGATGGAGAATCAACCACCTCCCTGGGCAGCCTGTTCCAGTGCTCCACCACCCTCAAAGTAAAAAAGTTCCTCCTTATGTTAAGATGGAACTTCCTGTGTGCTAGTTTTTTCCCATTACCTCTAGTCCTGTCACTGGGTACCACAGAAAAAATAGTGGTGTCATCCTCCTGATACCTACCCTTTAAGTATTTCCAAGTATTGATAAGATCCCCCCTCAGTCTTCTCTTCTCCAGGCTAAACAGCCCCAGCTCTCTTAGCCTCTCCACATAAGAAAGATGTTCAAGTCCCCTAAATCATTTTAGTGGCCCTTCTCTGTACCCTCTCCAGAAGTTCCCCATCCTTAAACAGAGGAGACCAGAACTGAACACAATACTCCAGATGTGGCCTCACCAGGGCAGAGTAGAGGGGAGGGATAACCTCCATCAACCTGCTGGCCACAATCTTCTTGAAGCACCCAGGATTCAGTTAGCTTTCTGGGCTTTTCTGTCCCCAAAACAGGTTTACATTTGGACCTCATTTTTTTGTCCCAATTCATTTCAATGAAACATTTTAGCCACCTGCATCCTAGCCCTGTACCTTGCTGGTCTCTTCATATGTTTCAGGAAGACAAGAAACTAGGTGTGTACCAGACAACTCTAGGCTAGAAAAGCAGCTTACTAAAAGAGAGACATGTAAATGTGGCAATGAAAGAACAAATATTCCATGTGAAAAAACAGAAAGGGAACACTGGAAAGACTGAAAACAGTAGACTGTCAGAATAATAGGAGTCAATTATTACAGGCTGAACCTGTGCTAATTTTGAAGGAGCTGATGCCTAGAAAAACACAACAAAACCAAAGAACACCCAGACTATTGAGGCTGGTGCAGAGATATAATGTTCTAGAGCAGGAGCAGAGAGAGTTGTTATTTTTCCAAATGGGACTGTGTAGTTTCCACAACACTTTCACCTCAGACCTCTTCAAACCAATGGAATTGGTAGATTTTGCATTGGCTGTGGTGAACTGAGAACTACTTCTTTGGAGACATCTCAGAATACATCTACAATATTGCTGGACAACACTCCAAATACCATGGAACAACAGTAGATACATCTTCTGTTAGAGGAAATAAATCATAAAACAGCAATTCACATTAGAAGTCAACCTGGCTCTTTATCACCTGAACCTAACAGACTTCAATTACAGTTACACTGTAGTGTTTTTCTAGAAAATGGCAATTTCGTTCACCTTTTTTTCTGTTAAAATCTGTGCAGTTCTTCAGTCTGGATTCAGCAAAGTGCAAAATACATTTTTTACAATAATATCACACATATAATGCTTTACCTTGCAATCATCTAATGTGTTCTGTGCAGAGATCAGACTTGCTGGACTTTGTAAAGACCTCAGGCGATCACTCTGAGCTACCAGCCAGTTGTGCAGAGTCTGTGCTTTGTTTTCAGTTTCAGTAATATCCTCCAAAATGTGTTCCAGGTCTTGTATCTGAAGGTTACAGAACTATTTTAATGTACTTAAACCTAGAGTTGGGCAGAAACAGGGCTCTCTCTTCCATGACAAAATTTGAGATTACATTATTTACATCAAAAAATACTATTTAGGGAAAATATTTTGAAAGGAAAAGCTAACTAGTTTTACTGGCTCTTCAGGATCTCACCTTTCCCCTGGGAAGTAAACATGGTAGTGTGACTCTTGAGTTGGCATCCTGCAAATTTGACAAGTTAGGGGACCCTGGGCTACATGGACACATGAATATGGAGTCTGAAAATCTCATCCTTCCTAAAATCCCCCACCAAAGTCAGCAGTAAGCAAGGGATCTCAAATCTTTTCAGTCTTGGCTCTGAGGATGCTTTAAATCCCAGAAAACAGTTTCATGAAAATGGTTTAAGAAAACAAATCTTTTCCCCCACAAAACTTGAAATTTCATTGAAGTTTTCAATTATGCAGGAACTAAATTTTTCACTTGGAAATGTGTCTAGAAGACTTTCTGAGCCAGAAAAATTTGGAAACTTTGTGTTTTATCAGTGCTCTTTGTATCAGGAGTCAGGGAGGGCCAGCTTCTCCCAAAGCCATGTAAATTTGGAAGAGAAACAGAGAGGAAAGAGGAATGTGCTGGTAGGATTCATTCCAGCAGCCTCATGTTTGCATTTTGGGATGCCAACCTTCCCCATGTCTTTTCCACAGCACATGAGTCACACTAGCTTTTCTGGGCACTGGGGCAACACCTAATTCTGGATGCATGGATTACTTCTAGCCTTACTAGAATAAAGTAATTCTGAGCCACTGCCTGGAACAGATTTTCTACAGAGAAGAACAGAAAATGTGTTGATATAGTTAATCTACACGTAAAACTTGCTTATCAGCTGCTAATCTTCAAAGCACTCCATTGGGAAAGCCTGCAGAAGAGGACACATATGCAGAGTAACCCATTCCTAGTAACCCAGGAGGGCTGGAGCAGGGCTGGGAACTGATCCCTGCTGTGCTTTTTCCAGCAGGTTCTTACACCCCCATCTGAATATGGTTGCCAATGCTACTTACTTAATAATGACTTTTCTTGGCAAATTCAACTGCTACAACAGGAAAATGGGTGGTAGCTTAATATATCCCTACTTATTCCCATCATACAGCATGGGAAGGGATTCTTTGCTTATTTGGTGCTGTGTTGGCTGAGCAGGGCCTGGCTGTTTGTGCCAAACAGTGTAGCACCTCTCCTTTCCACAAACTATCCTGTGTTTTCTCCCAGTAAGTTTTACATGCCCCAACTTTCACAGCACAGCTTCTATAGATTTCACTGCAGGTTCCCACGCAGAAACTACCCTGAAGTCTTCCTTTTTCATACTTTTCTCAAGATAGGTTGTCTTGGTTGATGTCACTGACTTTATTTTCTTGATAGGAGGAATCTTATTTTTTCCACCCAACACAGTCAACTAGGGTAAATCTCAGGCTGTCATGAAGAGTAAACTTTGTCTATTCTTTCTCCCTGTAAGTTACAGGACAGTTCACCCTCCCAGAATTTGCTGAGGTTTGGATATCTGCCCGCTACTTGATAGCTGAGGGGCTATGAGACCACCCTATAGGGTGTCCCTGAGACAGTAGGATGGACAGAGAGCAGACAGCACAAGGGAATGTGTTCAACAGTGTTTTCAGACTTGAGGAGAAAGGCTGCTTGTAAAATACATATCATTGGCATGGGTAAGATCAGAGCTGTGAGAGAGAAAGCAAGGAGAACTCAATCAAACCTTTCTGTTCAGAGATGCCTGCAGCCTGTGCCACTGCAAGTTCATCTCTCCAAGACACTCTGCAAATTCTGTCCTTTCATATCGCTTGCTTTCCACATCACAAGTGCTCATCTGCAAGAGTGACTGGTTAACAAAATCTACCATCCACTGCTTGAAGTTCATTTCCATCATATATTCCTGGAGGTGGGGAAAAAAAAAAGAACAAAAAATATAAAACAGTTAGTTCAGCAGTTTTAATCTGATCAGTTCCACCGATGCTTCAAGGCATAGTGATGGGACATTCATGGCTTATTCTGAACAACGCCCTAAAATATGTTTTCTGAAAGGGACCTGGCTGTAGGACTAATTCTCAATTTTTACCATTCTGCATTTGTGTATTTGTGTAGTTGTTTCCATCCACTGAAACTTTTGCAGAAAATCACTATCATTACGTGGGTAGCTCAAGGTAAGAACAGACAAGAGCTAGCGCTCTTTTATCAAAGTATCTGGTATCAGAGTAGAATATCAGAATAAAGTATCAGAATATCTGGGAGGGAAAAGTGTCATCCAGCACCAGTGTCCTTGCCCACAGAGAACTAAATGCAAAGCAAGAACAATGTCAAGGAATGCCTTTTTATTTTAGAAGGTCTTTTAGGAGAAGGCAGCAGTAATAGGCTCCCTTTACTCCCTTTGACTTCCTTTGTCAAACTGGTATTTGGCATCATTGTATCTAGTAGTACCCAGAAAAAAGCCACCAGGGAATACCACACTGGAGGTACTAAAGCCATAGCTGCCTCCCTGTAGGAATTCATGACCCTCATCCCAGCTTTCTTCTCACCATACACATCCCCACGTTGCTGACAAGTGCTGAAGACACACCCTACAAACTGATCTCTAAATATCCAAAGGGTTAAAACCAGCACTTCATCTACATGTTCCAAATGGCAAATCCAACTGTTATAGACCAAAATGTTATATATCAGCTATATTAAAGCACTTTGAAAGAAATACTTATGCTGGCACTTGCCTTACATGCAGTACCCAAAGTGCCAGTGAGAACTGCATCTGTAGATTGAAAACTGTTATCCTGTCTGAGCCCAGAACACCATTTAATAGCTTTGCAAGGGCAGAGCAAAATAAGGCTCTGCAGGGATTCATGTCCTGAGGTTAGGCTCCCTGGCATCTATGGAGGTACAAGCATGGCTTGAATCTTTCCTGTGGCTGGGGGGGGATCAGCCTCTGCCATTGGTGCTTCAGCATCTGAAAAGAGCCAAGAGTCTGCTGCAGCCTCTCTCTCTGATGCAACGTTCACCTTGTCTCTCTTTCCTAGTATGTTATCTCTTCTGATGAAACATTATATTTAAAACCCCTGTTCTCTAGTTAAATGGATCCTGATTATGAAGCTCCATTATGAGGTATTTGTTGAAAAGACAGACTAAAATACAGCACAAACACAGAGTCTATCTTCCTATGGAGGCAAAGCTTTCCTGCTCAACATATTTTATAATCTAAATGTAAGAGAGAGAGAACAAGCAAGACAGATAGCACAGCATGAGGAAAAGGAGATTACAGTCCAGCAGGTAGTAGCTGTATTGAAGTGCAGGCAGTGTTTTGTGTGGCATGGAAGTGAAAGTTTTCTGTAAAGGAGGATATTAAGGCACCTTTGAGACTGAGGAACCCTCCATAGAGCAAGGGGAAGGATATGACACTGCCTGTAGGCTGTTTCTAGCCCTGTTACAGCCAACACCTTGCAGATGGCCTGGGCTTACAGCTTCCCATTTACCTTGTACTTCTGAAGGAGGCTTCTAACTTGGGCAGCACTGTGTTGTGAGTTTATTGGCTCCTCATGTCCCTGCTGTTGTTCCACATGGTCCAGCCAGGTGATTAGCTCAGCAATAGCTTCCCGTGATGAAAGTTTTTCCATCTGAAGCTGGAGGTAAAGCACATAATGAATTCTCTACATTCTGCAACTTAGATATATCAAGGGAGATGACATCTGTATTTTTAGAAAGGCTCAGGCACTATAATTGTAATTATCAGGGTATGATCATAAAAGTGAGTCCTGTGCTCCAGGGGAGCATGTGACAAATTAAGAAAAGTTCACAAATTCAGAAATTTGAAACAGAATTCTTTCTAATTACAACAGACTTGCATATAAAACTGTCAAGATTATAGATATGTGAAAAAGAGACCAGGAAGAGCACTGCAATAATTAAACTGCAGTACAACATTGGAGATATTCTGAAAGCAAGACAGATAGCTAATTAGGAAAGAGGTGCTTTGAGGGCCTTATGGAGCAGTCAGCTAAATCCCAGCAGCAAAATTTTAAAGTAATTATTTAGCTTGAACTGAGAGATGGTAGTAGAGTTTCTCCTCACCTGATGAAACTTTTCTTGGATGGCTGGGAGCTGTGTAATCAGTTCTCCCCATTTTTGCTCAAACTTTGCCAAAGATGACCTAAGTGCTGCAGTATCAGCTTGCTTCACATGAAAGAGCTGGTTGGCAGTGCTCACCACAGAAGACTTCAGAGAAGATTTTCCATCAACTTCCTTAGAGAATGTCTGCAGTGCATGGGAAAAATTTGAGAGAGGGAGGGCAGGCAAAGACATGAAATGCAATGCAGCACGTTACTCTTCCCTGGCTTTGGCTGACCATCTTCACATCCCTTCTGCCTTCAGCTCTGTTCCCTGAGCTCATACTCAATTCAGTCATTAAGCTTGGCTGAAATGCTTTAACTGCTATCTGGCATCAGTAGCAAGACACAAACCCTGTTATTGTGCTCTAGGAGCATAAGAGATCCTGACTGGGCTGTGATGTGTTGGAGCTCATTATAAGAGGATTCCATTCTGATTTGTGCATTCTGGCAGGCCTTACAATCTGAAGGAAGGTCTCTGGTGGCCTACCATCATAGTTCCCCACACAGATAGTGGGATGGCTTTGGGGGACACAGCCATTCAGTACTACATTATGTGGGCAGCTTCTGGGTCCTGGCAAACACAAAAACCACTCAAAAGGATCACTCTCACTGGAAGTCACAATGTCTTATCTGAACCTGGCAGGAGAAATGACTTACCAACAAGCTGTTGATGATATCCCTGATGGTAGGAAGATCTTGTGACACGTTGAGAGATTGCTCCTTCCAAAAACTCATTCTCTGCTGAGCAGCATCGAGCCATTTCATTAACTCCTCTGAATCTTTGTTGTAGCTAAAAGGAGGAAACAAAACACACAAACGTACATCTCCTAGCTGAGTCTAGTGTACATCCCACCTTCCAAGTTGTCTTCCTCTCTGTCAAGAGTCATGTGGTGTTCTGGTACCTATGCTGCTACATAATCCTGCAGAAGAATGGCTACAGCATGGATTGATGTGCAACACAGCAGTTCTGCTAGAGGTATCAGCTCTTTTCAGCTGGTCTGCTACCCCTAAAAATAACCTCTTTCTGTGTTCACCCAGCAGTGCCAGGACAAGCTCACATGGGTGAAAAGAACTTTTGCTAGAGGTCAAAATCATCCGAGGAGATTTCTGCAGTGTATTCCGCAGCGTGCACAGACACAGCAGGGGTAAATACCAACAAACACTGGCATGCTTTGTCCACCTTATGGGTCCAGTCAGCTTAGATCACAGAGACCAGGTGCAGGGAGAGCCAAGCTTGGCACATCAGCAGGTGGACTGAGCCATAGAGCCCTAAACTGTCTCCACTTGACTGCCAGGACTTCACTGGCAAGTGGCTTGCGCCATGTGAAAGCCTTGAGCGCGCTTAGGTCTTTCCCCTGGAGAGCTTCAAAACACAAGTTGAGGCACCAGGTCAGCCAGGTCTTGGATGGTTCTGAGGTGAATAGTGTATACATTGACAGGTGCATTATGCCTTGCATGGGAATCAAGGCCATCTTGCATTTGTAGCAGGCCAAAAGGCTTAGGGCAGCACAATCAGAGCTCCTGTTAACATTTTCAACATAAAGCTGCAGGACAATGCAGCTAACTCTCACCCAGATGCACTGACTTTGCAATGGCAGCAATCAAAACATTATTCCTATAAAAGTAAGCAGGAAGTGAAGTACTTGTCTACACAAGAAGAGAAGAGAAGCTGTGTAATGAAAGGCCACTTCTCTGATCATCAATGATTTTTTTTGCTTCTTTTTCTCACATTTAAGTTAAAGGAGCTATGTTACTTACTAATTCACTGCCCTATTTCAAAAATACACCTATAAAAGATCAGAAATTGATTTCTAGCTGATATCTCTAATTGCTTTCCAAGTTATACCCACCTGACCAAGAGTTTGAGCAGAGTTTGAAGTCGGTGTAGTTCATGGCCGACTTTTTTGGTTAAAGACAACCACTGCTCTTCCAGCTTCCCAATCTGGCTTCTTATTTCTGGACAGCTCACAGCAGTCTGCAATTTCTTCCCTTCTTTCACCATCTGGTACAGCCTGGCATGCTTTTCATCAACACTGGTTTTGATTTGCTATCAGAATATGGGAAGTTTGCAAAACAGTAATACATTAAAAACTGAAAACACAGCTAGCAGAACACATAGCATTTCTTCCAACTTCTTAATTTCACATTTCCTCTGTCATGTATTTCATTTGCCAAATGGAAGGAATTTGTACTTCAGTACAAGCAAAAAAAAGGGACATATGCTATTTTCTTTTGTTTCCATTGGATAGATCAAGACAGATCTCAGCATCATTTCATGCATTATAAGAATGACTGTGTTGAGGCTTGATGGGCTTTTTTTTGACACATGTAAACCTCAGGCAATGAACAAACTATCAGATCTGGAGTTGAGATTCTAAATAAAGGTGTAGCTCTGCAATCAGAGATGCAACTGGGAACAAACCAGGAGACTATTTGCCATTCTATACAAAAGAAATTCTGTTCTGGTCAGACAGAAATCAGGACATCTCATTTTGAATTCTCAGCATTTCAATAGAATCTAGTAGACCTTCTATGGCAACCATGGGTTCCAATAATGGAAGGTACTGAGCTGATCCTCCTCTTCCCTATGTTTTACATCATGGCATGAAAATTGTTCCTGAATTCAAAAGAAGGGGCTCTGTGTTCAAGGCTCCCTGCTGTCCTTGACATCCATGTAGCGTGCACACCATCTTCTCCCAAATATTTGCAGTTGAAGAACAAGTTATAAAGTAGCTCTAGTCATTACTCTCCCTTATATGAACTTGTAGCCCCTGGATGAAATTAGCAGCCTGATTCCCTGCTACTTTTTTTTCAGCTTGCCTTCACAAAGACACAAAGGAAACAGTGCCCTGCAAACTGTCTTCTCCTCATGTTCCAAGTAATCTTTTTAGCAGCTCTACAGATCCACTAGAAAAAAAAGTCAGAGACAGACACATAAATACCTCTAGAAGTGCAATCCTTTCCAGTAGTCTTTCTTCTGTTTCTTCAACCAAATTCACAGAAGGCAACGCAGAGGCAAGTGCCTCTAACTCCTTACTGAAAATGAGGCATTCATCATCAAATTCCATCCATTCCTAAAAAAATACATTGCATCATTAAACACAGCACACATCCATCTGCATTTCTGCCACACCAGACTGAGGCCTTCATGCTTATCCTACCATCAGGAGTTCTTGCTTTAATGAAATAGAAGAAGAAAATAGATGAATAATATGGAAATATTAAACTGAGACATGATTTCACCACAGATGAATTAATTCTTTAATTATCCCATATCTTCAAGGTTTCTTATTTTAAAGTGGTATACTCAACTTTTTATTCTCTTGGGCACGTTTTGAGATCAATTCTTAGATTTTATTTTAAAGTGATGCTGGTATTTTTGTACCTTAAAAGGCTCTTTTGTCAGTCCAGGCACTCAGAAATTATTGCAAGAAGTTGTAAAGTCCCACCCATGTCAGAGGAATGCGTTGAAATGTCCACATTCAGAGGGTTTCAAGGAAAAAGGCCACTTCACTGACACACATAGAACAAGTAATAAACTGCTGCTGTTCAATAGATACAGGAAAGAACAACTTTTTCGTGGCTAGGCTTCGCGAACGAAGATNAACAACTACTAGCCACGGAATCACTGGTGCAGAAAGGGTCCCCCTAGACACAACTCTTCTCCTTCTTCCCTCTAGCTTTTACTCTGGGTTTCTTCTGACTCATTACCTTTAGTAGGCTCTCTAAGTGTATACCATACTGGCAAGCCTTCTGCTCCAGCAACCTGACTTCATTCACCAGCTCTTTCCACAATTCCTCTCTCTTTGGTAGGATGGAGGGAGTCACTTTCTTGGAGAATTCTTGCATGAAAGCCATGTGGGTCATGAGGTTGTGGAAAAAGTCCTTAAAAAAAACAAACCAAACAAGTTCAAGCTTGCTCTTTAAGAAAGATCACACACTCACAACAGGAGTATGAAAAAGACAGAGAAGACACACTGAGAGGAGCAGCCAGTTTCTCTCATACCTGGAGTCAGGAGCATTCTCCCCAAATTCTGCATCAGCCCAAGATGGGCAGTACCTGATCATTTTACAGTTAGTCATGAACCAGTGACAAGATAGAATAAAAACAGTAATAGAATATTTTCAGTTGGAAGGGACTTACAATGACCATCTAGTCCAACTTTCTGACTACTTCAGGGCTGATTAAAAGTTAAAGCTTTGTCCAAATGCCCCTTAGACACTACTGGCAGGCTTGGGGCATCGACCACCTCTCTAGGAAGCCTGTTTCAGTATTTGACCACCCTCTCAGTAAAGAAATGCTTCATAATGGTCTGTCCAAACCTCCCCTTGGAAGGTTCAGGATCACACTCTTCAGTCAAGATCTTCTTCACTAAGAACTAGTAACCAGTACAAGAATTTCCTTTAAGGACCATACTCCAGGAATAGGCTGTGTGAGTGTCCAGATAAGTCTTCACAGCCAGGGCAGGCAAAATAGCTGTTGCAGTTTTTCTTTTGTAAATCAATGTAGTTATACTTAGACTGCAGATACATTATTTGTTTTCCTTTGTAAAGTCTTAACATTTTGCTTTGCTAAGGGCAATTTGCAAGTGACAAACACAATTCTTATGACTCTGGAGTAGTAGTTTGGAGTGCTTGGCATCCTGGAGCAATTCTTAAGGGAGTCTGAACTATGTGGAGCACTTAAATCAAGGTGCTGACATGACAGAGACATCTTTCAGTGACTAGCCTTGGCCAGGGCTTCTTGCCAAGTAGCAGGACAGTGAAGATGCAGGTGCATTCTCAGCCATTTCCCATCAAACATGTACAAACTGGGTAGAGGGGACACAGGGCTGCCAAGGGGAGGATCTGAACTATCCTCCCTTTGGAAAGAGAGCTGTTATGGGTAAGTTTCCTCCATAAAATCATGAAGACACAGAATGCTGAGAGCAAAGGCTCAACTTCCAGTTGCTAGACAACAGCTTCAGGAACCTCACTACTGATTTATTACCAGTAATACGAAGGACATGTGTTTTCCTCACATATTATAATATGTTCTGAGGCATGCAAAAGTAGTATTAGACTGACAAAACTGAAATCCTGATCCTAATTTATCACCAAATCTGCAGTTGTAATAACAACCTCTCTTTCCTAGTTTAGTGAGTCTTATTTTAGTGGGTCTACTGAAAAACTTGGATTTGTTTTCTGCAAGTACTCCAGACCTTCCCTATGCTATGACCTAGTTATTCTTCTCTGTAATACTGGAGAGAAAGCAGCCACAGCTTTTACTATGCTGATCTGAGCAGTGCTGTGATAAGCAAGTTCTACCTTGTGATTTTCCAGGTGGGACTGTAGAGCTGCTCTGCTTTTCGTTAGCTGCTTTGGATCTTGTGCAATCTTCTCTTGTCCAATAGCTACCAACTCTGCAAATCCATGAAGTAAGTCCTCATATTTGCTCTCACTGATGGAAGGAGAGTTCAGTTCCACATACTTTGCTTTCAGAATCCCCCACATGTCATCCAAAACATCCTACAATGTAAACACAGTTTAGTGATGAAAGAACCCTACAAACACGTACACACATTCCCAGAATGCAAAATAAGCATCAGCCTCTTGACACTAAAAACACCTAGCTTAGAAAAATCAAACCTTGCTGAGTAAGTGGAAACTGTACTGTGCTCTTACCTCTAATTTATAAGTTTCCTGGATTAAGGTGATAGGTAACTGAAATCTTTCCCCATGGCCTCTCAATTTTGCTACTTGGTTTTCTGAGTTTTGCAGCTCCAAAGCACAGGCATCAGTTTCCTGAATTAAGGACAAAATAAGCTATATTAGGAAGAGTACTGTTGCATTACACTTTCCATTATCACTAGTAGCACAGTAGATCCATGGGCTGGATCTCTATCTGTTCTGCTAGCAACTCCTAAGTTCACAGTGAGACCCTGAGACATTTAGCTTATAAGCAGGACTGTTTAGCTTATAAACATGACTGCTCATGACACAGCTTACTGGATTCACACAGCACAGCCACAAAGGGAATTCAGATCTTGTGTCTCAGTCCAACATTCAATGTGCATTTTCAGTTTACTAAGCCAAGAAGAGCCATTAAAAGGAATCATGGACTCAGAAAATACCATTTTTTCTTGGTGTTAAAAAGACTCAAGGATGGGTTGAGACAGGTTCTCTCTGAAGAAAGGGAAGTTCTCTACTTCTGGCAGTCCTTTTTCAAGAAGGTTTTACTTGTCAGAATATATCTAAGGCACTAGTCCCTGCTAGGGGATTCAGCAATTCTGAACGTAGCTTTCAACCTGTCAGAAAGTTATGCCTGTAAACAAAGTTAGGAACCTGTAAAAAATGAAGTTTTGAGACACTCTCTTTGTTTCACCAAGTAGATAGATGGTCAATGACCATTCTGGAGAGGATATGCAGTCTAGTCATTTATACTTCTCTCCTAATGCCTATGAAGCTCAAAGAGAGTAGCTAAACTGGTCAAATGCTATATGATGGAGTGCTCATAAATGCTGAATAAGTAGATATAAATACTGGACTCCTATTACCACAAAGAAAAGTTAATCTGGCATATAAAAATGCATGATGCATGAAGTGCTGTACTTTGTGTAGCTCTTTTTCTTCCCTGCCATAGTGTGGGGTGTCTTTGCTCTGAGAGGCTGTGGAGAGACTGGTTCCTCCAATCTAGCTACTAAAATGACTGGAAATAATTCCAACTATGGATTAAGATGTATTAAAAAAAAAACCAAACAACGGAATAGCAAATACTGAACTCTCTCCTTCCCTCATCCTTAATATCTAAGTGAGAATCACTCTTTAGAAAGTATGAAACTTAATAGATCGCACAAAACTGGAAATAAGAGCTAATGCAGAGAGTTTTTCCTCTCCTTTCATTCAAATGAAATTACCTGAAGCTGTTCAGAAACATTATGTGCACGTATTGCATTCAAGTATTGTTGCAGAGTAGCTTTTTTCTCAGTTAACTGATCATAGAGCAGCCTGGTTTCAGTCTGCAAAAGAAACAAACATCAGAAGGATGTAACAGATCAGGAATATAGTAATGACCTGAAACAACTACACAGCAAAAAAAATAAAAATGGCTACCTCTTACAGCAAAAAGCACTTTTTTCCTCTTTACAAAAGCAAAATAAAGCATCTGCATTATGGCCCTGAAGCAATAATTTAGAGAGGGAAATTCTGTAGTCTGTGCAGTGTAAGAAAGCAGACTATTCTGCTACAATGATCCTCTATGTCTGTAAAAGTCTATGAAACTTAGAGAGAAACAAATTCTTCTCTTTTGAAAATGAGCTCATTACTGGCAACTGATGAAGCTCCATGGATTCTGCAACACCTTATACGACTAGTCCTGCTACTATTTGGAGACAACATCCCAGCATTCTTCAAAGGAACTGCTTTATTATTCAACAGTAAAGAGCTGGGCTGATTTGCAGATTCATGAGCACACTAAAGTTCTGCTGGACACTGCAAATTATATTTCAAAGACTAGGCTTTTCTTGCCTTACTTCTGTCTACCTGACCTGAATATTTTTCAGCAATAGCTAGTAGATTTAGCCCATCATGAAAATCTATAGAAAAGTTTTTCACTATCTGTTTTCCAAAACAGAAGAGAAAATGCAAATTTGCAAAACTATAGCTTCTGCTACTGTGGCACAAAATCCTAAGGACAGTAAATACAAAGGGTCAAGGCAACCTCTGATACATAGTTAGAAGTAGCCTAGTGAGAAGAACAAAAAGAGAACCTTGCCTCTCTTGAGTCCATATAGCAGCACACAAAAAAAAAACACCAGAAACCCCTCCTTGGCCTAATCCCTACACACAGAAACTTCCTTTAGCCTGTAGCTCAGCATATATGGGATCCCATGTTACTTTCATCCTTTCTACATGCAAATTTTTTACTGTGATCAAGGCCTCTAAGTTAGTCAGCACTGAAAACAGCAAAATTAATTTGCTTCTTGAGAGATCAAGACAAGTTTGTTTAGTACTAAAAATAAAGCCAGCCCATTATAGATTGCTCTTCTGTAACCCAAATGCATTAACACTGACAAGACTAACAGATGCTGTGAAACAAAATGTGCATCTGGCAGTGGAGTACCTGATAATTGCTATTATGATCCAGCCCAGCTTTCATTGAGCTGCTCCTTGAAGCAGTGGCAGCTTGAGTTTGTTCCAGCCGTGCTTGCAAGTTGTTAAAGCACTCACAGAACACAGCTGTGCTCCCACCAGCACAGCTAATAGACTTTAGAAGATCATCCTTTTTATCACTCAGATCAGTGTGAAGTTTTTGCAGCTCAACAGAAAGAGTCTAAAGGGTTGAAAAAAAGATGACATGAGTGAAAATGGTCTCTGTCCAAGGACTCTTACCTGTAAAAGGCAGCAGGACTCAAGTTGATAACTGCTGTTAAAAGCAATAGGCCCAAAAATGTGCAACACTAAATAGTTTGGTGGTGTTATTCTTGAATAGTAGCAGCAAAATAGAGAGGAAATACCAGGCCATATGTATTCTGTTGTAAGAGAAATTCACTAGGTTTTCTCCTTCTCTGGATGCTTTTGGACAGTTACCTCATAAAGAGCTTGCTGCACAGCTGCCTCTTCAGTGGAGAGGACTGAGGTGTTTAACATCTCCTCCATGTTATTCAAACATCGGCTGATTGCCAGAAGCAACTCAAACAATTTTCTGTCCAAATTGGAAGAGACTTCCTCTGCCACATTATCCTGAGTAAAGGCAAGTCAGAAATTTTCAGTATTTTCACCCAAGGCATGGCTAAGATATATTCACTAAGATAATGTTAGAAGTTCAGTCAACTAATAATAAAATGGAATTAATGAAATACTGAGGGATGGATTTGGATCATAGTTATATGTATCTAATATTCAGAGCTGTAAAGGCCAAACCTAAGACAATGACCCTTTCTGTATTGGGAGCAGTTGTGATCTTAGAGGTCTCTAATCTCAGGAATGGGCACCACATAATCTGTCCTGTCAGCTCCAATACTGCAGATTTACTGAAATCATTTGCAGGCTCCTTACTTTATACAGTTTGAGGAGTTTTACCCACATGAGCAAATCTGTGGATTTAGGTAGCAGAAGCACCATAGCTGTAACTTGAAATGTTCTCTCTCAAACTCCTAAGATGATGTACACATTATAGTCCATACCATGACGTAAAAGCTACACTAAAGTGAATGCCATCTGCAGAAATATGATTATTGGCTATATTTCCCAGTGCTCAAACAGCATCTTGTGTCTAGAATCCCTGGTATGTTTTGCAGAGCTGGGACATGCCACTTTTACCTGTGCATGCACCACATTTGCTTCTTGGCTTAGGTCTCCCAGCTGGACAGTGTAAGTTTTCAGTTCTTCCACAGTTGGAGTTCCTCCACCAGCAAATGTGCCTCGAGGCAGCATGTTCATCTTCGCTGTAATCTAACATTTGGAAAAGAACACTGAAATTAGATAAATAGCTCAAATGAAGAAAGGGCTATGGGCAACTAGATAACACTCCCCTCAAAAAGCATGAAAAAGTAAGCTTCAAGGCATTAATATGCAGCAGGGTTCCCTTTTTACTGGCAAAAATTAGTTGGGTAGGCTATGTCCTGATGGAAGACTGACTGAAAAAGGAGCCTCTGATTCCCAGCTTCAAGGGCTACAAGTTGTAGTTTGTGTCAAGGCAGCCCTGCTGCCCACTGCAGTGTAAGTCTTGCCTGAAAACAACCTGACATTCATCCTTTTACATGACTGATATTCTTCCATGCAATGTAGTAATGTCAGAGAACAGGGAATCTATTCATTCTAAATGAATGTGAACAAAATTGTTAATAACAGAAATCATAGTTTTGGCCAAGCAGTAAAATTCTGTAGTCCGGTCAGGATAAATACATAGTGTGCTCTTGCTGCAGTCCAAATTCTGCTTTTGACATGTAGAAAGAGAGAACACAATGCTGAATGGTAGAACAAAATTTAAGCCAGAGATCTGTTTTGACCAAAATGCTGTTACTTGCAAGAAGTGAGACTGAATCAACATCCAGAAAAATCAGCTGGGAGCTTGCTGGCTAAGTCTCTTAGTTCTCACAGAAGAATTAAGCAGAAAACACCCAGTCTGAATGTTAACTACCAAGATCCACCTATGGGCTCCCACACTATGCTTAGTAGTCACTACTTCAGAGACATTATTTAGCTCAAAGCAAAATTAAAATACAATCATGAGACTAGCATGCAGTAACAATTTCTTCTGGAGAGTGCTTGCACAGATTTCAGTTATCTGATGAAAAGACATGATATGATTATGCAGGAAATAACAGCTAACTAATTGTTATCTTTACCACAACCAACTGCCTACAGAAAGAGTGTTTCACTGAACTTGAACAGACCTGAGGTTCCACAAATTGGCAGAGAGGAGACATCTTTGATGATAGCTCTTCCTGTAAATATTGCCATTTATTACTCATATGGTCTTTTGGAGCCAAGGTGGGATCAGCTTGCTTGCTCTTTGGATCACATTCTCCATTGCTTTATTGAGAAAACATTGTCAGAATAGCAAATACTGAAGCAGAAGAAGCAAAATTAGACTTGTATAAGATAGTTTCTATTGCTCCTGTCCCAAAACCAGAGTGAAACTAAGTGCATGGCTGATCTTTAATCCAAGCATTTCTTTGGGTGATCCCCTTTCCATGAAATACCCTAGGGATCTTCATTGCCCTCTTTTCAAAGAGGCTGCCTTTAAACCTGTCTGGGTATCTCCATGCACCCGTACAGCAAAGGCTGTGAACAGAGATAGCCAAACTTGCCCTCTGGATGGTCCTGCTTTAGTTTATGGCAGGTGTTAGTCTTGCTTTATATCAAGATTGACACTGGAGTCAGCCCAACATCACAGAGGCTGTCACATAAACGAGCCTCTATTTCTATAGACTGTTGATGGCAGAAATCTCCAAGCTTCTACAATTTTTCTTCTAAGGACACACATGCCTTCACAGGACCAGTGGTGCCACTGCAAATTTTGAGCAGGTTTAGGCGGTTTTAAATCACTGAATCTGTTAACTGATTTTGTTACTTCATACCTTGTTTCTAATTTCTGCATCACATTGTCATCCAGCTGTGGCTGCATTTTCTCCACGCACGACTCAATGAAGTCAATGAGGCTTTTCTGCTCAGCTGCTTTTACTTCCAGATCCTGTGCACAGAGAACAGTGTGAACAGTACAATCAGTTGTGTGCACTGTATTAATCTGGAAAGATGATTGTGCTTTTTCAATCACATTCTACATGAATTCATTTAGCAAAGGAAATAAGAATACATCTATCAGAACAGTTTATTAAACAAACTGTTTTCTGAAACCATATATTTTTATGGGATATATTTCTGTTGGAGCTAAAGTTTTAAAAGCAGTCAGAAACAAATTATACACATATGGAAACATAAAAGCCATTGATTGCCATCCACATACAGAGAAAAGGCAAGGGAAAATGTGGATTTGCTCAAATATGAGGTGAGTTCCATTAATTAAGAGTGTTAAGTGAAAAGTGAGCGATTTTAGCAGCTCAGGCTGGATCGTTTTCTCCAATTCTTTCCTAATAGCATAAAAAGGGCAAAAGCTAGTTTTCAGTTAGCAAAACAGAAGTACCCTACAGAGCACAGAACATCAAAGGATTTTCTGGTGTTAACAACCTTAAAGTCATTGTGTGTTAGCCTATAGGAAAACATTCACAACTGAAGCTTTAGCTTCAAATTCATCTTCAAAAGCAATGTCAATACACAGATTCACATTTCTTAATACATCAGTGCTTAAAAATAGGAGATTAGAGAGATGCATGATATCATCTGAATCACTATCATACAAAGCAAGTGTCAGGGTACCATCCAACTTTGTAATATTACTAAATCATTTGGACATGGGATTTTAGGGGTGAGGCTTTTCTCCATCTGACAAACTCCCCTAATCCTGGAGCCTACTTTGAGAGATTGACCCCACAGTGAAAATCACAGCAGGTAATAAATGCAGCAGTCCCTCACAGCTACAGGGGATGTGGAATAGCCTGGCTCCTGGACAGTAGGAGAATTACCTGTGGGTGCTGGAAACCATTGTGCCACATGAGGGGCTCTTCAGCAAGGGCAAGCTGGGGTGTGCTGGAACCATTTGAGTGCAGGATCTCAAGGGGCTCTGAGCTGATCCTCTCCCCACCACGAATCTGTAAAGAGAGACCTGTTGTAGAAAGGCTTCAAGACTTGACAAGAGGGCAGAACCCACAGGTGCCGTTTGGGGAAACAGCAAAAGTGGAACTGTCTTGGACTTGCTGTAATGCGTGAAATTGCTCTTACTCTTGCAAAGATTTCTGTTCAGTTTGATCCATTCTAACCTGCTGCTGAGGTCCTCACATTTCACTCTCTGATAGTCATAAGGCTTCTTTTGCTTTTCCTGTTAGCAGATTGATACTAAACAGAGTAGATAAGTAACCCTCTGTTCTTACTGTTTGACAAAACTATATCGATGTATTATGCTTATAAATTGGCTCATGTACCTGGATTTTCTATCTGTCTATGCTCACTGAAATACTTCAACAGGAGCCTTTACCAATGCTAATTCTCTCCTGGGCCATACAAGTTCCATTTTAGACTATGATCCTCCAGCATTGGAAAGCCTGTGGCTGCTCTTACACAAACACATTGGGTGAGCTTCTCTGGCCCCTTGCACAAGAGAGTGGAAAACTCAACAAAAAGCATGCAGTTGTGGTGCAGGTTAGCTGGCAGAGTCACTGCCCTTGCCATTTACACGTTCTTCAAAGAGAAAGTTCCTGCTTAATGGCCTCTTTGCTGTGATACTGTTGAAGACAAATACCATGGCATTTTTAAGATGTTTAAAAAAACAAACAAACAAAAAAAAACCCTTTGTATCCTTTTCCTGTACTCCTTGAAAAATCCTGACATCTGCCACTGAGCACTTAAAGCAGAAAAGATGTTGTTCAGAGACTCACTAAAAATCCATTACTTGCTGCAAACTACAAATAATTATACAGCTCTGTAAAGTAGAATACTAGCAATCCTGACATTTCTGGTTGACTTTTCTCCCTTCCTTGCTTCCCATTGTGAGTTCCAACTGTTCTTCTGCAATGACAGCACTTTAAAACCCCATGGCTCGCTCACTCCTGCTCTGCATTGCATTCACACACTTTACCTGCTCTTCATTGCATTTGTCTTGAAGCATCATCTGGACTTTTTCCAAATTGCGCTTCACTTCCTTCAGCTTCAAGGAAAGAGCCTCTGTCTCTTGCTGGTAGTTTGCACTATCTCCACAATCTTCCAGTAAAGAAAGAACCTTTTGTTCAATCTCTGATAACCTCACCTAGAAAGGACAGTAGTCAATTTTTCATTCTTAGAAGTACAATACTCCTTTCCTGATAACATCCTGAAGTTATGAATGCTCACACTTCCCTGTCTGAAAAGAACAGAAATGTACAGGCAAGAAGAGAAATAGCTGTAAATCCCCTAGATTTTCTCCAATACAGTCTCTTTTTAGTCTGAACAATTAAATGAACTTTACACAGAGTTGATCTTAAAGCTGTTTCAAACAACAGCTTCTGCAGGAAGTTATATTAATTCAGATATGTAGTAATGAAAGAGAAGATCAGAAATGATTGACGACAACATAGCCCAAAGGGGGAGGGACAAGAAGGCAGTGCACAGACTGATCACATCCCCCTTTGGGAGCAATAATGCTGAATTATCAAAGCACAGTAGCATTACCATGTGTCAGTCAGGACACGTGATATGGTTTTTGATTCAAGCTGCTGTGAATCAAAGTGCATGTCTGCATAATTTTAAACTCATGTTTTTAAGGAGTGTGGAAACAGGTACCATGGCTCAACAGCAAAGTAACCAGCTGCAACAAATGAACTGCTTTACATCACACATCCATATCTAGAGATTGTTGCTGTCTTGTGCTATGTGTATTTTTCCGTGTACATCCTGACTGGCTTAGAAAAACCTCTCCCCGTCATGTTCACATCTTCACATTGAGCCAAACTATTAAAAGCCAAGGGGAATTCAGCAGCACTTACAGCTGCCCGAAGCCTGCAAGCCTGCTTGTTTTCACTGGTTGGAATTGCCCTGTTCGTGCCTATGCACACAAACCCTGAATGAGATCCAGACACAGTAATCTACTTAGGTGCAATCTGGATCCTAATTCCTACAGAGTTCAATACCTGAGCACTTGGCTGAATCACAGCCTAAACCCAGAGGCACTTCTTGGCCTGGACTCAGTCCCTATTAAAAACTCCACCCTCTATCAACAACAAAACAGCTGCAAATGTCTCCTAGTAATTTAAAATGGAGACAGTTTGTTATTGGCTCCTTCACAGTGAGTGAAGTTTGTTGCTTTAGGTAGACTCGGCACTTGAAGCAAACTGGTACACCAGGCTGGTACCACAGGGAAGTTCAAAGTGGCATGCCTGCATGTTTTTTCTTACTCTGCATGCCAGAGGGAAAAGCTGCATGCCAGGACTCCCACCCACTTCAGCCTCTCAAGTCAATCTTGTTTCCTTTCACCCATTTTCACCAACAGGTACCAACCACTCTTTCCCTTCCACTGCCTTCCAGGGCAAGAGCCTACCCTAACAGTACTACAGTAGGTCCAAATATCACCACTGCTCACAGATGACGGGGAAATCCCACCTCTTTCTAATTATGCTGGCAGTATTTTTTGCAAAAGAAGAATTTACCAGCTTGGAAGCTATCTTATCACTCTTTTAAAGTCAAAAAAATAGAAAGTGAAAATGTCAAAACAAACAAAAAAATCCTCTTTTTTCCCCCCATTTGATTTATCATAATGGAGACCAATGAAAAAATGTCTTTAAATACAGGATTCAAACTATACTAAGCCATGTTTCTGAAAATAATAAAAAAAACCCCAAAGCTTTAAAAAGACTCAGGAATTTTTCCTAAGCCTCCTGTACATATAAAAGATCCTAATTCTAAAAATAGGTATTCTAACTAAGTCCTTGGAAAGGTGCCCCTGAAACTGAAGCCATGCAGTTACCTGTTCTCTGCACAGTGTAACGAAGCCAACTGAGTAGGGAGAGAAGCAGTAAGCATAACTTTTCTGCAGCCACACACCCCAGAGAAGAGCAACTTGTTTGGAGGGGAGCAGCGAACTGACTGCTCCCTCCTGTCCTCTTACCTGGCAATCAGCAAGCTCCAGTTCCGCCATCTGTTGCATTTTGGGGGTCTGGGGGTCTGACCTCAGGGACACTTTAGTTTTGTCTAGCCATTGTTCCAGCTCGACAACCTGGGCCTGGCACACCTGGAGGATCGTTTCTGGCTCAGGCCTACCGCCATCCACCGCCTCCTCTGAATCTCCCGCTTTCCCTTGAGAGCCCTGCGTGGCCTTGGCACCAGGAGGCAGCTTGTCGCTCTGAAGCAAAGCACATGAAAGAAACGTGGTTATCTATCTGGTTCTTTCTTTCTTTCCCCTCCCCTACCAGTGGGAAACGTTTAATTTTCACAGCCACAGAGCTTCGAAATCACTCTGCCACCGTGTTCCTAGATTAGAGAAAAAGAAAAAAGAAAAAAGAAAAATAAAGATAAATTCAGCAGGTAGGTGATCCGGGATCTGGTGTAACAGGTTTCCAGGCAGTGATTTGCATTTTCACAGGTATACCTGAGAGAACAGGAAATGACATGACTCACCATGAACCAGTTCTCCCCTAAGGAGAGATGTTTTTCTGTGGGAGTTAGATGTAAAAGCAATGCAGTTTAAAGCTGCAAAGCAAGCCGCTGGGCAATGTGTACAAGTTATTTGTGTGCATTTGGTTCCAACAGTCAAATAGGCTTTATTTGGGCTTTAGGTCACACACACACATACATACAAAAAGGTGTGCTTTTAGGTATGTCTTGTGTAATTCTTCTTCTTTAAGAAAATACCCGTAGCAAGCAGAAGTCTAAAGGGCTTGAAGGTATCAGCAATTGGTTGGAAGGCTGTACAGACCTGTATGTACATCATGTACATCTGCACATGCAAATATTGGTACTTAGTAAGTAAATCAAGCACACCACCACAAGAACAAAACTACCTGTAGATTCCTGTGGCATGAAGGATAGGGAGCTGCTGGAGAGAGTCCAGCACAGGGCCACCAAGATCATTAAAGGAGTGGAGCATCTGCCCTAGGAGGACAGGCTGAGAGAGCTGGGTCTCTTCAGCCTGGACAAGAGGAGACTGAGAGGAGACCTCATTAATGCTTATAAATATGTTAAGGGTGAGTGTCAGGAGGAGGGAGCCAGGCTCTTCTCAATGTTATCCAATGTTAGGACAAGAGGGAATGGGAGCAAGCTGGACCATAGGAGGTTTAGTATTAACACGAGGAGGAACTTCTTTACAGTAAGGGGAACAGGCTGCCCAGGAGGCTGTGGAGTCTCCTTCTCTGGAGACATTCCAGAGCTGCCTGGACACATTCCTGTGTGAGCTCGTCTAGGTGATCCTGCTCTGGCAGGGGGGTTGGACTAGATGATCTTTCTAGGTGCCTTCCAACCCCTGACATACTGTGATACTGAGATATTCAGGCAACTGGGAGATGGTCAGTATTAGCGCAAAAGGTCCATGTTAAAATGAGGTTTGGCAGAAAACCAGAGAGCAAAAATGCATTGTTTCAGCTATCAGTGTCTTAATCACTCCTGTTCTTGTTTGCCTCTGAGATATTATGGGACAGTGCCATTAAGGACAGAAAGTAAATCTGAGTATACAGATCCCCAAACAGTCTAAATATGTTTATTGAGATATATGTGACTGAAGAGATAAAAAATATCTGCTTACTTCAACCTCCACTTCAAATTCCCAGCTCTAGTTCTAAGCCTTCTGGTTTTAGTTCATTCAAGTAACAAAATATTACACTTCTATAACACTGTGAATGAAGCCCTTTTGTCACACGTGTATGTTTACACAAGCATTTAGGTTACACTTACAGCATGCTGTGGCATCCCCCCACTGCCTAAGATAGACATTGTTACTACAGTAAACTTCATCCCGTTGCTCTACACAAACAGAAACTCAGATATATAGTCAAATCAGCTGGATAAAACAAACCAGTATTGGTTGTGCAGGTGTTCATGTGCAAAGACTGAGACCATGGGGCCCCACAGAGTGGACAATCAATTGACAAGTAGAACAGTTTGGGTTGGAAGGGACTTCTCTTCCTTGCCTGACTTCTTACACCTGGGAACTGAGAGCTCTTGTGCTCTGTGGAAAGCCCCTTTAAAGATCTGCCAGGTCCATTCTGCTCCTTTGTCCCTGAGGGCAGTTCCCTAAAGGCTCCTACTGACTAGCTGTTTGAAGAACTGGAAGTTTGCATTCCTAAAATTCAGATTCCTGACTTTACTCTTCACCTGACCCATATCACTTAGGACTGTGAACTCTCTCAGTGTGTGGCCACTGTAGCCCAGACTGCCTCCAATCTTGATGCCACTGATTTGCTCACTTGCGTTGGTGTCCATCAGGTCTAGCATCACATCCCCTCTGGTAGGGATATTACCAGCCTCAAGAAGATATTCTCCATGCATTCCAAAAGTTGCCTGGATCTCCTACAACTCACTGTGCTATTTTTCCAGTGGACATAGGGGTGGCTAAAGTTCCCCAGCAGGACAAGAGCCTGCAAGCATGAAGCCTCCTGTTAGCTGCACAAGACAGCTTTGTCAGTAGGCTGCCCTTGATCAGGCAGCTTGTAGTAGACATCAACCACAAGGTTCCCTTTGTAGCCTTAGTCTCCAGTTCTCACCCATAAGCTTTTAACATGATATTCTTCTGAGACAGCTCTTCACTCTCTGTCAGTGAGCTCTCAAGCTCACTTTGAGAAAGTGGAATCCTATCAGATCCCAGCAAGCCCAGTGCCATGTAGGGCATTCTATGATCGAAAACCCCCAAACTGTGGTGATGACACCAGCCATGAAGCCATGTATTAAAACACTGGGTTTGTCTCTTTCTTCCAATGCCTGCAACTGGAAGGAGAGAGGGAAAAAAATAACCTGTGCCTCAGATTCCCTCATGGACCATCCAAAGACCCTGAATTGATTGTTATTAGACTACGAGTTGCAGCTTCATTGCCACACATATGGAAGAGCAATAAAGGGTAACAGTCTGAGGGCTGCACCAGTTTAGGAAGTGATGTCCTTAACCCAGCCCCAGGGAGGCAGCAGAGTTCCCTAAAAGGAGGGTCAGTCCAGCCTGTTGGATCTTCTGTCACCTACAACTGTAATCCATCTTTTCTTCCTTGTCTAGTAATTGAAACGATTTTCTAAATCCAAAATTGTGGTTTAGGCTGCTATAACTGAATATGGAAGCTGATACGTTTTCATGGGAGGAACAACATGCCAGAGGGAGGAAATGTATCATTTAGCAATCACTAAGACAGTAGGAATTATTTTAGTATGCAGTTAAGCTCTAAATGGAGAATATAAATATAATCCACTCCATATACACATATACAGTAAAAAGCTGTCTAGTATGGTTTAAGGAAAGAAGACCTCCTCTAAGAAATCTGCCTTCTGGAGCAGAGAAGGACTCTGGCTCACAGCCTGACAGCACTCTCTTCAGAGACCTGCTGTGCCTGGCTCAAGAAACTGCTCCACTGAACTTTTGTATTGCCAGAGCTGTGGGTGCCCCTGAAAGCGACACACTGACAGAATACAGTGGTGGTACACAGAGGTGCCAGGAGGGTGTGTGCTGTCTTGTAAAGCCCCTGGAAACCCAAAACATTCAGCTGGAGGTTAAGTCTCTTGAATACAGCTGTCTAGATTCTCATTACCCTCAGTGAAGATTTACTCAGAGCATCCAGAGGTTCAGCTCAGCCTAACGCAGACAAGCAGCGCAAAGCTCAGCTGAATCACTCACTTGGCCACAGCAGTGTCTTCATCTCCTGCAGCTGCCAAAGGAGCTTAGACATGTCCTGCACATGCAGAGACCAACAGCATCATAGTGTAGTAGAGAGAAAAGAGATCCCACATATAATTATGTCATATATAATGCACTCCTATGAGGCTACTTTTTATAACACCAAAACAGAATACATTGTGCTGCTGGCTAGATTTTAATAGCTTGCTGTGTTTTTTTAACCGTAAATTAAAAGTTAAGCATAATGGAAGAATCTGGGGGGGGGATATGGGACACAAAGTGACCTGGGGGCCTGCTCCTGCCCCAGGCAATGACAAATCCCATCTTCTTCTATGCCCTAAACCCAGGAACAGCTGAGGCTGCTCTGCCACCAGCCTGCTGCTCCTGGCCTTTCTATAGCATTCATATCTGTCTCCACATGCTCTTTTGTATATAACCTATAGGCTGCTGCCCACTTCTCCCTTAGCCTGTGCATGTTTCCACAAAGCAGAAACATATAAGAATGTCAGTCTTAATTTCTTCTTTAAGTGCTGCCTAAAAATCCCATAGCTGATACATGTTTACATCACTTGAACCCTTCCATTCATGCTCAAATAAATGTCAGCATCTTCCTTCCTCAAAATACTCTATTTTGTTCCCTAGTAAATTGCATTTTCAAGGAGCAAATCAAAATGTATTTAATATTACCAAAGCAGCACTATGAAGAAGCTCACGAAGGGTCATACCATAAATAATGCAACACACTCCAGTAGTGTAACTGTAACAAAACAGGCCTTCAAACTCACCATAGCCTGACTCCCATCACGTGTGCCAGGGCCTTCTGTGCTGTGCAAAGTTTGCCAAGAGGTTTCCTCATCATGTTTACTGTGTGATTCTGTTATATCATCAGCATCCTGGAGATAGAAAGGCAACATCCAAAGTATGTGTTTCATTTCATTATTACAGTAGAAATGTAGTAGTGTAGATGTGGCACTTAGGTGCATAGTTTAGTGGTGGATTTGGCAGTATAAGATTTACTATTTGACTTGATGATCTTAAAGTTCTTTTCCAATCAAAATGATCTTATTATTATTGCAGTGTCATGCTAGAGGAGACTCAAAGGACATCAGCCACTCAACCTATAACAGCCCTGGCCCAAGCATACTCACAGAGAGTTGTTCTCTTTTACATTTAATATCAATATAAACGAACAACCAATTGCAGCTATCACAATGTTATATTGAGATACTATGAAGAAGAAAGCAGAATGCTATCAAAATTGTACCAGGTAGGGTGTCTTAGATGCTGCTCTTTTCATGTACAAAAAGAACCTCTTCCACAAACCATCTCCCAACAAAAGGCATACTTTACAACCTTTCCAGGAATTAGTAAAGCAAACTGCTGCTACCAAATATGCATTTCTATCTTTGGAGGTTTTTGCTAGGCTAGAAGAACTTAATATAGAGTCACAGAATCATTTAGGCTGGCTGTAAGCGCTAATGTCACTGAGTGCAATCTGTATGTGCCACAGGAAAAGAGATTTTAAATGACAAGATTTAGTGTGATACAGCAGATGGAGGATTGAATAAGGCCATCATGTCTGCATTTCTACAGTTCTCGTGCTTTGCAGACTTCAGCAATACCTAGGACTTGTGCAGATCTTTTCCACAAAGTTGAGCTCTCATCCCCATCAAGATAAACCTGACTGCATTACCTGAACGATGCCATCCGACAAAGTACCAGAAGACCAGGAGGTTGCACTGTTTTCCTTGTGCCTTTCATCATCTCTTTCAGAAGGCCAAAAGCTTGCATCTTTCTCAGTGGCTGTACTTCCCTTTGAAAGCAGTAATAGCTCAGCATGAGCTTGTGAACAGAAAGCTCAGATATTCCTTCAGGCAATGTATATTACTGAGAACCTTTAGTAACACCTTGCTCTATTTCTGCCTTGTTTACCTGTCTTCATTGTTTCCTAAATCTCATCTTGTTCCTTGCTCTGCTGCAAGATGTGTGGCAGCTCGATGACACCAATAGTTTCCTCTAGATACCTGAGAGTACCCTTATTTTATTCAAACTATTAAAAAAAATTAAAAACCAACAAGAAACAGTCTTTCTCCTGTCCTGTCCCCTAAAACATTCTGTAAAGGAAACAGCACCAATGAAGGTGCAGAATCAGAAACCTTGGAACTGAAGTGCTTGGATCTGAGTAGTAAGACATCACCTCTATCCAAGTTGTTTGGACTTCTTTGCACTGTCTAGCCATGGAGTTTCAACCTTGTCTAGCCTAAAGCAACCCTCCAATACTCTATCCCCTCTTTGCCACATTTCTTTTTGATTCTTGTAGTAAGGATGTAGCAAAAAGGCTAATTACTATCCCTAGTGAGGACTTGAGAGAAATGGAGATTCTTCAAAACCTGGTTGAGGCCAAAGTCCCTCCCAGGAGATGCACATAAGAGTAGCTGGTCACTATCAGCCTAGCAGTCTGTGAACTGCTATGTAAGTGGGTAGCTAGGCTACAAACTCACCAGCACTTCTGCACATTCTTGATTTCACTCACATTTCACACTTTAAGTTGCAGCACTTCACAGGCTATCTGTCTGAACCACACCCCCAAGTACAAGCACATTTAGGCACATATTTTGCCACTAATACTTTCCTAAAAGGGGTATTACTGTATAAGCAATCCCACCAAAAGCAGAATCACACATCACACAATGAGGTGCTGTGTAATATTGGTATTGTAATATTGGTAGGCTGACCTGAGCACAATTTCTTAGTGTCCTGGAATGGTAACAGATATTTCAACTTGTTTTGAAGTATGTCAGAGTTACACATTTTTCATAATTTCTCCTGTACCAAAATCTTCTAACTTACATATACAGCTCTATATACAAGATATATACTGAACCCACCTTGCTGTGGAAAAAATAGTCTTCTGATTCTTCATCTAAGGAAGGCAGATGAGAAATCATTCCTCTTTTTTTCAACTACAAAAACACACAAAGAGATAGTTCGTTTATTCCTGACAAGAACAGTAAAAGCCTCTTCTCTTCTGTCTGTAAACCAAAAGAATGTTACCACTTGGAGCTGACTTTTGGAGAAGCACTGAATATCTGTCACCCTGCATTAAAGTAATTGAAAGCTGCAGGTACTAAGCACCTCTGAAAATCGGGACTTTTCTCTGTGTTGTAATGTTTCAGCATCACAGCTATACCTGAGACAAAGTTCATTTTGCTCTATGAAAACAATTTACCAAAAACCCCAGGGAAACCAATTAATCAACAAATCCACATATTAAGCATTTTGCTGTTGATTACTTTGATGCAAACTTCATGCTAGATCTGCTCATGCTAAAAAATACCCAGTGGCACACCTCTCTCTCATATTTTACTACATATTCATCATACTCAGTCCTTCTAGGACCATTTGGAAGCACAAAGGGGAGGAGAAGTAGTATTGACTCACAGCTGCAGGAGTGGTCCTCTCTCACATGCCACTCCTCCTGGAGGAAGAAGGGTTATTTACCTTCCCTCTTCAGCTCTTGGTAAGTGATCACAATGTGGTGCTCCACTTACCTGCTGACCAGAAACATCAGTCCCAATCAAGTCACTTTGTTCTGATACAGAGGCTGTGGGTTCATCTCCTGATTCAGACACTTGCTGTAAGCGCTGGTGAAGCTCAGCCATTGAATTTTTCATCCCGGTAAGGATATCTTCCTTTCTTTGGCATAGCTTTATGATTTCTTCTTTTACAGCTTCCATTTCTCCCTAAGGAGCAACAACATCTGTAAGCATCCATTTTTCTTACAGTAATGTAACAGATGAAACCAGTGGTGCATCTTACTGGGACTAAGGCTATTTCCTGTTTTTCCTTTTTCAGGACATTGGGACAGTTCCCCATTGTCACTGCAGGAGATGCCCAGAAACATGCAAAACAGCAGCAACAGATTCAGCTCAGGACAGCACTTTGCTGTCCGTAGTGCAGAGGCTGGTAGTCTGGAAGGAAATGTGGAAGGCTGGATAATTAATTCTAACTAGATCCTTCATAGCCATGGGAATATGAGATTCCTTCAGCACAGAGGGAATGCTGCTGGGTTACATTACTCTGTGTGTCAGAGCACGTGATGTCACTTCCAACTACCTTCTCTGGAAACCTGACACAACACGTGGGATAGCCTAGATGAGGGCAAAGATAGCAATAAGGGTAGCTCAGGGCTGAGTCTCCTTTGCTGAAGCTGGCCTGAAAGAAGGAAGCACCAACTATTCAGTGTGTTTTAGTGACAAAACTGTCCCGTGTCTTTGAATGTAATATTGGGAGCAATGATCCCTAAAAAAGTATAAGGATAATATTTAATGTATTTAATGTACCCAAGTGCCAGGTCCTATACTTTGGTCACAATAACCCCATGCAACATTATAGGCTTGGGGAAGAGTGGTTGGATTCCTGCCTGGAAGAGAAGGTCCTGGGGGTGCTGGTCGATAGTCGACTGAGCATGAGCCAGCAGTGTGCTTAGGTTGCCAAGAAAGCTAACAGCATCTTGGCCCGCATCAAAAACAGTGTGGCCAGTAGGACCAGAGAAGTGATCACACCCCTGTACTCAGAACTGGTGAGGCTGCATCTAGAGGACTGTGTTCAGTTTTGGGCCCCTCATTACGAGGGGGACATAGAGGCATGCTAAAGCTCTTTAAAGCATTGTTGCTTTCTTGGAAAACTAAAACATGGCTAAATATCCCATTGCACACTGGGGTCAGCCCACAAGAGCAAGCTTTGATGCTAGGCTTGAAATAATTCCACACCATACTTTATCGTAGTGTATAATGCTAAGCAAGTAATAATCTGTGACAGATGAAAGCAGTAAGACTGCTGGTTCTGCCTTGACTATAGCTTCTTCTGTTAACAACACTAGTGGTGGCTGTATGACACGAAAGGTGTAGGTAGGAACCCCAGCAAAATTTCAAAGCACATGGGAACTCTGCTCAGACAAGGATATTTTTCCTTTTGTACAGTCAAAAACACAATGTAAAAAGTTCCAAAGGTAGAGGAAAGAAAAAAATGACTGGAATTAAAAACCAGCCATCTATGATAATATGGCGTGCTTTTAGAAATGACCACCAAACCCAGTATTTCTGTTTCATTGCAGGAGACTTTACAGCATACGTTTACCAGCTGTTGCTTTGCAAACTTAACTCACCAAAAACCTCCTCAAAAACCAAATCTTTATTAATATCCCTTACTCATCTGAAGCCCCTCAATAAGATAGGCAATTCTATTGCCCACTTCTATCCATAAAATGTGTGGAAGTGGAACAGGTTTTCTTCTAAAACCAGAGCTATTAAACAAAAAGTCCAACACTCGACGACAAAAACAAGTAAGAACCAGGACATGAGTCATGCGTACTACTAGTATCAAGCCTCCAACATTTAACCACTTGAAAGCAGAGCAGCTATGTACTTAGGAGCCTACTGAGTGATTATAGTTATTAGGCAAGTACAATGTATGTGTATTAATTTTGTTGTGACTGACTGAAAAAAGTTGAGCCTTTCAGAGGCACTTTAGAAATGATTATTACTCTTAATTAGTAATTTCCTGACTTCTGCAGTGCTGTCCTTACAACACATCTTATTTTTGCATTAAATAATCAATTCATCCATTACAGAAAGCAGCCAAGTGCAGGGAGAAAAGCAACATGTGTTTATCAGTTGATAAAAGCAGCATGGCAGCAAGCACGAGGCAAGGAGTCTAAAGAATCTAACCCTAACAGGAATCACCAGAAGTACCATTGCACAGTTGGTGATCAGTTATGGACTCAATTCTCTATGCACTATTCCAAGCTGCTACCTCAGCAACATTAGCAGGATGCTGAGCACAGGCAAGCTATCAGTGCTGCACAGTGTTTCAGCAAAACAGCTGTCATGGAAACAGCACTACAAATTTTTCTTAGAAGTTGATATAGGGACAAAGGACACATCAAAATCAATAAGGAGTATCTTATGAAAGATACATACAATTAATATTTCTTTGCAAATCGTAATATCTCTTGGTATATGTCAGCTTATGTATATGCATTCACACTATGATATTCAATTGCCTGCTTGACTGGCAGGGAGGGGAAGCACACTGCTCTTTTTCAGTGCTCTGCATCATCATGATTAGAGTTAGCCAGGACAAGTAACAGATACGAGAGAGAAAACAATGAAACCCACCTCTGCACAATGAGTCTTTTGAGCTGGTGGTTGATCTTCATGTGATATTTCAACCAAGTGGTTCTTTAAGCATTGTTTCAATTTTTCAATTTCTTGCTCACATTCTTCTGTCTTCTTTACAGCTTCCTGTAAAGTAGTAATCCTCATAAATACTTCTGAATTAAGCAGTACAGAAACAAACTAGTCAGTAATGCAACAAACTTGTACTGAAGAGTACTGAAGTCCCCTTTGAATCCGTAGTTACACGTAGAAGAAACTATGTTTGTTCTGCTAACTTTGCACAAGCCTATCCTCACTAAGTTTATTATTCACCTGCTGAAGACAAACAAACTGCTCTATCCATAAGTTGAAGTGTGGCGGGGTATTCTGCCTAGGAACACATCTTTGCTTACTCCAGAGAAGAGCTATGAATTTGGCTATAAAATGCAAATAGAGCACATTTAATCACATTCACCAAAATCTAGAACAGGTTAAAAAAGAAAGAGAGAAATTACAGGGTTACATATCAAGTCAGAAAGCCTACCTGGTTTATGTTAGTGTTCAGGTCTTTACTGCCGGCTAGTTCTGCACTCACCAAAAATGAACTGTGCTGCTCCCCAGCAGACACTGCAGCTCAGAGGATAAGCCAACCACAGTATCTAACAATTTGAATAACTCCTATAAAAATGATAAGTATTTCCACTTTGTGTGAGCTTCCTCTTCTTACATGGCTTATAGGAAAACATATTATGTCCTATAAACAGCCAAATTCACTTTTATCCATTTGAAATTGAGAGAAAAATCTCATCAACCTCCATGCTTTATCATTTGTGCAGAAATCAACAATCTCCTCACATATATTGTTCATATTTGTCAGCCACAGCCTGTCATGATGTCTCAGGTAACTCAGAAATTGTTGCATTTACAAAGCAGCATATTTTGTGAAAATATTTACTTTGTAGAACCTTTGGTGGCTCTGTGTTTTCTGAGCCATAAGCTGAGTGAGAATCAAAGACTATCTCAAGACTATTCCTCAAGTGTCTACAAAAGGTAATACAAAAAAAAGGCAGCCTATTGTCAACAGGCTTGAACTTATTCTTTTGACAGCAGCACCTAAACAGCCTGACAGGTTGAAAAATCTCTCTGCAAATTGTGCACAGACTCTTGCTTTTCAGAGCAAAGAGTCTCTCCTGCTACAAACAGTAAAAGTGCATTTCTTAAGTCACTTCTTCACAGTAGCACTCCCTCTGAATAAAACACAAACTAGTAAGGTTCTAAATGATTTTTTAAACTACTTACTGGTTTTAAAAGAATGAAAAAATATTTTGCCCACTCAAGAAAAAAGCCAAATTGCAGAAGAAGATATTTAATTGTGGCCTATAACCATAATGCCATAGGTGAAGAATCAGAGGAGGAAAAAAGGAGTAGGTGAGAGACTCAAAGCCCTGAAAGAGAGATTCTCTTACCCTTACCTTCACTTCCACATGAATATGACTGTTTAGCAATAGGTAAAGTGTGTGCTACCTCAGATTTTCTTGATAACCTAAAGAATATGGGTATTTTGTATACAGACACTGGTGTCTTCTGTCACAGGCCATATGTATGAACATGGCCACTTGCCTGAGGATAACTCATCTGTTCCCTGTGCTCCTTTGAGGTGCAAAAACCTCTTATTCTATCCTTTTCCTAATATAAATTATGCCATATATGTGGGACTGAGTCTCTTCCTAGAAGTGTTGCCTCTCTTATTTCCTTGCTTAACATTTCCTCTTTACTTGCCATATTTTGCTAAGTCCTACTCATGAAAAAGTCTCACCTGCCTATAGTGCATGTGCAGGCAGGCATTGTATTTGTCAAGGAAGAGCTTACAAAAAAAGTGCATAGTAAACAATCAAATATGCAAATACTACCACTCTGGTGCACAGAAAACTGGCAGAAGCAGCTGTGGCTTCCAACTCCCCTTCCTGATGATGTTGTTAGGCAGTGATAGGTGTGGTACTTGACAAGGCATAATAAAAAACAGAGCAACATTCAACACAAATATAAGTCAAATAAAATCCTGCCCCAAGGCATTTACACTACCTATGACAGGTTTTGTTTCTCTTATGCTTTTTCAGGTGTTACACTGCAACTTAATTATGCAAAAGTTACTAGTGCAATATCCTATTGCATCACAGATAGCACAATCTGGGCAGACACATCACAGAATCATTAAGGTTGGAAGAGATCTCCAAGATCATCAAGTCCAACCATCAACCTATTACCACCATGCCACTAAAACATGTCCCCATGTACCACATCTATATGGATCTTTTTAAACACCTCCAGGGACACTAAAATCTCAAAACTAGTCTTCAGGAAAAAAGTTACTATGTATATATTTGTACAGGGAGTTTGTCTCCCATTTGCTTCCCTCTCCAACAAGATTTTTACTACCTTTCTAATGCAGCAGTCAAAATGCCATGCTTTAATAGCTTTATCCTTTGTTATGGCTTAGTTGGTGTGAGATTTCAATGGTAGTTCTGCTGCTCTCAGCCCCTTCAACAGGACTAGAAAATCTTTTGTACACAGTTTGATATCCTTGCTTCCAAGAAATGCTTTTTCCAATCTGTTTTCTCACAAAGAAAGTTCACTTAGCTGCAGACTGTTGGATGTCTATAAAATAAAGGCAAATGCTGAGTAAAAAAACGCTACAGCTGTTTCAAAAGGGAGAAAATCTAAACCTTGTCCCAATGCTCCATGTAAACCAGTTAGAAGTCTCAGGATAACACTTCATAATTGCAAAGCACCCTGTTTCCGACAGTTTTAAAGTGTTCTGAAAATTCCTGAGTATTTAACCTGGTAATTCTCTGAAAACAGCATGTTTCACAAAGCAAAAATCAAAGATGGGCATTCATGTTTTAGCTGCCACTTTTGTCTGCCTGTCCTCTGAAATGCCCAGTAAGAAGGCATTCTGCTTTACTGTGATAGGTTTGGAAAAGCAAATTAGCAAAGATAATGTATTATTTTCCAGGCACTGCTATCATGCTGCTGGGAAACAGATGGGTCACATGAGAATTTTCATACCTCTGCTGACGTGGGAACATGCATAACTGCACTCCAGATTGCCTCCAAGAATTAATTACCCTAACCAATGGAGCATGACACAGATATCCCTGAATTAAAACCTTCCTGAGCTGGTACAACCACATTGCTCAGTGCAGTGCTGCAGAGATAGTATTTCAGGTTTGGAGCCAGCATAGCTGTTTCATAACTCATACTGCACCTGAGTGAATACACACTGATGCCACCAGCACTGCCTTCTCCTACAGCTATGTTTCACACTGATGCTGTTATATTACTTCTGTTCCCAAACCTGCTCCAGCCAACAGCATCTTGAGGCCTTCTGTCACATGTTCACTTAAGCAGACACATCCTTGCACAAGACCCTCTGAAGGCAGGAGCTGGCCTGCCTCAAAACAATGAATTAATCAAGTGATAGCAGTGGAAAATGGTCACTTTACTGGCTCACTGATTTGGGAAGATCTTTCTGTTATTGTCAGCAATTTCTAATGGCTGTCAACAAAGAATTTCCATGTTCAAGATAAATTTAAGGACTTGAATGTTGCAGATGTGAGCACCTGCATATAACACTGGACTTCAGTTGTGCAAACCTGGGTCATAAGACACTTGGGCCTTCATTTCTTCTACAATAAGCAAAAACACATTGTGTCAGTTGTGACCAAATTGGAAAACTGAAATGAATTTCAAGACTCTCCAGTGTGCCTTGTAGTATCAAATTACACAGGAAAAAATTGTCCAAATCATCACATAGAAGACATAGCAGCTATAGCATTGTGGAGTGTGAAATTATAATAAAAGAAAAAAGGTTTAGGTGACAATAAAAATCCCCAACAATCAAACAATTACCTCCAGTAGTTCAGTTTGTTCCTTAGTAATATCTTCTATTTTCTTCATTTCTCTCAAGAGCTGTCTTGCTCTTTGGAAGACTGAGAAAGGTTGCATTTTCATCCCAGGTAGCTGAAGTGCTTCTTTGTAGGACAGTATATTAGCAATGGTCTTCTGCATGGGACCAATACGGGCAAGTATAACCTATTAGGTAACAAGATAGATTCTGAGTTGGAAAAATCAACACTGAACATTTATACTACTATCATGGTGTGCAAAAGTTCTCTTTGATGAGTTCCCCATTTAAGAAGGAAGAATATTTTAATCTTGGAATAAATAAGTGAAAATCCATAGTGAGGTTATCTGAAGAAAGAGGAAGATTTAACTTATGTTTACAATTTTGCTTTTTCTGCATTTACATACATAAAGTTTGCACAGAGACCAAAAAAGGAATCACTTTCAGATTAGGTACTGTTTACCAGGTCTGTCATTTCAAAGAAGTACATCTATAGCAGTGAAGACAGTTAAAAAACTGGTGCAAACCCTCTGATGTCACTCTAGCCAACTCTGCTTTTTCTTTTTTGTGCTGAAAATCAGCCATGAAACATCCTATGTTAAATCTAGCCATTTTATGATGGTCCTATAAACAGCCTTATCAATACAGCTGAGATGATGAATCTGGACAGAAGCCAAGAGAAACCTCTCAAGATGGCTTTCCTGACAAAGACAGCATTTCATATCACAACAGCCCAAATGAATGCACATATTACAACCACCTTTATCAGTTTTGGGTGAACAGAAATGGGCAGTTACATAGCACAATAGGTGTTTCACAGAAGATTCAGTGATTAACTTAGGAAAGAGAGCATGGCAATACCAATTCACCTCTTCTTGGTTCTCCTAAAGAAATATGAAATACTACCACGACTTCATTCAGCTGCGGATTTCAGAAGAAAAAACATACCTCTGGGCCTTTTAATTACTAGTATTTTTGTTAGATTTCCCTCGCATGAACATTTAATTTTAAAAGGCTCCAATTGGAATAGAGACACTTATTCATTCATAAACAGCCTGTATCAGGAATTTTTTGTTATTAGTGTACTATCCAGGCTTCAATTTTAAATAAGGAAGTAGATGAACATTATTTTCCAGAAGAAACACACTTTAGTTTTTCTATATAACATAGCCATTACAAAATTGGTCTCTGGATAACAAAGCTGTGAGAGGTATGATTACATTTTTTAACCTTCCCCTGAAAAGTGAACCCATGTGTTTTGCATTTCAGTCACCTAACAATGTGGACTGCATGTGGTATCAAAAAAAAAGATACCATAGTACTTTGCTTTACTTCACTCAAGCACTGAAAGGAAAATAATCTGGCAAAAGTAGCTTTGCTATTAATTCCCTGTATGGTGAAATGGTTTTCTGGTTAGTCACTCCAGCCTATGTTTCCAGAAACATCTGCTAATCTGGCCTTCATTTTTGGTAAAATAGGGCCTGATTTTCAGATTTTTTGATTACTTACTGTTTGATGCTAAGTAGAGTGATGTGCCACAAGTATCTCTGAAAGCCTGGCCACAAGCTTTCCAAACATGGAGATGCTTGAATATGGCAGGTAGGTCTGACACCATGTGCTTAAGTTATGTACTCTAGTTCTCTATGAACATGTTCTCAATAGTGCTTTAATTTCAAATGTTTTCATTCAAAGCATGACTGTGCTTCTTGAAGGGATCTCCCAGCAGTTTCACCTTAGAGTTTATATTGAGCAGCTGGCTCACATGATGCAAACTGTATTCCTTTCAAATGAAACTAAAGCAGAAGATATGCTCCCGAAGAGCATCTGAAGACACCCAGCCACACTAATGGGTGTCTGTTCTACAGGATTAGTCCAAAATAAGCCCCTAAGATACATATCACACAGGTATTAGGTCCTCTGCATCATTTTGCTGTATCAACGTGCTCTTGTATTGTACTACTTGCTACTGTAGAAACATGTAGCTGAAAATCATGACTGAAATAACACTTTTCATCTTTGACTCGAGCATTTGAAATGTTAGTATCACAGAAATTCTAAGTCATATAGTAAAAACTTGCCCATGGTAGCTTACAGTCACAAAACAGCCTCATGCTTGTGAAAACATACTTATGCTAACTTACGCAAAATATAAGGAAAAAAGCCCATATAGGAGTTTTCACAGACCTGTCCCTGTTTAAGATGGTCTTTAGGAGAAAATTCTAACAGATCTTCTGATGACAGGATTGTCTTCATTTTGGCAATGTCTTTCTCAAGTACTTTCATGTGAGATTCAATGGCATCCAATTCCTAGATTTTGAGAACAAAGAGAATATTTGTAGAAAATACAAACACCAAAGCCAGCTTGCATTTCTAGTGCTTGACCACTCTCACTGCAAATAAAATCCTTCCTATGTACAAAAGGAATTTCCTTTGTTATAATTTGAGTCTATTACTGCTCATCCAAGCTGAACTGACCCAGGTTTCCCAGCCCTTCCTCCTTTACATTGTGCTATTAGCCATCCTGGTGGCCTTCCTGGACATTCTCCATGTATGTCTATGTTTTTCTTACACTGGAAATCCTAAAAGGGAGTACAGCACTCACATATGATCTCACAGGTGCCAAAAAGAAAGATTGCTCCTGTGGGCCTCCTGGTGATACTCTTGCTCAGGCAGCCTGGGATGCTGTTGGACTTCTTGTTGCAAGACCATGCTGCTGTGCCATGATCAGCTTGTTTCACATCAGGACCACTGGCCCTTTTGGCAAAGCTGTTTTCCAGCTGGTTTCAGGCACAGTCTGAAAATCACTTGAGGTCTTCTGTGGGCCCTGGTGCGATAACTGTGCCAACAGCAGAGGGAGCATTAAACTCATTGCCCACGGTAAAGTGTGGGGAGTGAAACCCATGTTCCTATAATCTTTGTATGGGTAGGATGAGCTCATTAGCCTTCTGGCAGTCATCCTAGGAGAAGGACAACTGATTCCAAACCTGGGCAGATGGAGCTTGTTTAGCCCTGGAAGGCCTTCCCTCTAAGAGAAGGGCACTCAAATAAAATCTCCGTCCTAAGGACTTCACTGCCAGCGTCCAAGCTTGCTAGGCCCTGGCAGATGAACCTTAGGACTAAAGGGTGGGTCCAGCTCTGCGCATGCTGTGTCTCACCTAAAAAAAAATTGATTGCGCAGGCTCGAGGGTGCTATCTGCTAGCCTCTTTTTATCAGCGCGCTTGGAAAAGGCGCTGATGAGGAGCGTGGATGGAGCCCTCCCTGGGTCTTCGTTTGCAAAGCCTAGCCATACATTTCCAGCTGGTTGGCCTCAAGCCTGTATTGCTATTTCAGCAAGCTCCCTTCTGGGTGTAGGACTTCACATTTGCCTTTGTTGAACTTCATGAGGTTTCTGTTGACCCATTTCTCCAGCCTGTCCAGGTGCCTCTGAATAGAAGCCCTACCCTCCAGCAAGATAAGACCTTTTAACTTGCCAGTCAACAAGCCCTGAATTTCTCCTCCTAAACAAGGAGCTTCATCAATACTCCTGAACTTTAAAGGTTAATTAGATACCACCACCTTCTGATGGGTTAATTTCCTCGATTCATTTCCTCATTTGGCACATCTACTAAAACCAGCACACCTGTTTTCTGTGCAGGCAATATAAGTTGTATTTCATAACATAAGATGAAGTTCTGACAAAAGGCACTTAGAGATCATCCAAACTTACATCTGCCACATGCTGGATCTGTGGAAGAATCTCTGCTATCTCATGCTGTAAAGTTGCTACTTGATCATCGACTTCATTTAGCTGTTGCATTACACTGTCTGTTTCAAAGACTGGTGTTAGCTCCTCCAGCTCCAAGTAAATGCTGTGTAGAAGATTTTGCTTTTGCTCTGAGTCTTCCAAAGCCATCTGGAGAAGAAACAAGAGCTTAATTTGATCCATCAATGGTGAACATGAAAGTTACACAGAGGTTAGGACCAGAAGGAATCAGTTTTCATTTCCTGTATATCATTTACCATTGTATATATTCCCAAAAGCTTGGTTCAGACTAAACCACTTCATTCCTGAAGGAACCAAACTGCTGCACCTTGCGAGTAGAAAACTGAGACACTGATGCTGTGATTTTAAGGGAATCAATTGGATGAAGTCTACATAAGCATGACAAAAGGCATGAAGAGGAAGATTTCAAAATCAGAGAGAGGTCCCACCCCAAAAAACCCAAGTGTATGAGATCCTGGAGAAGATTCCTCTCCAGCTCCTGTGCCATGGTCAGGCTGAGCCCAAGTACATGAAAAAGGCACATCAGCCAAATATTTGAAAAAGGTTTTCTGCACACCAGGCTGCAGACAGCAGATGTAACAAAATGCTCCAGAAAAATATCTCAACAGTGTGTGTGATGGGAAGAGTCTTCCCATCTTCTGCAGCTAACTGGATGAGCTTTGGATGAATTACAGAGAATGCCTGCATGAAGAACACTGGCAGTTGCAAGAAATGCATGTGATCCACTAAAAGAAAGGACTGAATGAATGTCTCAACTCTAATGCAAGCCTTGGGTGCATTTCCAAACCCACTACTTTCCCAGCCAAGAACACTCCAAACCACAAACACAGGAGACAATACAGTTTTGTTACAGAAATGTTCACATATTTTGAAAATCACAGTCTCCCTACTGTGGCTACATGCTCTCTAATATACCAGTCCAGAACAGTCAACAACATCTTGTAAGGAATTCTTACTTTTTTTAACATGAAAAAGTACATTCAGAACACCGACTTTGTATCTTGCACTAAGAAATCCTCTTGGCAATTCCTCTCTGGAATATTACAAACATTTGATTCTTGAAATTACCAATGAGAATTACCTTCAAGACAGTAGAGAAATATCTCCAAATCACAGGTTTTCTATCTAACACACAGACAACAAAATATCACTTTATCCTTTCTGAATCACATACAGTACAAAAAGTTCAGGCAGTAGTCACACAGTAGGGCAACAAAAGACAATCACACATTTTTGGAAGATAGATGTACTACAGTTCAACACCTTCACAAGATAGATACGTCCTACACTGAGAAATATCTACCTATATTTCATGAGTGTTGACTATAACTATTTTTCACGTAAAGGATTTATTGAAAATGGTAAATTAGAATGCAAACTCGTGTCTGTACAAAGTATGCAGTTCTAAGAAGACCATCTATCTGCAGTAACACTTACCTGAAGGTCATCAGTATGTTTGCGTAAGCTTTTTGCAGAGTCATTTTGAACATCTGCTTTTAGCAAGCAGTTGGTGTTTTCTATCCAAGCTTTCAGATTCTTCAAGAGTTCTTCATATTCTTCCATCTTGTTGGCAGCCTAGGAAATAACAGGATTTTACAAAAAAAGGCACAAATGCATTTCTAAACACTTGTACAGGACAAACAAATCTATGGAGAAGACTAAAAGAAAATGGGATGCATTTTCATCAAGGTCAGTTGAATTAGTATGGTGGAATAAAGATCATAGTTTTTCTGAAAGAGTTTCATGATTTCAGGCTATGTCCTCTGATTAAAGACAATTTTGGTGCTTACATGGTTAGTTTCACGGAGGCATTGCTGTCATTCATATGGCAGTGTTACTTTAATAGACAAACCATTAGCAGAATCACAGAGAATCATCTCTTCTCCAATGCAGGGGCATGATTCCTCACACTAACCCCAGTCAACCACAGTGCAGAGCCAGTCCTTTGGAGTAGCAGCTGCAGGTCACGTTTGCCACTCTTAGCTACAATAAGCTAATGCATCTACAGCAGGCTTTTGACTCTATTAATCTGAGAGCCTTTGAAGATGTTTTCTGCAAAGCCTTTAATTTGTTGTTTATAAGATGTGATTTTAAAAAAGACTTTTAAATTTGCCTCTACCTTGTTTAAAATGGCAGTTCTGCGCTCAGCAAGTTGGGAGACCTGTTGGTACTGCTGAAGGGGAGTCACTAAGATATCCATCAACTCCTGTGCCTGGCAGGAATCCTGCTCTACTATATCATGCACTTCTGCATCCAATTCATTGAGTTTGTAATGCCAAAGGTCCAGCATATCCCAGATTTGCTGCATGTGGAGAGAGAAGAAATGAAATTAAGGTCAAACTCAAAGATAACAGAGAGTAATTTGTTCTTCATGGGGGCACATGGAACTGCAAAGATTTTTGAACTGAGAAGAATAGAACATTATGCATCTACCAATGTGATTCACAGTTGAAAAAAAAAACAACCCAAAAAACTACCCATGTATTTTCCTTAGAGAAAGAATTAGTGAAATATTCACCACCTAAATGCTTGCTTGTACCTCTTCCTTTACAGACATAAAATGAATGGAAGGCCATTTTATATTTTTGCTAAATGAGGCTCTGTAGAAACAATCAAAAATCTTTTAACATCCACAGAAGTTTTTTGGCAAGATTACCTTCTGAAGTTCTTTGGCTTTTGCAATGTTTTCACTCTTCTGTTGTAACATCTTTTCAATAGCTTGAAGGCCATTATTAATAGTTTCTGCTTTTCTTTTCAGCACACACTGAGGAGAGTTCTGCAAGATTTCAAAGCTAACCTGTAAAGAGAAAATGATAGGGGACATTACAAAGATCTGCTTGTTTCTGTGTATCACCTGACCAAAATATACAAATTCTTCTGATGAGTCAAAAACAGAGGAATGGAATTATATTTGCAGGGAGAAGTGTTAACACGAGCAGGTTCAACTTCTACATGTTCAATAATTTCCTCTCACTTGAAAATGACTGTTCATGAAAGGCAATCCCTGAAGAACCAAACAATAAGGCATTGCAATCCCCTGGGTTCAGCTGCTCCTGTTCTCAGCTAATCAATCATGCTGCACTGTGGAAAGGGCCACAGTTAGAACAGAGCTGAAGGAAACATAGATTGACACCTTCATGTCTCAGCTGACAGCTCTTATGTCCATGTAAGAAATAAGGAATATAGAGGTGCAGCAACATATAGTGAATTTCTAAATATAAATGTAGAGCTCTATTACTAAAACAAAAAGGCTCGAGTCCCATAAAGTATGTGGAACTTAATTTTACTCTGAAGAACTCTACAAAAATGAAAAAATTGGTACACTGAAGGGCCTGATTGTCTATGAAAAAAGAGAAACACTCAAGTAAGGTGAAGTTGAGTAATTGCCTGAGCACAAAATTGAGTGATACAGTAAGGTACTGGGTTACTATGGACTAGATGAAGTGTAGCAAGTACTCTTAGCCCAAAGTGATATATTTTCTTACTAAACCCTTCTAGCCAGTAGGGCAAGGCAAGCACCAGGACACTTAAATCACAGTAAATTCTTTGTGTGCTGCAGCCCTAGGATTTATGGGACATAGAGGACTTCGTACAGCTTTATGTTGCATCGATGCAAAAGATTCCTACTTTAGTAATCACTCTGGTTTGAAGCTCCATATACCAAAATACTTCACTCTTTTTGTGGAACAAGGAATTAAGATCATTATTTAGTTAATAAATTATTAATCCATTTTTATGTCTCAATTTTACTAACATTACTTATTATTTATAAACTCCAGTTTGTAGTATTAGACCAATATAATAGTAAGGTATTGTATTGATAAGATTGCATTAATCAAAATAAATATATAGTAAAAAGAACTACACTGCTTCTCTCAAATACTCATGCTTATACAAAAAAAACTATGAAGTCCTGTCTGTACTTAGTGGCTAAGACTCCTTAGAAGAAGGAATTCAGAATGTCACCACTGAATGCTTGATCATTACCACTACCCAAACATGAAAAATTATTGATGCTTGTGGTACTAGTTTCCAAAATAGAAGACAATGTTTGAATGATCTGACACAGAGAAAGCACAGCAAGCACTGGCTTCATATCTTTCTTCAGAAAAAAAGCTGCATCTGTCAATGCTCTGGTCATTTGAATGGCAGGATTTTAATTTCAAGACTTCTTCGTAGGATAAATTTGTTATATTTTTCACGTATAATGCATGGCATCAAGCATATAATTTATTTTCATTTTTAGGTTAGCAAATTTAGAAGAAAGCAGAAAGCTATTAAATACGACAAATTAATTCAATTTACCACATGCTGGTATCTCAGGTTACTATAGAACTAAACTGATTTCCAGTACCACTAGGATTTACTTTATTTCTTAAATGCATTTTAAAAAATTTCAAGATAATTTATATTGTTTTCCACTACCTAAATGTGAAAAGCAAATGTTGATCTAGTTTCCTGGACCCATTTTTTCACTCTAACATGTAATGTGTACATTGGGATAATTTTTTATCTTAGTACATGAAACCATCAAGAATAATTAAAAAAAGCCCAAAGCATAAAATAGTTTTACTTTCCTTCTCCTTATCTCCTATCCAGTTGCTGGTTCTAAAAAGACACGTTCCATTTTGAAACAAACGACAAAATTGACCCAATTAAAGTTAATAAGGTGTAACAAATGTATCTAAATATTTAATGCAACATAAAATGAATGAATAATCTGAAAGACATTAACAAGTAACTGGATTTCAAAACTCCTTTTATTAAACTTCTAGTTTTTATCAAATTAACTGAGATTCACCCTTCAAAATAAGCATTAAACATTATTATTTCTGAAAGAAGAGAACAGAAAAAATTTGGGGTTTAGAAGTAAAAAATTAATAAATAACAATGATAGAAGTTATACCAGTCTAAAAACTGACCCTAATGGAGTATTACTTCATTCCCCTTTGATTTTGCTTTCAGTTAACTGTCTATACCTGCTGTAGATAAGAAAACATTACAAAAAGCCAGGGCAACGTTATTTCGTTATTTGAATCCCTGCCTGCTTTTAAAGGAATGGAATAATGTCCCATGGGGTAGTATAAAGAACCATGCTGTGATACCCTACAACGTCTGCAAATTAGATTAACAAAAAAAAACCAAACAATTTCAAAGTCCTCTTTTAATTCTGATTTGAAAATATCTTCTCAGTTAAGCTACACAAACTTCCCAATCAACTTTGTCTACTAGTTCAGTTTAAGAATCAGACTGGATAGAAGACAGGATCCATATCATATCCAAGACTAATGGTTCTGCTATGTCCTCTTTCAACAGAAAAGAAAAATACTATATTCCCACTGCTTACTGTAAATTTATTCTAAAAGGAAACAATTAACATGAGGAATCTTTTCTCATGCAGACATTTTCACTGAGAGGAAAACACAAATGAAAACAATGTTTCAAGTTGAAATGACAACATTACAACATTAATTGTACTTGTTTACACTCTACAAAAAGGTAAATATGAAAACTACATCAACAGTTACCTTGTCTTCTAGGTCTTGCAATACTTTCTTGCAGTCCTCCAACTGTGTTTCAATCTCTGCAGGAACTATTGTATACATTTCAGAATACTTGATCTGGAGTTTCTCCATGATATCCTTTAGAGTTTGACTTTCTTTACCAATCACACTCTGAACCTCCTAAAAAAAATTAAGAACAACTTTAGAAGTTTTACCCAGTTTTTACTGAGTGTGTGTGCACATACATACATATGTATATACACATACATATTGTGTTTTATATTTCCTATATTACGATTTGACAAAGCTGTTTTTGTGACGCCAAGCTTAATTTGACTACCTCTGCAAGCAGATTAACTTTGAGAAATACTCACTCATTTAATCAAATGATACTTTTCAATCTGTAAGAATTAATTAAACTTGATACTCCTCCGTGTCAGGCAACTGACGCACTGCTGTTTATTGACAGGTAATCATTTGAAATGCTCCTGCAATTAAGTGTTAACCTTTGTGCTCTTCCTTTTGCCAAAAGTGCATTTTCTCTTTGAGAGAAGATTAATAGCTAACGCTCACTCCTTCATTATTATCAAACCACACAAAGGCCACAAAGAGCAACAGGTTTCAAGCTGAAGTGTCTGCTTTCAGGCAATTATGCAGAGCAGTACAGCAGGCTCCTTTCAAAACAGTAGTTTCCAGTTCTGCATGAAGAATGTAGGTTTTATGAGATAAAAGAAACTTGAACAACTGTCTACAGCCTGTGGCCTAGAAATAAAATCCGATCTAAATTCTCTTGCAGAAAGAATGAAGAAACTCATTTGTTCTGAAGGTTTTCTAGAATTTCAAGCTGGAAAGTTCTGTTTGTTTGCTTTATGGTTCCTTTTCCTAATGCTCAGCTGTCTGAGAAACTCAAATGTTAACTTAACTTATTGAGGAAAATGATCTAAAGCTCCTACCAGGCACCGAAAGACACTAAAATGAACATATTTTTCTTTTTCAGTCAGGGGAAATGGTAATCCATTAACACCTAGTCTTCACTTGGGAATCTTTTCTCTCACACAAATACAGTGCACAGAAAAAAAAATACGTAAGAGTCAGATTTATTTATTTATTTTCTGTCATCGCACAACAACTGGGTCTGATATTAAAAACCTCAAAACCATGAAACAGCCATATGCCTCATTCCATCACAGAAAAGGCTGTTAGGGTCAAATGGCCAACTAAGATTGTTCCAACACTTAACAGATGTTTATAAGAAGCCCTGACTTCAATTTGAAAGAATCAGTTACAGTACTAGTCTCTAAAACACAGCATGTCTCTGCAAACTGGATTCTGTATATAAATGCACCTTCATGTTTCACAGATTATTTAGCTGGAAAGCAGATGTCTGTCAAAACTGTCTCAGTTTTCTCTTAGAAGACTAGGTGACATCAATTCCCATTTGCATATTCATCTGTATGGGTTAGTCAAAACTTTGCCACCTGATTAACCTGGACTTGTCTTCTGAAAAGAAATAGGCATTTCCGTTCAAGAAATGCAATGAAGCCCCAAAGAATGCTATAGATTCTAAAGAAACTAGGTTTTCTTTAGAAGTAGGGATAAAATTGCCCTGCAGATTTTGGCTTACTGGTGTTTGCATTAGATAGAGTTAAGGAATTTTTCAATCCTTTCAGCTGGAACTTCTCAAAAGGAACAAGCCTGCTGTCATATACTGCTACAAAGAAATCATTTGGCAGGATTGCTGCTAACTTCTGCTTGTGCCAGTTGCTGTCAGGAACAGGAACAATGTATAAACACACTTTTCAGTGAGTTTTAGGTGCTCATAGTAGCACAGTTTGAATGTGAGGGGAAAGAGCAGGCATCAAACACCTTCAGTGGACACTGATCACAATTTGATGTCTAAAAAAGCATTTACTAGGTTAACTCCCCTGAAGTGGGACATCAAATCCACAACACCTGAAGCTACCATGGCTAGGTGTGCAGGATGTACACTAAGCAATCCTTCCTAAAAGGATGCAACTGGCTGTGAATCTATCTGCAATTCTGAAAGATTTCCATGGCTGCTAACTGGACCACAGAAAGGGAGAGAGGAATGCAAACCAAGGGCATGGCAGGGACAGTCGTATTCTGCAGAGCCAGATTCATTCTCTTTAAGTCAATATGCCACTGATTTTATTTGGAGCAAGCTCAAGTGTATTTTCAGCACAAAACAGAACATATTCCAAGTGTCCCCACACAACAGAGTTGTTACCAACCTCCAGTTGTGCTGCCTTTCCAGTAGCATCTTGCAATAACACAGATGCAGCATTCTGTAATGCATCTGTCACAGCATTGATTTCTTCAGTGATCCTGTTCCTCTCTTGGATCTCAGCTTGTACAGAATCCTTATGTTCTTGGGTCTTTTCGTACAACCTATGAAAGATTTCCAGCAAGAACATGTTGTTAGACTATACACTAAGTAGGAGCAATAAAAAGGCATGCTTAATACAGATATTTAAAATATATATATACAGAAACACATTTTCATATTATTTTCTATGAACTAAATCTCTGAGTTTCTGTCCTTTATTGTCTCAGTTTCTTCAAAAATGAGTTGTCAGATATTGCTAACAAAGCATCTTTGGTAGAACAGATCAAACAGTATGCATATTTAAACAGCAAACAGAGTCTGAAAATACTGGCAAAGCAGGAGACGTGCACAAAGATTTCCATGTCAAAATGCTGGCATGGAGAAGAGCAAGTACAATCACAGATTTGCAAAAAATACTTGAGGCAAGTTTTAAACAGTGGCACTCACTTCGTAAGACAGAAGTTGCATTGTTGCAAAAAGCAAGAGTGGAAGACCCACAAATCTCATTCAAGAGCTTGGAGTCTCCAAAATTGACTATCATCCTGTCTGCTTCTTTCCACATTTGAACACAAATTGCAGCCCACACATGGTACAGTTAGGCTCAAGTCTTCTCCTTAACTACTATCTCCCAGTGCCCATGCTGGAAACAGCAAATAGGTTAGATGGATCACTGGTCTGACCCAGTAGAGCATCCACTATCATTTTAAGTGCATCACAGCTTTCATCTATTCTTTAATATCCAATAAAATGCGGTGCTTGTAAGTTCTCCTATGTCACTTCACCTATAAAAAATTCACATCACTTACTTCTTACAGCGATCCTGCATTGCCTTTATCTCACATAAAGTGGGAAGGTCAGCTTCTGTCTCAGTGTTTTCAGCTGTATTCAGGAGGTTTCTTATTCGGTGAAGGAGTAAGAGTAAGAGGAGCTGTTGCTGGTTGGTATTTTCTTCAAATGACTTCAGAAAATCTAGTAATTCTACCAGTTCCTCCCTGGTGGCCTTTTCTTTGTCTTTGAGACCTTCTGGCTGTTCTTCCTGGAGCTTATCGAGAATTATTGTTTCTCGTTCCAGCTAAGTAAACAGTATGTCAAAGCATGAGATCAAGTTCTTTTTTATTGCATCACCTCAAGTTACATTATTCATTTACTCAAATGCATGACTAAGTATTGAGAATTACATAGCCAACAAACTCAAACCTCTGAAGTGTGTCAAAACTTATAAAGTTTGCTCTAACAAAGCACATAACCACCCACAGAGTTGTTCTGGGTTCAAAGAATTGTATTATAAATATCCCCATCATTTTTGACTCCAGGTTCAAGAAAGGCTGGGGATAATTGGCTGATCAGTGGGTGGGAAATGATGTTCTGTATTGATCTCAGTCCTTTACATGCCATTTTACTGAAGGCCTCATCCCTACCATAATCCCCAAAACTTACAGTTTGTGGAGCAACTCACCTCTTCATTGATGAATTTCCATTCATGCTTTAGTTCTTCACAGTTAATTTCCAGCCCTTTTGCTGCCTCAAGCAAACCCAGCCAATTTTCCCACAGCACTGTTACAATCCTGCCCAGTGCCCTGTCACTTCTCCTGCATAACCTCATCAGCTCTCCAGAGACCTGCCTCAGCTTCACAAGATCATCTTCAGCTGAGTCAATGTTGGAAACTAAAATCTTACAGGAAAAATAAACAAGTAAATAAATAATACAGTCAGAAGTGTTAATGAAACATTCAGTAACATAATTAGGATCCTTAATAAAATTGCAACCACTCCACTGAGCTGGTTAAATATGATTGTAATGACAGAATTCTGTTGGCTTAGACTGTGGAGAAAGATGGGGTAAATAAACCAAACAGCAGAACAGTGTGCCTAGGCAATTGGCTTGTTCTTAATTCTTTCTGGTAATTTGGAAGGGAAAAGAAATGACCTGAAGTTACAGATACATATAAAACAACAACATGATGTAACATGATGAGTATGGAAAGACAACACAGCAAAGAGGCTGATTAAAGCATTGGTTTGCTGGGGAGGCAGCAAGAGAATCACGTGTGGGGAAACTGAAATTCTCTGATTTTCACTTCTGAGGGAAAACAACAGCAATGCTAAAAATCTGATCAGTCCTAATCCTGCAAAGAAGCAATAAAGGGATTGAACAGAAATGCTACAGTCTTTAGCACAGAGAATCTTTGATTTCTACAGTATTAAGATGTACTCATTTTACATGGCCTATTATAATCTTCTAATAGGTATGTATTCTGTGGGTTTATATAAATAAATACATAGATTTATAGAAATAAATACATTATATTTATAATTACATTTATATTTATATAAATATTACATTTATATTTATATAAATAAATACAAGATAAAGAATTTAACTTTTCTACTACGATATCATGCAGTGTTCACAGCTGTGTCACAGTTTGGCATGAGCTTTTCAAGTTCTTCAGAGCTTCTCTTACCTTACTTTCTTCTAAGTGGTCCAAAGCTTCTTTGTAAGACATTGGTATTTGAGACAAAGACTGTCTAAGATTCTTTTCCAGTTTGCTAAGATTATCACACACCTTATCTTTGTTTTTTGTGTATATTTTGTATTTTTCAGAATACCTGTAGGAAACAATTAACAGACCAATTAAAATTTGTTATGGTTGCTCCCTCTCCAACCATAATGCCCACTAGAATAAACAAACAAACAAAATCTTTTGAACTAGTAGTCCTTACTGTTTTGCAAGTTATCTTCAATTAGCATTTGTTATACACTTCATGTCTGCTGAGCTACTTCAGAGATGCAGGCACAAATACTCTAGAGCTAAAGAAATACAAGTATGTATATCCATATATCAGCCATGGATATCTCCATCCTCCACAGACATTCCCAAAAATTAGTTCCCAGTTTATAACACACATTATCTCTGTCCCTATGATGTGTGGTCTGTACAGTTTCAGTTTTTTATTTCTGTATCTTACCTCTTCTATTACCAAAGCCTTTAAAAAGCTCTTTTGGTAAAAGATTTTTAAGGTTATGCTCATTAGAACCAGAAGCACTGGATCACAGCAAGCAATGTAAAAATCCTTTACCTCCCAAACTTTTTCTGTACACGTATCTGAAGGCCCTTCAGATATCTTCTGTACCTCTATTTGAAGGAAGGAAACTATGGTCTGTGTCTTGTTAGTCTCTACTTTCTCAAGCCATCAGAATAGTCTATGGAAGACATGCATTAGGGCTCCTCTGAAAACCATTCCAACCTGCACCAGCACTGAATGAGAGACTGCAGAAATGTGCTTTCTTCTGATTCTGGCACCCTGTGACAGTCAGTCAAGCCCCATACATACTTCTTGGAATATACTAAAAATGACTGCATTGTAAATTAGTAGCAATATGCTTATTTTCTGGCAATTATCCTTCCATTACAATCACATCTGGGAACAAAAGAAACACAGCTCTTTCTGCTGAATTGCCTGTTTCTAACAGAGAAGAAACAAGACTGCTTTTATTATCAGTCCAATTTCTCATAATAAGGAACACAATCCAGAAAGATCTCTTAAACCTACCTCTGTTCATCAGCTTCTTTTCTTCGCGCCTTCTCCCTTAATGCTGAACTCTTATTGACTAGTTCTGTTAAAGTATTTTCCAGATATATTTTGTCTTCTGGTTTCACAAGGTTTTTCAGCTTGGAGTACAGGTTTTCTACGTTAGCCTTTGCAGAGTTGAACTCTTCTTGTTTCCACTGTGGGGTTTGACAGACCTCTTCTGAGCTACCAAGCTCTGCTGTGGCAGACTGCACTTGAGCTTCATAGCCCTCGAGGAACTGGGCAGCCCTTTGAACAGCTTCGGTATAAAGCTCACTAGTCTTACATACCTCTTCCAGAGCACTCTGAAAGTATCAAAAAGACAAAGGAACAATCAATAAATACTCCTGTGCTTCTCTGGATCATCAGATGGTCTTCTCAGAATTTCAGACCTGGCTGTCTTTGAGACCAGCACACCCAGAACTGCCCTGAGGTGAGAGGGGACACATGGCAAATACACTCTGCTACCCAGATAGTCACAAAGCAGTGTTGTAACCTATGGATTGATTGCCCTCAAACATAGGAACACAGATTGAGAGAGCTGCTAATACTGGAAAAGTCCAGACAGAAGGATGGCAAGATACAAGAGCTATAAGATCCCTTGTGCACATGGTAGTATATGTCCTGTTCAAACAGGAGGAGCCCACACATTGATGTTTTATTCTGCTCCAGGGGATAGCTCCACTGTGACTTGCCAAACTGCTTGTCGCCAAACTCTCTTCTTGTATGTATTTATACACAGAATGACATGTGACTTGCCAGCTCTTAGATTCCCATAAGGAGAGAGAAACTTTGGCATTGTGCTTCCCACACAACACCCAAGAAGTAAAGATGAAGCATAGGAAACCAGGAAACCTGGCAGAAGGATCATAAGTCCATCAGGGAAGCTGAGCCCCTCCTCCTGTTATTAGCTACTACCTTGTATTTTCTTGTTTGCACAAGATCTTGATCTCTTACACAGTCAGGGTGCAGGTTTTCTTGACCAGGACACAGTTCCAGAACCTTTCTGCTATGAAGGTTACCACTCTTCTAGTTTCCAACACAAAGTTATTCACTAACTCTATCTTCTTTTATTAACACTGCCCTTTAACTTAAGCAGTCCTTTTCCATTCATGAAGTCTACCTCCAGCCTAATTCCATTACTCAGCTAGATTTCCCACTTGCCCTTAGCTTATCAAGTTGAACAAATTCAGTTTTATTCACAACCCTCAACAGTCCTCAGCCCTCAGCACCTGTTTCAGCCTGAGTGGGGAATTCCTCACAAAGCAATCAAGAATCAGGTGGATTCTCCAGCAATGCCTTATCAATGCCTTATCATTGACTTATATACTTGTGTTAAAGCTTTGGATCCTGGTTGCCTTTCATTTGCTCACCCTTTCTGAAGCCTGATCATGCTAGTTTGACCTGTGCTTTACTCTCCTTATTCATTCTTAACTGATAAGTTTTTTCTTTATAATAGAAACAAGGAACTTCTATTCTTTTTCATCTCTGTCACTATTGAAAAACATAGATAAAAATCAATCCTAAGAATAATTCTAGGGCAGCTGCACCCAGCTACTTTGCATCTCAATATTTCAACACAACTCTTTCCTTCCTCCCCTTTCCCTTCCTTTTCCTGTGCTAATCTCCACTGCTTCATTATAATCAAAGTTAATACAACTAACTTATTTGTATTCTTAGGTTCTTGTCATGATTCCCATCATATCCACCAACACAGAGATGATGATGGACCAATTCAGTTATTGGAACAAAAGGAGGATATCAGTCATGAAAAGGCAAACACTACAGTAACAATCACCGTATCTAATTATTGAGAAAATACATATTGCCACCCCTTACTTTAATTGAATATACTTACAATACGGGCAGCAATGTCTGCCTTCAGTGATATTTCATGATCTTGCAGTGTCTCTAATTTTGTTTCTATACCAGCAGGAAGAGATTTTTCTTCTTGGTTTTCCCTCTCTTTTTCCATTAAACATTTAATAGCAGCAAACTTTGCTTGCATCATATTCTGAATTGCTTCCCATCGTATCTTTTCATACCGCATCATTTTTACATCTATCACAAGTGGCTGCTGGAGCTCTAATTGAATATGCTTTATGATGTGGAATATATGTTCTACTTCATTCTGGATATCTGCCTTGTTTACACACTGGAGATCAGAGACCAGGTCTTGAAGGAACTGATTCAATTCATCAGCATCTTTCTCCAATCTCTTTACTTCTTTCCTCTTAGATTCTCTGCACAGTGTATCAAAGACCTCATTTTTGTTTATCTGATTTGCAGCCTCCTGGGCTAGTTGCAAGATTTGTTGAACTGACTGCAGTAGAATCTGTGCAGATATAAGATTCTCAGCAGGAGAAGTGCTAGAGCTATCATTAAGGATGCTAGCTTCTTTTCTTACAGTGGATGTCACAGCCTGGATTTCATTTAGCAGTGCTTGAATCTTAGCACATTCCCTAACAACTTTGTCAAAGTGTATCATCTTCCCTTCAATTTTATTTTTAATTTCTAAGAATCTAGTTTGCAATTCATCTAGCTGCAGTGAGTCCCACTTTAGACCTACACATTCAAAGATTTCTTTGTACTTTATTATTTGTGACAAATCGGACTGAAAAGCTAATACTTTTTCTTTCAGTGCTTTGCATTTATCCTTCACTTCCTGCTTGGCACCTAATAAATCAGCTTCTTCTAGGTTCATTTCACCATATTGTAGATCATTAAGATCTTGCTGCAATGAAGTTATTCCTTCATCAAAATCTTTATAGACAGCTATCTTTTTTTCTATTTCATGAAGTTTACTCTGAATTTGCCTCTGTGTCTTCCTTGCTCTATTCTTCAGACTTCTTAACTGATCAGTCAAAAATAGTTGTTCAGATAGGCTCAATTCCTGAGCTGTGACCTCACTCTCTTTACAGTGGGATGAGATAAGCCCTTCTATCTCCTGTATGTCCTTTAAAATCTCCTTTAAAATGGCTTGTTGATTCATTAATTCTGGCCATGTGCTGGTTTGGTTCATGTCAGGCCTGGTAATCATCTCAGCATTTCGAAGCTGGCAATGAACTTTTTCTATTTCTGCAAGAAGTCTTTGCCTCTCCTCCAGCTGGAGCTCTAGGTGCTGTAATCTTTGAGATGATTTTAAAACAAGAGCCTTGTATGAATTCTGCAATGCTTGCAAAAGGAAGGTCATATCAGAGCTCTCCTCTGGCTTCAAGCTGGGAATGATGTGCTCAAACCTATGACCTAGTGACACAATCACAGGCTCTCTGTTTAGAACTTCTGTGTTCATAAGCTGACAACTTCTGATCTGTGATTCAACATCACTGGGGAAAAGTGCTGCTTTCTGATCAAGAGAGGACAGTGAATCTTTGACCCAGGAAATATTTTCTTTCAGCCTTTTCATCATTTCATGTTTCATGAGAGCAGGAGCAGTGATCTGAACATCCTCTTGAGGAGTTTGTTGCACTGATAATGCTTCCAATCTGCTCTGCAAATCAAGTATAGATTTCTCCAAAGCTTCCTTCTCTTGATCACTCCAAATTCTTTTCATCTGCAGTTCAATCCTTCTTCTTAATAGCAGAAGACCATGTTTAATGTCTTGGAGCTCTGTAGTCCAAAGTACAGGGTATTTGGCTTTTCCTTCAGTTGAGGAATAGAACTCTGCTTGTAAAGGATGTTCTTGTATCAGTCTCTGAATATCCTGTGCTTTATTCATAAGTAGGTTAAATTCATTGATTTCTGCCATAACTTGATCATGTTTCTTTTGCACTGTTTGTTCCACATGTTGCCACCATTCCTCCAGTTGCCTTATTTGGCTTTCAGTTAACACTTTATCCATGCTGGTTAAATGTTGAGATAAACTCTCTTGCTGAGTTTTCAACTGGTTTAAGACATCTCTTTCTTTTCTTAAGGACTCTATGTATGTCTTAATTTTCTCCAGAAGAGCTGTGTTGCTCATAGGACCCCTGCCAAAAATATGAGTAGCATTAAAAAAAAAAAATTCTCCTGAAACATGAACTAGACAAATTTTAAAAAGAGAATTTTTGATGTTTAGAAAATTATTCACTCCATTACCTTTTAGTGTTCTCTCACAAATTTCCTAAATAGCACTGCAGTATCATTATTTCTTGTTTATATGGACACCACTAGTTATTTCTAGATATCTCTACAGGAAAGGTATAATCTATTGTTCATTCTCTAAAATTGCAGTATATACTAATACAGAATGTGTCATTTTCTAAAGGAATGTAGCCTCCCTTTAAAGTTACAATAAATAAAATTTTGAAAACCAGCAATAACATTGTCATCTGTAAATGAGTTAACAACATTTTATGGCAATTTCTGATTTACAATGAAGATAGAATTTAGTTATAAGAAAAAAACTTCAAAAACTATTCATTCAAAATTAATTTGGAGACATTTATCTACTCATCTTTTACTTCCAGGAGTATTTTGAAATTCCCATCTAAAATATACTTAGCAGCTACATTTTGTAATTCATTTTTTAAAATCTCTTTGCTGTAAATTATCAATTTTATAAATTACTTTAAAGATTTCCAAATTATTGTGATACATTATTGTGACTGATAGGCTAGTTCCACGTTTTGAAGACTGATTCATGAAAGTATTAAATATTCTGTGTGCTTTGGTTACCTCTGAACTGGTACTGCAGATTTACTGATTGCCACAGAGCTCTTCCTATCAAACAAGGCTGATTTGCAAAGTAGAGATATTTCAAATTAGTACTAATGAATCCTTGAAGAAAAACTAATATATTACATTGCCATATTTCTGCAAAAATATTTTAACATTGTTTTTTATAGGTTTTTGCAGAGCAACCATTTCTTTGTTTTGCCTATAAATAAAAAGTAATGTTCACAGAATCACACAGAATCACCAAGGCTGGAAAAGACCCCCAGGATCACCAAGTCCTGCCTATGACCCAATTTATGACCCAATTTAATGTTGTTAAATGATAGAAGAGAACCACCAGAAATGCTTCTGTTAAAGGCTGTTTGAACTTATAAACCTATGAATCTTTTCTTGCTACCTAGTGTTAACAAGATAAATAAAATATCTTATTCTTGTCTGAGCATTATTGAAGTACGGCAGGAAACTCAGTCTAGGACCTTATTTTTTCTGCAGCCTATTAAAAGAAACTCTCAACTATACTCACATTTTTATGTTATCTTTTTCTGTTGACAAATTTTTCAGTGAGGACTGTGCAGCAGACAGATTTTTCTGGTACTCATTAATTAAACTGTACTGTTGTTGCTTCACTGCCTTAATAGCATCTAGTTCTTGAAGTAGCCTGTCCCAACAGGGCACCACAGGCTCTCTGGTTTGCAGCTCTGATCTGTTGGATCCTGTTGCACTAGGAAATGCTTCTTGACTATGACACAAAGATTTTGCTTTCCATGTTTCCAGTTCAGTTTGTAAATTCTACAATCAAGTCCATTACAGAGACAAGATTAAAATGTTAAAATACTTTCAGCTTTCAACAAAAAATACAGTTAAATACTGACACATCTACAAACATACACGTGCTCGTTCACATGCAAAGTGGCACACATGCCTGTGCACATCATGGAAGCACATGTGGAAACATAGGTCTATCTAGTACTGCACTTTAGAAGAACAGTACAAAATATGGTATTTACATGGACATACTTGCATTAAGGCACAGTGCTTGTAGATTAGCTGGTAGACAAACTGACTAATCATGCAGTCAAACTTCAGATAAGAGTATGCGCAACAAGTTTGTTTTGCCCAAGTAGCTCATCATTCTCTAAGTGTAACACTACATTAACAATGAGGAATGGCTTCACAATTTCCATACCTCCAGCTCTTTTAGTTGTTCATTTATAAGCACAATATCCAGTTCAGTTACTTCATTTTTCAGCTCATTGATCTTTTGTTCCTCTTCAAAATATTCACTGTTTACTTGCACTCCAGGAAATAGATCCTTCTGGACAACCACTTCTGCACCTGTAGCCTACAATGCAAGATAGCATTGTCATTTCTGAAGGACCTAAATGAACACATTTTCTGACTGCAATGCTTTGCTTCACATGTTTAAGCCATGCCTAAATCCTGCTATGGCTTTCCCCACAACCTCTGTGGGCCAACTAGGACCTAGAGGCTGGAACCTTCTATCACTGACCCCACTTCTGCAATCACTCTGGCTTGCCAGCACTGCTCAGATAGCTATGAAATCTCTGCCCATCATTTTAAGTTTGAAAATCTGATAGCCTTATCTTCAGATAACATCCTCCCTGCATCCACCTCTGCTACTGCTAAATTCAAAGATCTGTCCTATCTTTTCACCTTCCTCCTTCCATGTTCATGGACATTTAACCTCTCCTCACAATCACATTCCTTCTGCTCAGCAATGCCTTGATACACTGCTGTATTCTTTACCAGGACCATCTCTTCACAGGGCTACTAATGCATGAAGTAGCTTGGTTGTGACACAAAGCCATGGCTGCTACTGCCACAAGTGCTATCCAAAATCAGGAGTAAAACAAGAGCATTAGGGAGCCGTGTCTCAATTGGGGTAGGGAGAAAGGGAATGGGGAGCTCCACAGTCAATTCCTAGCACAGTCATATGTTCCCACAATGACAGAAGGACTAGTCACTTGGGATATCTCTCAGTATTCCCTGACATTTCACTTACATGTGTTATCAGTGTGTGGTATCTACTAATAAGAACACTGGCTTCTGAAATGATTTCATCTGTCAGCCCAAAATCCCTCAAGGAATTTGCTAGCTGAGCCATGGAGTCAAATGGTTTTCTGAAAAACACAACAAATTAATAAGCATCTATTTGTTTTAACAACATAGGACAATCTACTTTAGAAGACAGTTCTTAGACAGACACCAAAGAAAAATGATACCTCTGCATTAATAGTGTTTTATAGAAATTTTCAAGGTTTGTGTCATCTTTTTCAATCTCTTTTAGTTTTTCTTCCTGAGTGGTGAGCCATTCCTCTAAGACTGTGCAGCTTTCTTCAAGGCTAAAGAGAGTATAAAGACAGACACAGGTCAAAATAAGAGGCATCTGATCAAGCAGAGCTTTAAGCACAAGCTTATTTTTAAGCAAGTTCATGCCACTGAAGCTATCCTTAAGCACACACTCCCACAGAACACTGAGTCTGCTACAAAGTGAAAATAACTCACGATGTATACAGCAGAACACTCACTACCCTTTATTGAAATGCCATCTTCAATAAAAAGCAGAGTTGTTTGCCATTCACTATGGTTGTTCAAGAATGAATCATTTAATATCACTTGTGATTAAAATGTCAGAAACTACATTAGTTCCCTACCTACTGAGCTGCTGGAGAGAAGCATCAAGTTCCTTTTCCCGCTTCTGACATTTGGAGATCAATCTTTGTAGTTCTGCCTCTTGATCTCTCACACGACTGTTAAGGTGGCTAATGTTTGCTTTGGGCAAGTAATGCTTTACTTTATTCAATAAAGTTTTCACCTCTTGGATATCTCTGTCTTTGCCTTCAGATGTTAGGAAGTGCTGGATAAGAGCACAAACACAAGATGCATTTGTCATATTTGCTGATGTATTATAGCTATTTGCAAGAGTTTTTCTACTCCTGTTGTATCTCCACCAATATTTTCTATAACAATTTCAGTTCCTGAAATGCAATATATATTAAATCACAGTTTGCTGACTATTCCACTTGTAAATGGAAAAGCTGCAGTTTGAAAAATAAGGAGAAAGTGAAGTAGGTGACTTGGATTTTCTTCTCGACAGCACAAATACACACAGAAGAAATAGGCAAGGAGCATTCAAATCTAGCACTGACATTACTATGTCTTCCTCTGCTGCTAAAATGTCATTGCTTCTTGCAGATATTGTGGCTTTTCCATCTTCTTTCTGTTAATTTTGTCTGACTTACAGTGAAAATCTGGCTACAACAAAGCGAATGCAAATGTTTTACATTTGAGTCCAATGGGAGTCAGAATTTCATTTTACTCTCTACATATTTTACTTTCTTCTTTGCACAGCAAAATGCTTGGTCAAATTCCACTGACTTTCACTAGCTACTGTCCTGTCTCTCACTTGGACAACTATGTCAGAACTTGGAACACTGATTGTCTATTTAACAGCGTTTTTTCATTCCACTTATTGTCCTAATGCTTTAAGTTAAATGAAATGTTCTTTGAGCCTCAAGTTACAAAACCCCTGTAAGTGAATTCACTTCCAAGAATAATCCTCACTGTAAAGTGTAAACTTCAAGAACAATTAGCTTTAGAAATGAGAACATTCTAATACTTTACCTTTAGCTTCTGCAGTCTTTCTTCCAGTACTGGTTTTGTTTCTGAGGGGTCAAAGCAGTCTTTCAAAGACAGCTGAGTGCTGCTGAACCAGTCATTAAAATTCTTGAACTGACCTGAAAAAAGATTCCAATTTTCTTCATTAATTGTAATTTGTAAAAGAAATTCCTATTTAACATGATCTCAGACAATCTGTAATTACATTTATCAGTGCTAGTGTCAAAGGTTGCTTTTCACTAAAAAACATGTGGTAGAAAATGCTGCAGTTCATACTAATTTTTACCCACCACTAATTGACAATAAGTGTAGCTGTTCACTTGGGAGGGACAGTCTGATGTACAAAGCAGTTTCAGTAAACAAGACCTGGATTAGCCTATTTGCAACTTTCCTCATTTCCACACAAATAGTTACTGAAAAACTATTTGAAGATGAGACTACCTTTAGGCCTAATTCAACATTTGCACAATCACATGTCCGCATAAACCAAAAAGTAATAACAGCATCCATTCTCATATCTAAGATTAAATAAAAAGTGACTGGAAAAAATGAAAATATTTGATTTCTGTATTTTTTAAATTAAATGTACTTTGAATTCTGATTGAGTGGTTTGCAGGAGTCAAAGCTATTTTTATCCAAATCTTTATCTTGTTCAGAACTCTGAAGCAGTTTGAGATATCAAAGCAGTTTCAGACAATGAATCAAAAATGAATTAATTTTTAAGTGATTATGATGGTTGATACAAACCTATAAAGCTACATAAATGTGAAATCTTTGCTTACGGTTCAAAACACCAATAAAGTGATCTTGCAACACATGTTTCTTCTTATTGAATAAATCGGTGACACATTTAAGCTGCTTATTTAATTCATCCACATCAGGACAATCCGTCTCTTCTTGGAGTAATGTCACATGGTGTTCTTGTTGCAAAATTTTCTGGTGTATCTCCTAAAGTTAAAGAAAAACAGACAACTGTTAAAAAGAAAATGGTGAAGTGCAAGTAGAATTTTCACTGTATAGAGCTGCAAAACCAGAGTTTTGCAAAAGGGTTTAGTCCTGCCCACGTGCCAAAACAATTTCTTAAAGTTTATTGACATTACCAAGGCAATCAATAGGTAGATATAAGCACTAAACTCTCCTTAAGCAGTGTGCATACATCTGTATGCATACACAATCACATGTACATTCATTTATGCACACTTTGACATCACACAGAAGAGATACGTGAAGTGCACATTAAAACAGGATGTTCCAGAGTATACACTTAGAAGCTACAATGCCTTAGCTGCCATAGGCACTATTCCACCTCTAAATGCCTTATCCTCCCTGTAGGTTAACTCCCTGTGGGTTAAAAGATAATTTAGAGGGACCTGGGGGAGTTAATTAAAAACTGTATCTTTCTTCAAATGCCTGTGGTTTAAATGTCACAAATGCTAATGGTCTGACACCCATAATCCACTCACTACTCAACAAGAGGTTTAAATCTTGCCAGCCCTGAACTTCCAAGAAAGCAGCAGCTCTTCCTTCTTCCTTCCCCTCTCTCCCTGGTGCAAAGAGGATGGAAAGTTGGGTGAAATTTCTTACTAGGAGCTCCACTTGCAGGTAGGCATGAAGACAACCTTCATATACGACCCAGTCTTGGAAAAGATACAACCCAGTACCTGCACTACAGCTTCAACATATCTTAGGTGGTACACTGTTGTCAGGCCTACCACCAGCCATTTCCAACAGCTGCAAAAGTTAAGTAACTGTATCTGATAACATCCAATGAGAACAAGTTTTTCTTTCATGTTTCTGGCAGCTTAAGGCAATGGTCAAGCCATGCTCTTCACCTGAGTTGTTCTTGCAGTTTACAGCATATACAGGAGAAACAAAGACATGCTAATCCCAGGAATAATGAACACAATTATAAAAGATGTGTAATTTGTGGCATACTACCTCTAATTTAGTAAAGATCTCCAAAGTATCAGATGGAGATAAAGCTTTTAAAAGTGATTCAGTCATTCCAATCTGTGTCTTGGCCAGATCAAGGTCTCCTTTTAGTTCTGCTGTATTCACACCATGTTCACTTGTGGTCTTCTTCGTTGACAAGAGCTGTTTTATTAACTCCATTTTTTGCACAAGAGATGATCTGATCACCTTAAAATTGAAAATAAACATATGTAAGAATTTGTACTGGATTGATTTTCTCAAATGTTACAGAACTCAATGATAGACATTGAAACGACTTGGAAGTCTAGATGGTTTCAATCACAGTTTGTTCCAGTTTCTTTCCCTTCCACTCCACAAATGGAAAAATAATATCATTTAAGCCCCGCTTTTCTGAGGAGGAATGAGCTCTGTTCATCTTTATTATTGTTGTATTTACTGGTGCTGCTTTACTAATAAATTTATTAATCAGTCTGCTCCAGTGTCTCCTCTCAGCTGGATAAAGGCCCTACATATGCTTTCGTTGTCATGAAAAAGAGGGTGCCAGCTCTCTCTGTTACAAACCTCTCTGCAGTGACCCAATCAGGGCAAATTCCTCACACCAATCCAAAAAACATGCAATGACAGCAGAGAGAAGAGCTTTGGCTCCAGACTAGGAGCACCAAGGAGCAACAGGTCCTTAACCTTATCCCTAAGACTTCCACACAGGCACAGTCTGAAAATCACTTGGNTTGCATGAGACAGCAACAAAATGGGATCTAGGCCACATGCTGGAACACCATCCTAGGGGGCTCACAAGAAGCACAGTGTACACAGTACAAGGTTGTCCAGTCCTTTCCTAAGTTTCTTAGATCCCTTGACCCAGTGAAACTACTCTGAGTTCACTGCCTGCTTAGGATAAACACACAAATAGCCAAACTGGGTCAACTGTTCTAAGCTCAAGGTGCATCTGATGGACCCTGGGAGTGGATGCATAGGGATCCGGTATAGGATCAAGGTAGGGTAACATGGTCTCAAACAGTGGAGAACCAATTTTTTTGCTGTGTGAAGTTTACACAAAAAAGATGAAGATTTGCTAGTGCCATCCCAAAATTAAACATGACAGTAACCCCCACTCTCTGCAAATAGCTACACACTATCATGTTACACTAAGTCATACCTAGGTAAAAATACAGATTAAAATACAACTGCACACTGAGTTGCTGGGATCTCCAAAGTGACAACAGGGTCCATTATGCCTTCTTCTTGGCCAACAGCTAAAAGCCAGATATCACAGATGTTGGCCTCTTTCAAGAAGCCTGCAAAGCTTGGCTCAGGTCTAAGATCCTAAAAGGTATAGGAATGAAAGAGGCTTTTGTGTTTAAAACGACAGCATGGTTCTAACAGCTTGAGAAATACAACAAATGATATTTCACTGACAATAGTGAACAAAATGTTACCAATTCTCTTTGGGTAAATTTAAGTCAAACCAAGAAATGATTGTGGCAAGATGACACTAGTAGCAAGGTTGTAATTATGAGTACTAGCGTATTAGCTGTAAAAGCTTTCTCCTACCTGTAGCTCCAGGGGAGGTTCATTACTATTCAGAAGTTCTTCTATCTCAGCCAGTGTGTTGTCAAATTTCTGAAGTTTCTGCTCTTGAACTCTTAAGCATGCCTAAAGGTAGAAAAATCACATTGGTGTTTCCCTCCAAATTAAATTTCCATGTTCCTATTAGAAAATTACATTACTCATAGTCTGGTTCTGTGTGTTGGCATCTAGAGCTCTCACAACTGGCCCATCTCCTGATTTTCATTTTAGCAATTTAGACTTTTTGTTTGTTTGTTTAGAGTCAGAGGCAAAGCCATTGTTGGTGCAAATCTAGCAGAAATTTAACAATCGTTTATTTTACTTCTATATTAACCCAAGTAAATATGCAGGAAAAAAAATTTGGTTTTGTATTTATTTCTTGCCGCTTCTATTAAAAAGGATAGTCTCACATGTTATAGACTTAAAGGCAAGAAGGGGCATCCTGATGATGCACTTTGGTATGGATGTGATAAAATACAACACATGCTGTAAGCACTTCTTTAATGTAAAACCTTTGTATATGCAAAGACTTCTACTCATTTGAATGGCTTCTGGAACATGCTGACAATGTGAAAGTAAAATATCAGCTTCAACTTATGAAATGAGATATATCTAAACCAGTCACATTATCCCATATTCCTAAATAGATAGTCAGAACTCCCTCAGGACAAAGTATACCTTTGCAGTCTCTGTACGAGCAATCAGCAAAATCCATTCATGTGCTGGAGCCCTTAAAAGAGTTCCCAACTGCATACTGGCTACAGAGGAAGGCAGAACTTTTCTCACATTTATACTAAAATTATCTTTAAATACACAGTCAAATAATTCAGTACTCTCTTCTTTTGTGACAGACTTCTTGAAAGTACATCCACCAGTGTTCTGCTGGGCAGCCACAAAGGACCCTGAATTTCAACCCTATGTAAAATGATACACATTGCAACAGTTGGGGTTTTTTTATAATTAACATTAAGGTAGAGATGTTTCATGACCACTAACAAAAGAAATAATAAGAAATTAATAAATGCATCTGATGCCCTCTGCACTTTAATAAATCATTTTACAAAACTCCAATGCACTGAGTTTAGTTTTCTCTCCCTCTATTCCACTTTTCTAACAGCTTATCAGAAACACATTTTTTCTCTCCCTTGCACTGTCCTCCCCTCTCTTTTGAGAATTATCCTCTCACAGGAAACTAACTGAGTAACCTTAACACAGCTACCTCCAGCATAGCCTTGCCAAAGCACCAGTGGAGGAGCACATCAGGGGCAAGGTCACATCATGCTGGGCTTGAGCAGTTTCCAGCTAACAAAATGGCTCTTAAGATACAGTTGCCAGCTGATATATTTTTACTGAAGCCTTCAGGGACCTAAACTACTCCAGGTAAATTTAACAGTACAACAGTGAACACAATAATAATGTGAAAAATTATCTGTCTGCACAGCATGTATACTGCTGTTTCACTGGGAAAATCCACATACAAAGAGCACCTTGGCTTTTTACTGATCTGCAAATTAAAACAAAGGAGTAGCACTAACAGTAGCTACAAATAAGCATAATAAAAACGAAGTCATTTGTAGCACGTGAACACTGAGGAAAAAACTGCCTGCATATTTTCAAACAAGCAGATACGGAATATATTTATGCCTCAACCCCACTCAACTGGGGAATTATTTTTGTTTAGAGCAGTGCAGCTGGTTGATTATTGCCCTGTAGTCAGAAATTAAAATATTTAACCCCATATGTGAGACTCTTCAAACGGCATAGAGCTAGTGCATGTGTTTTTATAGCAAACTGCACCCCAATATCCAGAGTTAATGTTATAATCCATACAAAAGCAGGATGGGCAGCTGAGGCTTTGCTGATACCTACTCACATTCAGCCCCTGGAGGCCCTTAGCAACTATTATGGCTGCATTAAATTACACTGGGGAGCACACCAGGACAAGGATCATGGGAGCAAATAAGCCACATGTGCAACCTCTTCTTGAACTATGCACTGCCCAGTCATTTCTGAGGCTCCTGTATCTTCACTGAGATACAGTTCCTAACTAGAAAACTAATCATCAGCCTATATACATTCACTTTCCTTTCTTCTCTAGGCACAAGAAATATGTGTACCACTGTACTTAGACTACAAGCTTTCAGGCCTCCTCTTTGCTGTATGTTTGTACAGCACAAAGGAATGAGGGGGGGATTTTATAGTCTAAAGCAGCATTTGCAGTGTTGCATTAATTTAAAACAATTTAGTACATATATCACACTATCTATTTATTAGTTTCCAGGACTCACATTCCCAATATATTATGCACTACCTTCAGTGAAACTACCCACACAGATATAATTGCAAATGTTACAACTGTGCTGGATTTCTGTGTGATGTGCATGTTTATAGTCTTAAGTCCTCATCACTACAGTATAAGTAAAGGGTAAAGAAATCTCCATTCAAATTACCTTCAACTGCCTAAGGTCCTCTTCGGTCAGACATCGATCTTCTGTGTTCTTAAGTTCTGCATTTGCCCAAGCGTCAATTGTGCCAGATAAACTAAGAAGTTTGTCCCACAAAGCCTGAGCTCTTTCCAAATTATCACAGTAGTTTTCAGTCTTTTCATTGATCTATCATGAGATTTATACATAGAAAACACATATAGATTTCAAAAATGTTGAATTATAGTCTAAAAGCAAAGAAAATGCGAGCAAGATGAAACCACCCTCAAAAACAACAAGTGCACCAAGGGGAAAAAAAATCTCATGTGTCTTCACAGTGAACTGGTCACAGAGAAGATATTTAAATCCCTGCCACACATGTCACCAAACATACCAATCACAAGGGCAGCTTGCCAGTTTTAAGGCAGGTTTAGGAAGGAGCCTTGCTCATTAATGTTTATCTACTCGCAGTAAATACTATTTAATCTCAGTATTGATGTACTGCTTAGATCGACAACGGCGACCATTTCTCACCAAAAGCACCACCACTGTAATTCTCCAGATTGTCTCCAAAGTCTAAATCCACAGAAATTGTTAAGGAAGCTTACAGATTCATGCAGAAAGCACAACTACTGCCTTTCTGCATTTCCTGGAATTATTTACTGTCAAGGAGTACCCATGATATAAACTACCTGAGACATCAGAAACATTACACCAATGGGCACCCTGCAAGCTTTGCTCTGGTAAACACTTGGATTTATCTCTTAAGAATCTTTGCCATATTGCACTTAATTTATTCCAAATATTACACAAGTGTCAGAATCAATTACTATAATGCATAACAGATAAGACCACCCTGATAATTTACTTTTTACATACATCCAGCCATCTGTCCACAATAATGTTAGCCTCATTCTCAAATGGAGGTTCCTCAAAGCTTCTCATTTTATTGAGCTGGAATTGAAGATTTTTGCAGATCTGATTTATTTTGTCTACATCTTCAGAGTGATCACTGAATTCCTCTTTTGCCTCTTCAATCTGGGGAAAAAAAAAAAAAAAAGACCAAATGGATATTTATGAGCATGCCTATTTGTGACCATTTATTCAGCAAAACATTTTTAACTGATGTGCTCTTCTTTTGAAAGAAACAACAGCATTACACAAAATGATCTATTTTATATAGTATGATGAGACTAGGAATGTATCCTCTGCTGTTATATCACTGTCAGGTTGATAGGAACATTTCCCTGTTAGAAATCTGTATCATTGTTACTGGCTGCAAAACAGCTGAGTGGGAAGCACAGATATTATATTTCTGACTAAGACAGTCAAAAACCACAGTTTGTTTGAAAAGTCATAATTGCAAGATCCAAGAGGACTGTACAGAGAACGTCACAGAAATGAACAAGGCACAACAAAATAATTATCTGAGATACTATAACTACTCTGAAAAATAAACCCCAGCATTCTGATCCCCAGACTTTGAACTACATAAAAAAAGCTTAAAACCTACTTAAGCACAGCCATTGTCAAAAATGCTATCGCCAGAAACTGAAATGTCTTTTTTTTTCCTACTTCCTGCTTAAACACTAGACTGCTTCTTTGTGTTTAATTGCAATGTCAGTGTTTACAAACAACAGGGAAGCTCCCTTGGTAAAGAAACACTGACCTCTAGCGTTTGGCAATTTGGTATCAAAAGCTCTCTCTGAGCGAAGCATTACAGGAATACTCTCAGCCACCGAGATAAGGGGACGGGTGGCAAAGCAGCACTCACAAACCAGAACAAGGCAGAGAATCTTCTCTGTTATTATTTTATATAATTATAAATAAAAAAACATCTACCCTCAAGGACATGCCAGTACTGTGCTGCGGCTATTGTAGACCACAATTCCAGGAGTGGGAGTTGTAAAACCCAAGGTGAGGAGGAAGGGCTGTTAACAGAGCAAGGGGTCTCCATACAAGCAAAGGCCAGGATATGCAGGTGATCTCTGCAACAGCAGCCTGAGTGATATGAGAGGTCTCACTGGTGAAACCAAGAATAGTCCTTGCCACATCTGAAGAGGAGGGGTGACACACACAGACACCATCCCACTGCCTGAGGGGGAAAAAACTGTTTACCATGTGAAATGTGAAACCTGTAGAGTAAAATGGTCACGATAAACTTGGTGCTGTTCACTAATCCATTAGCCATGGACAACTACATCCAGGGGACGCATACATTTAGTCAAAATGAATGTAGCTAGCTGTCAAATTTTGGTCTGAAAAGTGTGATACACTTTAAACTAAATGAGGGCTTGTCTAGCAATTCCTGCTTATTCAATCTCATCAGCTAAAGCTGCAAACATTTAATTACTGTCAAAAACAGGATGAAGCAAATGTCAGTTACAGGGCCAAGGCCCTTCCAAAGAAGGTCTGTCTCCTAAGCAGGTTTGTAACATAGGAGAAGTGAGAGAAGAAATACTGAGCTGTAGCTTCTAACCATAACACAGTTCGTTCAGCAAAGTCAGTTGTAAGGGCTGAGCCATGCAGCAAACCTAACTAGCTCTAGCAAATACTGTATCATTATTCCAGTTAAATCCATTTTGGCCTCAAGAAGTCCACACTACAAGGCAGCATCATGCTGGCAAACCCCAAACTGTCTCTGAGCAAGCTGGCAATGACATACAGCAAGGGATGTACATACGAGCTCCAGACTGAAAGGCAGGAGAGATCTGTCATGGCCCATTCTCTGAGCAGATGTGCCACACCAACACAGCCTTAGAGGTCCTGTTCCTGACCCTCCTTGCTCAGGTCTAGCTGAAGTTCTCTGCACAGCACTGCATGGTGCAGACAAACCCTGTAGCCCTACCTGGGACCCAGTAACAGAAGCAAGGAGAGGATACAGATCTAAACTCTTAGTCAAAAGCTACAGGAATAGCAGAGAAACAACTAATCCCAAGGAGTTGCATTACCTACTACTTTTGCTTTAGGTTGTACAACATTTTAAAGCATTTTCTTAGTAACAAATGAATTTGCTATTTTTGTATATTTACATACTTCCCACTGTAAGTTTTTTATTTGGTAGAAAATATAGAAATATGCTAAAAGGTATGGGTAAATATGGCTGATATCAACATGTTTTTGGTAGGACAGGATTTCATCTTATTTTTATACTAGATCATAGTTTTTCTATGTTTGGTGGTTTTGTTAGTATCTCCCCTTGATTCACTAAGCAAAACTAGACATCAACTTAAAACCAAGGTACAGTCCCTAAGTGTATTTTGGAAGCCAAGGTCTTAACATTTGCCCTGAAGGCTGGGTGTACAAAGGTAATCCTACACCCAAAGCCTCCCAGGGCAGGCATTTCTTTCCTTTTCAGTAAATTCTTGTTACTCACCTTTGTTATTAGTCTGTTCAAATTCTCCTTCCCCATGTAAGATGCTTGCTGTGAAAGCACTATCTCTTGTTTCTGGATGATGGTGGTCAGACTACTCTTGCAGCTTTGATACTGCTTCAGGAGCTCCAGAGCCCTTGTACACTGCTCCTGGCTATTAAAAATAGATGTATTATTTATGGCCTGAGCATAAACCACAACTCTCAACCTCTTGTCTGCTTCTTTATCCTACATTCAAACATGTGGAGACTGATGACTATGCCTGGAAGAGAGAAAAGGCTGCACAAATGCCCTTCACCATCATATGCCTCTGATTCACATTTAACTATGATGCAACCTGAGCAGTTCTGTTTATAAAATACTCTCCACCTGAAAGGTGAGTTTAGTAAAAGTCAATGGAAATACAATGTGCAGCAGATATCACAACAGCTTGGGTGGCAGACAGCTAGAAATACCAACCACTTCAGCTCAACCTCCAGTGGGATATGAAAACAAATCACTCCCACTGACACCTGTGCCACAAGGATTAACCAGGCATCTTTCAAAAGCATAAGAGAATGACAGATGCCCTGTGCAATCAATCATAGCCTTTCCCAGTTTCACTCTCATGGACATATCAAACCAAGCTCCTTTAGTCTTTTCCTGCAAAAGAGACAGTTTTCACAGCTGTCTTCTTCAATTTGTTCCAGTTTGACTTCTCTTTTTGAATGTGCTGGCATGAAACTTGCAGCAAATATAGAAGACACATTGTTCTCAGCAGCAGCTAGGTTTTTCTTTTGGATGCCAATTAAGTCCAACACATGACTGCATACCTGCTAAATGATGGGACTGTGATCTCTCAAAAATACATAAAATTCATGAGCTTTGGCTACAAAATTCAACATGCAATTCTTGGCTTTATAATAATTTACAGCATTGTAATAGTAGCATTTATTACTGTATCAGTATTCCATTTACTTTGAAGTATGGCCTAAGGCTTTTTTGACATTTTATTTTACAAGCAAACACCTTACTTGTACAATACTACTTTAAAATGTAGCTTTTCTCTTTACCATTCAGCAAGCAGGAGTTTTGTATCCTCCCATAACTTCTCAGTAGCTTTGCACTGCTCATTTGCTTCCTCTGCTTTTTCCTCTTTGATCTGTGGGAGCTTATTAGCAATTTCTCGCATAGGTTTCATTTCAACTGCAGCACAATCCAATTCCTTTTCCAATTCCATTAATGACTTTAGCCTTTATTAGAAAACAAAGAAATACAGTCTTATGTTAAAGTAAGTCTGTGGGGTTTTTTTCCCTAATGGAATTATTAAGTTCTCTAGAAATTCATCCTGAGCTGCACATACTGATTACATTAAATGACATCATAAAAAGTTGAACTTGATCTTTAGTTTGTGTAATTTGACACAGTCAAATGCTGACCTAAGTCCTTTGAAAAATAATCCAGAATCCTGAAAGACAATAGGGTCTGCATGAACATATTCAATTGTTTTGTATTAAAAGGTAAGTGCATTCTGGTTATCTTAAAATATGGTCTAAGAAAGGGAGCTATGCCATAGTATGGGATTCCACAACTTATAAAATAGTCACAGCTTATAAACTCCTCTACCCTCCTTTTCTCCCTCCACCTGAACAGTAGTGAATTGTTTATTCATCCTTTGAAAGGCTGTAGATAGCTCCTCTGAAACAGTACTGGAGACATACAAATCACGTTCGTGGCTTTCTCAAAGTATGCTAAAATAACACAAGGCTTCTACACTGCAGAGGTTCAGATCACATGCATCAGTGCTCTGAAAGAAGACCTGTCTCTGACAGTTTTCTTACTGAAAACTAAGATCACAGCATTCAGTCTCCTTCTATTTTTTCCTTCATCAGTGCTGCTTCAAACACACAAATACATAGAAGCTTAAAAGAAATTTAAAAATGGAGAAGGCTTCCTTATTATATGCTGTGATGGAAAGAATAAAACATGTAAATTCTTTCAATGCCCTACAGATACTTCCAAGACATACTCAGGTTTCAATGCTTTACTGTGAAGGGGCCACAGGCCCTCTGAGTTCACTGAAACTGTGTTAGAAGAGCTTTAAAAAAAGAATTCACCTTTGTTGAATAGCTGGAATTGTTGGATCCTTCAAACCTATTTTGTTAATTCTGTCACATAGATCCTGAATATTTTTAAGGAGTTCACTGTTTTTTGTGGAAAAAACCTTGTATAAGTCTTCTTCCTCTGTAAGCATCTGTTCACTTGAAGGATCATAAATCATGTTTAGTTCTTCAGATAAAGTCAGAACAAGGTTTTCACAGCAAGTATTTCTCCCACATTCAGCATCTTCCAAACAGATATCAACTGTTTTCAAGCGTTCATCCAAACATTTAGCCTCTTCTGCCAGATGAGAAACTTCCTGTGCAGCCTCTTGCAAAGCCCTTCTCTGTATTTCAGGTTGACCTGGGGCATCTGTGAGATGTCTGATGGAAGATTGAATCTTCCTTAATGAGGCCATAAAAGTTTCCAGATCTTTAAGGACTGTCTCCCGGATCTGCATTTTATGGCTCATTTCTTCAAGTTGATTTTGATAGTAAATCATAATCTTACTTGCAGCTTGCAGATCTAATGGATTAAATTCATCTCTTGCTGAACTATCCAGATGTTCTAATTGTTTACACACTTCAATCTGATTTAATATGGATCTCTGTAGCTCCTGAAATTGAGAGACCAACCAACAGTGTCAGCAAGTGAAAGAACACCTGTATCTTGCATTCAAGTTGAACCTATGACTGAAAAACAATTTATACTAGCGATAAACTAAGTACGCTACACAGGGTTGTTAAGAAATAAAAACTCCTTTTTCCTACTCTGGACTTTGGTGGAGGAAATGAAAACAAACAAACAAAAGAAATATAAAATAAAATAGTATTCCACACACAGGGAATTTGATCAGCACAATAGAAAGCCCATGCCTCTTTCCAGAAATTGGGACAAAAAGGAGAGAAAGATGATGAGAATCCTGGGACTGAAACCAGCAGGCTCTCGCAATAAGAGCACAGGCAGGCACATAGATGTTTGCTACTCTGCCATCTTTTTAAGGCTTTCATGCTATACTTTTGGAGAAAACTTCCCCACACTTAAAAATCTCTTGGTGAAGTCTGCATGCTATCTGGTTACAACCCTCAGACAAACAGCAGTGTGTCAGTGTTGTGAAACGCCAAATGTGCAGAGAGCTGGGAAAAAATTCAGGGTCTTTCCAGCCAAAAAGAGTAATTTCAGACAGAGTCCACATGCTCTCTGCCCTACAGTTTGAAAGACCTAAACCCTACTTTGCTCAAGAGCCAAGGGAAGACTCATGCAAACTTTCAGTTCTGTGTGGCTATTCAGCTTGAAGTGCATATCAAGAACAAAACAATATTCATCCTAATAGACAGATCTGATCTTATGCCTAGGAATAAGATACTAATAGCAGCTGAACAAGTTACTGCATATGTGCAGAGCTTCCAAAATCATCCTGAGGTGTACCTCAACAGATGTGACACAGGCAAATTAGATTAGCTCACAAATTAACATCACATCATGTATATGACTCCACAAAGTGATACAAACCCAAGTGGGAACACTGTAAATCTGGATCAAAGGAAACTCCTAACCTAACATGAAATATTCAGGACCATGCTTGTTACAGTAGAGCCTATTGAGAGTCCCTGGAACAATGAAATATAAAACAAAGGAACTAAAATGCTGTTACAGACTTTTGAAGTTTGGGAAGTCTTGTGAGTGGTCCCAAACTCCTGAGTGAAAATCCCATGAAGTTCTCTAGTTCCTAGGCATTTTAAAAAACTATTCTGGCTAGGGTGGTCTCTGCATATTCCCTTACCTTTAGTTCCCTATAAGCAAGATCACTATTCATCAAATTAAACTGTTGGATGTCCTTTTTCTTCAGCCGCTGATCTAATTCACACAGAAGAATGGACTCATTTTCTATTGGCAAAACAATTTCCAAAGCAGTCCTTAAAGAGTTTGTTCTACAAGAAAGGTAAAATAAAACATGAACTGGAAAAGCAAGCAAGAAAAGACAGTATTTTACGGCACAAAAAGCCACAAAGTTCATGTAATTGTCTAATCCTCCTCCTCCTGAGGTCACAGGAGATCTTCCATTGTTTATTAAGAAAAGCAGTGTGAATCCCAATGAATTTAACCAAAAGGTTGAAGGAAATAATAGTGAACTTGGGAATACTGCACAGTCTTATTAGAAAGATTTGACTCTGTGCTTCTTGGAGAGATTCACACCATCTTCAATATGCGTATGAATCAGGTATAACTAAGGCTTAATTTTTTGCAATGTTTAAAGAAAGGTTAAAAATATGCAGATATTTTCTGTAATTCACACTGTTCCCTTCTCAATACACACATAGCTAATATCATGAAGTGTTATTTTATACCTNCGCACACTGCTCCCTTCTCAATACACACATTAGTTACAATGATCTGTTCCTTAGCTAATATCATGAAGTGTTATTTTATACCTGGTACTTATAATATCCTGAAGTTTTTCCCATTCTTCTTTTAGTTTGGTTTTCATCTCAGAGATAGCAGCCTGCTGCACTTCATCCACAAGATTTTCTAAGGTAGATGAGATGTTTTCCAATTGTGTCCAACCAGAATTGGTTTCACAGTCTATTGCCTAAAAGATATGCAGCACTAATTGCATTAACATAATATTGTATTTCTCAATGGACTGGACAGTTCATGAAATTACAGTCTCTACTGAAAAAGAGAAAGCATCATCTGAATGTAAAAGGATCTATTGATTTCTTTTTCTTTAAGACACCATTTTCAGCTGCATGCAAATCTCTACCAACTTTTTATGATAATATCTCAGATATACGTGTTGGCTACGTTTTATAAAAGGCTCAGTAAATATGTTTCAGCCATTTTTACTACAAGAATGAATCGAAAATACCTCAGCTGTATTCAAAAGAGCAAAAAACAAACATAGAACAAAGTTCTGAGATGCTAGATAAATTTTGTATTCCTTTCAAGTGAGGACTTGAAAATTACAGTAATAAATTCTCCAACTTTAATTATGTGCTTTTTATTACCCCTTAAAGTTCTCACAAACCAAATCAAGTTATTAGTTGTTAAACAGTTTCATTCTGCACATACAGAATTTGATGCTTCAGCTCTTAATGACTCCTCCAGCCCTCACTATGGTCCATCACTTAGCACTCCTGATGACAAAAAAAAGCTGTTTCCCATAGTTATATTTTTCCATTAGACCTAGTTTAGCCTTTAGATCAGAAACTGAGAGCCACTAGTTTCTTCATTCAGCAACACTTGCAAAACTCCAGTGCTAATTAGGAATGCTTTTGATTTCCCTTCTACCCCTAATAAACCCTGTTGTAAGGATGCTCCTTTTCCCTTGGCAACACACATAACAGAGAGGTGAGGACTTTACGTGAGGAAGCAACAATTTAGGCACTAAGTATATTTTTAAAAGATTAATACTTACCTGTAGTTCAAGCAGCTTATTCTGAAGGCATGAAGTACCTTTTATTTCATCAGTAAAGCCAGATGATGCTTTATCTCTGCTGATTTGTAGAAGTCCCTCTAGGTTACTTCTTTGTGTGTTATAGCTAAAGAAAGATGTAATCACTTTCAGAGAGAATATTACTTGCTGATTAATAGATTACCATATTAAATAAGCACAGTCTATTGCAATTCTGTGTTTTAACCTAGGTCTCAGTAAATGGGCATAAATGAGCTGAGGAATTGTTCACTTGATTGACTTTCTAGTATTAATACCTGCCTGCATTTTTCTAAATTGAGTTTTATGGACATAAAAATGTCAGTCCTTTAAAAATCTGGCTCTTTTAAATTTTGCAATATTTTAGTTTATTAATAAAGCAGATTTTTCTGGTGCAAGAAAAGAGCAGAAGAAAAAGTTTTATAGCTCTAAGGGCTCTTGCTATAAAATCCTAATGTTTAAAGCATTTAGCTATTACAGTGCTTCCTTATGGATTACAGAGCAACATTAGGTAAACTGTAGTAGAACAAGCACAAAGTTAAAGCGAAAGAGCACCCAATGTTTGATACATTCAATTAATTTATTAATATATAGCATAGACTAATCTCTTAACATACATGCATTTTATCCTTTAAAAATTACCTCTCTAATAAAGCTGGTACAGACAAATCACTGTCTCCATCAAATTTCTTTGCAGCACTTTCTCCATTGTGATGTGTCACATCTGGTTCCAAAACTGTATCTGCAGCAGGTCTGGAGGTCTAAGATAAAGTAAAAAAAGGAACAGTGACCTCTGCATCATGATGTGTCACCACATAGCGAAGAGCACCAGGTATCTGTCAACTCCTGAAGGAAGGAATAGCTTCATGTGTCCAAAAGGACACCACTCAGGAATACAAGATGTGTTTAAACACAGTCATGAACCAAAAGAGCAAATTTTCAAACACGTGCAGCCAGGTCATCAATTCCTTCCACAGATGTTGGTTTTTTGGCAAGTACAATCCACTCATGCAAATTTTTCCTGCAGCTCCATGGACATCCTTGAGCAACCAACCATAAGGCACTGTCTTCTGCAGCTTTTGTCAGGCTGCTTATATCAGATACCTTCACACATCTCTTGTTTCTTGCCACAAAGATGATCAAAGGACTAGAGAACCTCCCCTATGAGGATAGGCTGAAGGAGTTGGGGTTGTTCAGCTGGAAAAGAGAAGGCTTCGAGGGGATCTTATAGCAACCTTTCAGTACCTAAAGGGGTACTCCTTGGGGAGGAGTGGCTGGAGAGCTGCCAGGCAGAGAGGGACCTAGGNCTTCAAGGTCCCCTCCAGCTGTAACTGTTCTATGATTCTAAGTCTACAAAATGGGACTTTCAAGGTTACATGGCAGAAGAGTCATATGAAACTATCAACTTACAAATTGTGTCCTCTTGATGAATTTAGCCCATCTCCTGTTCAGTTTCTTCAGCTCTTTGGCAATATTTGACCCAACTTGCTGTTTGCTGACTTCAATGAGATAGTTTCCAGCTTCATTTAGTGAACCGTGAGCAGATTTGCACCTTGCCAGCATCTCAGCAGGGATCTAGACAGAGGCATTGAAATCACTTAAAGCAGAACACTGCCAAAAATTTATTTCTAAATGTGAGGAAGAGAAAAGCAAAAACCACCACCATGGTTATGTATAATACTTTGCCTCCATGAGGCTTCCAAGAATCTCTACCTGTCATTACAAAGAGAAATCCAAACACATACCTCTTTTGGATGCACATTTTGTTTTTCTTCCAGCCATGTCTTTAGGAAGTTGATGTTTTTTGTATAATTACTCCAGGAAGACAGGACTTTCTGTAGGGTAGTAGTCACATTGGAAATATAATCTCTGCACATAGAAATCTTTGACTCCACTGTTTTAAAAAGTTTGCTAATTTCTTGAGGATCTCCAGCTAGGACATCAAATAGGGAATATCATTATACATTTGGAAACAGAGAGGTTAATTATATAGGAGCAATATTTTACACAAAACTTAGGTGGGAATTACAACTGGTGAGAGCACATCAGTTCAAAATAGAGGTCTTCATATCAGTTTATGTGCACAAACTTACCTAAGTCAGGATTGCTAATGATTTTGTTTTTCAAATCTTCACAGATGTGAGTAGCAGTTTCTAGTTGCGTTTCAAGTCTCTTTTCTTCAATGTAGTTCTGCCCAAAGTGAAAAGTAATTGGCACATGGGTAACACTAACCCGCATAAAACTAGGTAGGAAATGCAGCTTGGGCTACATTTTTTTTCAATAGGAGACTATAATCTGCAGGGTAAATGTACACTCAGCAAAGCCTCATCCAGCAACTCATCTGCACCCTTTAGTCCAAAACAGACCTGTTCTATTTTCTGCTTGTTCAGACAGTAACTTGAACGGGAATATTAACTCCTGAACACATTGCCTGAGTCATAGTCCTGAATGAGTCAGGACTGCTTATTTCAAAGAGTGCAGGACCAAGGACAATATTGACAAAGAGTATCTAGAACAAGTCAGGGAGAATTTAGTCCCCTAAGTCAAAAAAGTGATGAAAGTGAAAGGTGGGTTTCTCTGCATGCACACAAGTATCTACATGCCTAGTTCCTGCCACAGATGAAGATCCAAGCTGAGGATAGAAAGGGTGAGAAAGGAAGAAATGGGAGCAAAGGAGGCGACTTGTGCGTTGAACAATCATACAAGGAATGAGACAGTTGATCATCAGCCCTGCTCTGAACTCCATATCACCCCAGAGCTCCCCACTCCTACAAACATCCTAGCTAGCAGGCTACAAAACAACCTCTCCTGTAGCCATGACAAACCTGGGCCACTACTCAGCAAGGACTGCACATCATGGGGCTAGAAGGAGAGCCAGCAACATGCCTTAAACTCTTAGGGAAAGCTCTATGTTCAATCAGCTTGAGAAAGACCATGAACCACAACTGTAGAAATAATATGACAATAAGTATTTATGAAACCAACTGAATCAATAAATTCAGCAAATTAACTCCGTACTCCCTTCTCATCACAAGGTAAGTTTAATACTGCTCATGAAAACTGGTATCTTAGACAACGTCTTTTGCTCCCTTCCACAGTTCTGATGTTAGCAAAATTCTCACTGATCTAACTAGGGATTTGCCAGTCTAAAAAAATTCAAAGAAACTCTTTAGAAACTCCACTAAGAATTCAGAGGGAGTCCCATTAAGTGGAGATGGGGTAAAATTGATGGCATCAGCATTTTCATCTCTCACCTCTATTGATATATCTTTGATAGTACTTGGGGTAGGGTAATTCACCTCCCTCCCATAGGCCTACACATGGCATCATTTATTAACTTGAGCCAGAAGCTGGGCTAAGCGTAAAATATAACAAAACAAGACAATTCATATTCACCATAAAGTGTAAGGAAGCTGGAAAAAGGAAGAGGCAACAGCAAAAGGCAGTTATTCACCAGCACTGCAGGTGATGGTTGGTTTTGAAGATATCAACTACTCAACTACCCCAGAGAGGTTTAAGTTAGGGAAGGGCTGTTACTGCTGGCCCTATAAGAAGTCTAGAAAGAAATAAATCTTCCCAATAAAGAAAAAAAAAAAAGCCAGAGAGAAAATTACAGTCACAGCTCACAATTTCTTCAAACTGAAGGAAGAAAGAACTCTCACTGAAAGAAGAATGGGAAGATATGGAGAAAGCTTCTATGGAAATCTACCTGTTACTTGCATAAATCTCAGATTTCACAACCTTACCATGCTTCTACCTATTATTGTAGTAACTTCAGATGCAAACAGAGGCAAACTTAAATCAAAGGAAGTTGGAGAAGAATTACTGTCAGGGTGTAATACACATATTTTGAACTTACATTCCAATTTTTCAGCAGTGATTCCACAGACTCTTTTGTCCCGTATTTCACATTCCAGATATTTAGCTTTAACATCATTTCGTTGGCAATAGCTGAGCACAGTCCATAGTGGTATTCAAGAAAGGTGTTGGAGTTTGTGAAACAAATATTATTGAATCTGCAAACAGTGAAATGTTCAAAAAGTTGATTCAAAAATCACTGGATAGGGAAGGCATTAATTTATAAGGCTGTTAGCCTAAAAACGCAGAATTACATCTATATAAACATTATTTATGTCATGAATAAAATTTGTAAGGTTTTTAGCCTAAAAACTCAGAATTACATATATACAAACAGTATTTTTTTTATGACAAGAGTAAAATTTTAAGATAACAGCTCATTTCTTTGAGTAGCAACAATTTTGATTCAATATTGACTGTTCAACTTATGAAAAACCTTAAATGCCCAGAATAAGAGCATCTGCCATCTGTATGTCAAAGGGTCTCAGGTTACAGACATAATTCACTGGTCACTTTTGAAAATATCCTCCAACTAATTTATTGGGTTGCATAACCTCTGGATCTCAGTGATTTAACAGGGGGAACTTAAAAAGGAGAGAATCCACAACCCCAGAGAAATTTCTACTTCCAAAACATTTGTGTGTCCTGCTCCTAGTGGGTGCTTCCTCTCCACACTAGCAAAGGATATCTGAGAGGTTCCTAAGATCCACTTTCTACACATAATTAGACATTCAGTAGACCAGTGAGTGAATCTGCATGCTCTACATGACAGTCAATTTGTGCTTAGGTGGAAAATGCTCTTTCTCTGCAAGGCATGGATAAATGATGTGCTTTGTTCAGATAAGCAGAGTAAGTCAATAGCAGAGCTAGAATACAACACAGCCAAAGTAGAAGGAATTTGAGGATTACAACCTTCTTTTCATTTCCTCTAACTTTTCAGGCAAGACTAGTGGCATATTCTTATCATCTTCATTCTTAAATGATTGAAGGGTATCCAAGTGAGAATCAAAACAATCCATCAAGCCCTGGGGAGAAAAAGACAAAGTAAGCCATTGATTTTAATTCTAGAGTATTTCATCTGTGAATCTGCAAGTCACCTGCCATTAGAGTGAGAGTTAATAACTGGTCAGCACAAGACAATCTTCCAGGTTCTTTACTCATTAAAGTGCAATGAAAGTATTTATCACCTTCTAAAGTGCATATTTAGTGCAGTACTTCCTGATTTCTTACTGCTGTGCAGTAAGAAATGTGGATCTATACTACCCATGCTATCAGTTTTTTCTGCATTTTCACTATCATCTTTAGGACAAAGAAGTGCCATTGTAACAATTTCCACACATTAAGTTATCCTTTCCTATGTGTTAGCAAAGATTGACAGAAAACATGCTGACTAAATTTGTTATATCACACTTGCTTAATACTTCATTTGACTGCTCAATAAATTTTCATCTAACACCATGCTAACAGCCTATCACATTAACCCTCTGACAGCCTATATCACATGATTGGGGAATATTTTACAGGCATGTGTCTCAGTACCAAATTCCTCATGTGAAAATGAAACATAAAACGCACGGCACAGAATATAAAGCAATAAAGCATATAAAGAAATATGCTAAAAGTTCATTTCTGCAACAAAGCGTAATACTGGAAATGGCTAAATCCTGGGCAAGCCCCCAATCCCCAAAAGAGTGCACAGATTTTAAACACTTGATTTTGTAACCTTAGTACTCTTCCAGTCAGACAGTTATCAGTACTGGTGGATAATTGCCTAGATCTAAAGAGAAAGTAAAATTTCCATTATAAGGCACCACCGTGGCAACAAGATTCCTATGTGAGACATAGTAAAAGTATTGACTAGAGGAAGGAAGGGGAAAAAATTTTCAGCTGGAGCCCCTATTACAAGAAAGATATGGATGTGCTGGAACATGTCCAGAGAAGGGCCATGAGGATGATCAGAGGACTGGAGCACCTCTCCTATGAGGACAGGCTGAGAGAGTTGGGAGAGAGAGAGTCTGGAGAAGAGAAGGCTCCAAGGAGACCTTATTGTGGCCTTCCAGTATCTGCAGGGGCCTACAAGAGGGCTGGGGAAGGACTTTTTAGGATGTCAGGCAGCAAAAGGACTAGGGGGAATGGACATAAGCTTGAGGAGAGTAGATTTAGGTTGGATGTTAGGAGGAAGTTCTTCACCATGAAGGTGGTGAGACACTGGAACAGGTTGCCCAGAGAAGTGGTGGAAGCCCCATNACAGGTTGCCCAGAGAAGTGGTGGCAGCCCCATCCCTGGAAGTTTTTAAGGCCAGGCTAGATGGGGCTCTGAGCAAGCTGCTCTAGTGGGAGGTGTCCCTGCCCATGGGACAAAGCTGTTACCAGTTAAAAAGCCATCTCTCATATCAGGAACTGACTAGCAACAGTACAAAAAAATTGGTGTTTTGGTGGAAAATTGGTGGAATCTCCATTTCCCAGCCTTTCAAATTCTCTTTAAGGACATGTCACAAAACCATCCAACTTGCCCCTTGTTCAGAAAAAAAAAAACCCAAGTACAGAGTTATGATGACCAATCAGCCATCAACATATCTACCTCTTCAAAGTCTTTAAACTCAAAAGGGCATTTAAACTATTATCACTGTAAAGATTTCAAGATGAGAATAAATAACCTGCATAGTATCAAGGTATCAAAATATCTTCCACTGTTTTAAATGGAATTAGAAGGTGATTCTGCAAATACTTAACTTTAAACACACAAGCCTCATGAAATCACTAAAATATAACCCTGAGCTCAAGTGCTTTTCTGAATAGGTATGCATTAGGCATAGATTTAAAGATAAGGATGCAATTACCCTGTGTTATTACTTAAAGAAGTTGCAAGAACCACATAAAAAGAATATTATAATTTACTCATTCAGATAGTACTCAAATTTAATCTCATCCCAGTCAAGTCAGAAATCTTCCTCATAGACCCATGCAGTTATTTAATTAAACTCATCATTGTTCAAAGGTATGTTCAGAAGAGCTTTTCATCTTCAGAAGATAAACAAATCCAGACCACTTCCCAAAATGTCAACTAGCAATTCCATAACAAGTGTTTTCCTAGGTCAGACTGAAGCAGAATGTTCCTTTGTGATCAGCATACCTTAAACGTTACAATTACTTCTCTGAAGGCAAACATTGCTTTAAATGGGTCTTGCAAATCAGGCAAATCTTGTGCCTGCAAACGTTCTACCTCCTGAAGCCAAGCCTCAATGCTATCCAGAGGGGAGGGCAACTTCTGGTCCAGCTCTGCTTTCCATTCATTTATCTTAAAAAAGGAAAACAAATGATTAAATTTCTCGCTGATATTTTCTTCCCTATCCCCAAGATACTGATACAAGCTCCAGAAGTTGATGTGCTACACATCCCAGAAAAAAAACACCACCTGTCACCATCCAGAAAAGGAGCTTCCAGTGAAGTCAGCTGCAAACCAGCTCTGTTTACCTGATACCCAGGTTTGCTCCTCAGCCTGTAATCTCTAACACTACAGAGAATTTGCCAGTTACTATCCTTGGCTGGATATCCAGGCCCAGCAACATGGAAATTTATAGTAAACTAGTTGTAAAATAGAGAGAAAACAGGGATGCTCTGGACAGCTTTCCATCACAGGGCTGACAACCTCATTTCAAAGCACTGACCAACCACATTTCAATACAACACTCTCTGTGCCATGGGAAAGAATATATTAACACACTTTCCCCACCTGCATCATTATCTGAGCCATAATTATGTCCCAAAAGAATCTTTTAAGCATAAACTGGCCAAAAACTCCAATCAGAAGAGTACTCAAACAAATAGAATCAGATGCTGGGCATTTTTTCCAGACATCTCACAGTCCTGAAGCTCAGGAAGCAGAAGGGTAACACACACTAACCTTCTGCCTCCTCTTGGGCACTGTACACCACTCAGTTTGTCTGGTCTTCAGGTTCAAGGTCAATACCTCTTTTAACAATCCAAATAAATTATCACCTCCCCACTTTTCCCTGTGCGAGTTCATGGAGTAGACTTAGGCTTCTTCATCAAACACAGTCACACTGGTAATGAGATGAGCTAGAAAAGCCTCTGACCTGAGAGACTAGTTTATCCCACTTTTCTCTCATCTGCTGCTGGCCTTCACGCAGCTCAGTTTCACTTCTTTTCGACGACAACACAGGCAGAAAGGGAGTTTTTTCTTGGTTAAATGCTTCCATAAATGACATCATTTCCTAGGGATAAAAAGGAAGAGTATTTCATAGACTTCAGATGGAAGCCTACAGAGCCAAGCACTACCTTTGAACACGTTGGTATTACTTTCATTAACTTCAAAGGGTGTGATACGTGGAAAGGCAAGATAGCACGAAAGAGGTATACTTGTCTCCAGGCAGTACTTGGGTCTGAAATTATAGCTGCTAGCAAAATATGCACTCAATATAATATTAGTGCAGTCAGGGCATGGTTCTCCCCTCCCACCAAGAGAAAGGGAAAACTGCTCCCCTCAGAGGGCCCCCTTGGACCATTTTATTACCAACTGGCTACAATATAAACCAAAGGAAATTTTACTTCAGCACAATCTATAGCCAACATTTCGACTTCTCTACAACATTAGTTGGGTAAAACCTACTGTTATTATTAACACAGAAATGGCAAAGAAGTGTATGTAAATGATCTTGAATCTTGTCCAAATCTTCAACTATGTTAATTAATTAAAAGATACTACTTTAATCTCTCCAAAAAACCCTTGGCTCTGCTCAGAAACCAAGCAGCCTATAACTTTTTCCTAACAAAAAGAATTTTATCCTACCCTTCCCTCAACCATATGAGGGCATTTACCAAATTCATCGTCGGAAGCTCAACTCTTGTTTAAAAGTTTCTTTAACTCTTCAGTTTAGGCAAGGAAGATAAAAAAATATTCCCAGAAACATAGCTTCTTTTTGTAGAAGCAATTAAATATGACATGCAACTTACTTTGTACTTCTGGTAATATGTCTCATTCTCTGTGTCGATCAGCAACTTTGCTAACTTCTTCTCCTGTGCAGCCAACCAGCTCATGGCCTCTCTTATATTTTTCTGGTAATTAGAGCAGAAAATTTCATTTTTCCATTTTGCAAGCCTTGTTTTTAATTTACATTGTGTCATAAAACAACACACATTGAGCATATGACAAACCCTGTTCAAAGCTATTGAAAAATAAATGATAATTCCTGGGGACTCTAATGAATTTTGAGTCAGGCATTATTACAGTACAAGGCTAAAGTTTTAAACCTGGTACCTGGATATATGAAGGCATCTTTAAAAAAAAGCCTGATTGTAGTCCTACTGAAAGGAGACTATCAATATGGAGATACGTGAATAACTGATTAATATTTAAACTCTAATAGGAGATTATAAAGAATGGAAAATTTGTTTTTCCAACCAGTGTGATCTGTGAGTGACAACTTCTGTCCACTTTGTATCTGAGCTACTAAATTTAAAACATGTAGTCCTGCACATTTGCAAATCTGTCTGCCTCTACCCCAGTATATGCACACAGAGTTCAAGGTACACATGAAGACAATCAGGATTGAAAATATCCTCTTTAACAGCTGAATGAGAAAAAGAAAAAAAGAGAATTTCACCTGTATCATCAAAAATCTATCACATTGAGTTTTGGCTGCCACACAGGAGCACCAGAAGGTTCTAGCCAATTCAAGCCTGTCAGTAGCTGAATCAGAGGATCTACTAACTGTAACTGAGACAGGTTATAAACTGGATAAAGAAAGTACAGACATTCAAGGCATCCATGATGTACATTCATTTAAAAATGCCCCAGTGATAAACCACATGACATACCTGGGTGTCTTCTTCAGACTCATGCAAATTATTGGAGTATTGCAAAAACTGAGCCACATAAGTCATGATTGATTTTTCATCTGGATTCATAATGTCAACATCTACAAAAGCCAATAAACCATTTACATAATTATGCAGCCTTCTAGGCCTGACCATATAATTACATATTCTATTGCAGTTATTAAAACACATTACCATAAACATGCTCACTTTGCAGCAGTTCAGTTAACACACCACTGGCAGAAATATTTTTTCCTTGGGAATACTTTAATACAACATGATTAACTAATGAAAAAGTTTCTTCCAGGAATGAGCAAGTTTCATATCCTTCCTTCTGCCTATTGTTCCTACATTTGCTGCCAATTCAAAAATCCTAAGTACAGTCAGTGTTACAAAATGAAGAATCTCAAGTTTGAACATTATAGTAAAGATTAAGGTTCTGTTTCAGACTTAACTACAGTCTTGCTTTTTCCTGTATTACAACTCAACACCTATAGGATTATATTTACCTCGCTCCTGATAAAGATTTAAAAAAGCAGACCATTTACCTTCAGGTTCAAGAAGTCGTGGAATATTCAGCTCCAGTTCTGCAATTCTGAAAGCCTCTTCCAGGTTTTCTTTATTGCTTCTATGCTTTGCCTTCTTCAAATCAACTAGACCTGGGCGTAAGGTTTGAATGATGGCTAAGAAAGGCAGTCCACTTCGCCAGCTTGACTTGAAATCAGTAACATTGATAGAGCCATGCCTATCCCAAAAATGATTAGAAACAAAATGTTATAGTCTGTTTCCTCAGATCTCCTCAGTACAAATTGAGAAATAAAATAGAAATTCAGTAAAATGGAGAATGAACCAAACCCAAGGAGTTACACAGAACCTTGCCACTGAACTTCTGCAGCAGCTGGGCCAAACAACAACACAGCCAGTACTACTAGTGGCTGCAATTATATTTTTTTACACTATTTTTGCAAAACAATTCAACTTCATTTTTTGTTACATTCTAAAGATAAAGCCTCCCTCATCAAATATCCTTTCCGAACATCACCTTTGTGCTCAACATCTATGCGTTCTATGGGATGGAAAAACAACATCAAAGAACATGTAGGTATTTGTAAGAGCACTCAGTATTGGAATCAACTCTGGCACTTTAGAAAATCCAGACCTTAAAGGTGAATTATTACTGCAGAAAAGTATTTCTTTTTCTCTTATTTAGCTCAGTGTCTCTAAAATATCTTCTATTAAGTGGACCAAAAACTACAGGATTCACTGCTAACAAAATCATTCAACGTAACCACAGTTCAGAAATGACACTACAAAACAGCAATATGGCTGAAAAACAAGCAAAAGAAAGAGCAAGATTAAATGGACAGAGAGCTGTTTTATACATTTCAATCAATCCTGTCCTGATAAAACAAAGCTAAAAGGGAACTTTAGTGCCTGAAAACATTCTCTCAGCAGAAAATTTCTGATGTGCTGATGAAGGCCTTTATCCCTCATTAACAACATAGGAAATTAGTAGGATGTTAATAGAACATAAAGCAAATAAGAACTGGAGAGAAAGAGTTGACACTACTGTAAAACATATTTGAAATGTCTTGGAGTGATGTAGTAGCCCTTAAAGAAACTGTAAAGCCTATCACTTGCAAGAAATACCTATACCTGCTCTAGATTGTGTGCTGTGAACACTCCCACTGAAATGAGCAGAACTATCTGTACATCAAGCATAGGGATACATCTTGTTAGAACTGGGGAGTAGGACCTCTAGGTCCTTCTTGGGGATCATGCAGTGTTTTGACATAAAGACATGAGATGTGGGAATTCTAGTAATCCTATATTTTCCATTTTAAAAAAGAAAATAATTATTGAAACTTTGTTAACCACTGCTAATCATGAGAATTAAAACTAGCAAATCATGTAAACATTCCACTAAACTTATCACTCAGAAGCACCTAAAAGCAAAAAGCCAAACAACTCAATTTAAATTGTAGCATTTTATTAGTAGGATTAGCTTCATGTTATTATATTTAAAAGGCTCATACCAAAATATATAAGGCCTGATTGATGATAAAAGTACTGGTAAAAACATCTGAAATCTAAAGGAATTTCTGCAAGCTGTCACTAAGTAATACTGAAAAATGGGAAAATATCACCACATTTAGAGGAAAGAGTAAATACATGTAACACAAGTCTTGGATAGAACTTACAGTGAACACTGTTCTTTTGCCCACATCAAAAGAGCCTTTGTAGCAGACATCTTCCACCGCTCCTTAATTTTAGCACTTTTATTAGGTGATTGGCTTGCCTCTGGAGAGGAGTCAACAGCACTTGAACAATCAAGTGAAGGCTGACTGTAAGCACAATCAAGTGTCTTGGCAAGGTCTTCAATCTATCAGAGATGATGGCAGAGTTAATCAGGCTTCAATGAAAAATTATCAAGACATCAATGGCAGAAAATCACAGAGAATTAGAAAGGGCTCAATGATGGCTGTAATAATAGAATCATAGAACAGTTACAGCTGGAAGAGACCTTGAAGATCATTGAGTCCAGCCTTTTTCCTAGCCCTATCACCCCACTAAATGATGCTCCCCAACACAACATCCAGTCATCTCTTAAACACCTCCAGGGACGGTGACTCAACCACCTCCCTGGGCAGCCTGTTCCTATCGCTGACAACCCTTTCAGTAAAGAAATTCCTCCTAATGTCCAGCCTGAACCTCCCCGGGCGCAGTTTCCATCCATTTCCCCTCGTCCTATCACTCTCTACCAGGGAGAACAGACCAATTCCCGCTTCTCTACAACCTCCCTTCAGGTAGTTACAGAGAGCAATGAGAGCAATAGTTCCCTGTCCCCAAAGATCAGATCAGTTGTTTTTTTTTCTATTCAACATGAACTATTTCATGATGAATTCCCATCTTTAGGTTACTTTTTTTGGCAGGAAACATTCACCCAAAGACTTCCACGTTATACTGTGCGTACCAGCAATGGCATCAAGGGACCTTCTCACTCAATGTGCTTTCCTACACCTCCTACCAGTGAAAGCAGCCCATAGTAGCTGTGTTTTCTTCTGTCATCAGTGTCATGTATTAAGCATGTCTGGAGTTTGCCTGCTCCTTCAGAGTGCAGGAAAACGTACCTGACAGACCTCAGAGATCTACATTTAGTTAGAGAAGCTTGGTTTTGATAGAAAGATAATGCATAGACTTGTGCAGTAGAAGACTCTTCAGCTACAATACTGTTAAATAACCTTGTTTAAATAACCTGAGCACAGGCACAGTCTAAAAATCACTTGGGGTCTCCTGTGGCCCCTGGTGCAATAACTGNGCCTAGCCATACATACATACAAATAACCTGAGTGCCAGTCCCCAGTTCACCCTGAGTGCACCTATGTTAATTCACTGCTGGGCACTTGCTGGAAGACAGTTTGCCTCCATCATCCTCTACAGTCCTACAACATAATTAAAGCAAGGCTCTGTGCTTTCAAATCCCCATAACCTCATACCACACAAGATGCATTCTCAGCTTCTGTACAAGAAACACCACTATGACAGCCTTCATGTTATCAAAAAAATAATAGCAATAATTACAAATTGTGAGCACAGCCAACATCTCAGAGGGTTGCCTCTGAGGGAGATGGATGGGAGTCACTTTGCACTATTTGCTCTGGAGAGTAATCATTACAGGCCTTAGACAAGCTAAGTTTAGCCTATTTTTTAACTGTACTTTAAAAAAATAATCTCATTATGTTTCCCTCTTGCCATTTTCAGCTAGATACTGTTCATCAGGCTGTAATGCCATCATTGCTTTGGTGAAGCAGCTCAGAAACCCAGGAAAGATGCTCTAATGTGTCTCCTCCCTAAGTGGTCACTTCCAGATGTCAGAAAATAATCTACTTTGTACTACTTCATCTTGTTTGGCAATGATGTAAGTCAACACATTTTTGTGCTTTCCCCTCTACTAAAACTCTCTTACATTGCTGAAATACTTACATGAAAATGAAATATAATTGTCCAAATTAGACCAAGCACAATGGAAGGTTTTCCTTCAATAATGTCAGCAACATGAATATTTATGAGCTTGAGCTAGGGGAAAAAGAAGGATCATTGTTAACAAAGAAAATGTTCCACCAGCTCAATGGGCTTTAGTTGTGAATTTCAAAGCTAATACTCACTGATCTGCTCTTTAAAAATGTCAAAGCCTTTTCTATGTTACTTCTGCACTGGAAGGTATTAAATCCTTTTTCCCGTGGCTGTGAAGTAAAAGGAACAGGTTTCATCCTCAGTTGTAAACATTAATTTTATTTTATATATTGATAAGGGAAGTCCTGTGAAGAGTCAAATTACTTAAGATCAACTTGTGTGCTTCAGTGTCAGTGCAAGAGTAAGTCAGTTGCAAATAGCTCTGACTCCAGAGGGATTGTTCCTGTGCTTACATATAAGTATATTTAGAAATCTTTTCTGGATTCAGCAAAGGACTGAGGTAATATTTTTATTACTCTTCTTACCAGACGTTCTCCTGAAAGCACTTCCAACAGATCCAAAAGCAAATGTCCTTTCTGAATGTCTGTATACAGGTCTGAGATAACATAAGGAGGTGTACACTGCAAAATAAATTTGAATACTTGTCACACCATCTTTGGTCATTTTGAATTCAACACACTACAGAACATCAGAGATTACTCTGTTGTTACAAAAATGCTTAGCATCCCTTATTTTTTCAATGAGCTGAAATAACAAATCCTGCATCTAATCAGCCATATCCTGCTGCTTCTAACCCATGACGATGTTTGACTCTTATTCTCCCTTGCCCTGTCTCTGTGTTTTACAAGGGTTGGTTTAAGCCTCATTTCCATGAATTTATACTTTTCTAGGAGGTATGTGGCAAAAGACCCCAAAACATTGGAAAAGTGAAGTTAAGAAAAACAGTTCATTCATATTTTGACTTTTTAATTAATGTAACCCCAAGTACAAATTTGACTACAGAGCTCAATAACTAAACCCTCACTCATTTCACCCTCTTGTGGACAATACAAACCTACCATGAGCTCAGTAGCTTCTGCTCAAGAAGTGACCAAACTAGGATTTTTATTTTAACCTGAGCAAGTCAAAGCACCAGGACATGCTGCATGAGCTGCTCTGGGATAGCTTAAAGAGCACCTACACCACTATATGGTTTGTCTTAATACTTACCAGTCACTCAGGTCATCCCATTAAACTCATGTTCTTGGATTGTATAATAGAATACTTACCTAAACAGAGTAAAACTGATTCTAAATACAGAACCTCATAAAACCCTGAGACGTGCTACAATCCAGCACAGGTATGTTTTACCACATAGGCAAGAAAGATACTGACATCTGCATACAAACAGTATCTTACAAATGTCCTTGGACAATCACCAATACAATGCTGTTGGACCTATTAAACAAATGCTTCCCAGGGGCTACATTTTCCAGCCAGTGCCTAAAGTTCTTATATTAATATTGGTTATTTTCAAAACTTTTAATCTCCATACAGCATGTCCAAATAAAAAAAGCAAAAAGCATGTCTTTCAAAAGAATTTCCTTCTTACCTTCACCAATACTGAATTTATCCAGCTAGTGAAGGTTTTCTTCTGTGTAAACTCTCGCTGCACTGTGAGGAAAAAAAAAAAGATGAAAAAATGGTTAATGGAAAAAAAAATGATCTGATTATATTTCTTTTTCTCAAAAAAGATAGATGGCATCACAAACAGCTCTTCCAGATATTAAGTTACTATCTAATATTAGTTCTTTTCGACTTTTATTTTACAGCTGACACTTTCTTCTTGCAGAGATGATATTGCAAGGACCTCTACAACCATCAAGCATAGTTCTACTGGATGCAGCAAAGAGAAACTAATAAAGGTTTTCTCAAAAGCTCAACAAATGCCAACAGCAGTGTGAACATTTTATTCTACAGTACGATACTTCTAGAATAACTTCAGCCATTCCTAAATGTCCTTGGGAAGACTCAAGGCCATCATCGCTGCAAGATCCACCTTGAAATTTGGGAAAAGCCATGCATGGAGTTAGGTGATGAAAGCAGGATGGAGACTGGAGTTAGGGAGTAAATGCAAATCTGCATGTGAAGCTACACAACAGGATGTCTTGGCTAAAGGAAGGACTGAGGAGAGTTATTAGGCTATCACTGGGCAACATATCCTCTAACCTTTTCAGCTTTGGGCCCTCCCTGGGGTATGCAGACCATTAATTGGGCCCAAAGGGGGCACACAGGGTCTTAATACAGGAGGGAGGAAGAAGGAAGTTCTTGATCTCATGCTCCAGTAAAAAACAGTGAAATGGGATTCCAAGTGTGACTAGTTCATGCAGAAATCCAGCTCTTCACATAGGTCTTTTAGGCTGGTAGGCAGTGACAAACTATCAGCAGTTGTGAAGGGAAACAGGAAGCTGGTTAAGTCCATGTTTCTAAAATCAGAATATTTAAACTGTTTCTCACATCACAGTAAAGATCAAGAGAGGGGAAAGCCTTTCACCATGACTTGTGGCAGAGATGAAGTCTAGTTCTCCCAAGAGATGAAGTAGAGCATGTGCAGCAGAGGCAAACCAGAGCAGCTCCCCAGCCCCATCCCTGGTCACAGCCAGCAAATTATGCCCCAGCCCATGCTCCCTCTCAAAAATCCACGCTATTCCCAAAACAGACCACCACCAAAACCAGATGGCCCTGCTGGACATCTGTATATGGGCCTAAGGTAACAGCAGGTGGTGGCCCCTGAGATTCTAGCCTTTCAGGCCTCATCACTGTGCAGGTGCTGCCACCAACAGCCATCCCAGTGACTCCTGGTAGCAGATGTGAACATAAACTCTTTTCTCCCCCTTCCCACATCAGCTTTGACCCACGAGCATTGGGGGTGGCTCCCCAAAAACCAGACCAATAAGCAGTACCAGCCCTCCAAGGGGCCTGCCTGGAGCCACAGAAGGTTGGTCATCCCCTCCTTCTCCCCAATTGAATAAAAATCTAAAAGGCTGCACTGTTTTTTTAACAGCCCAAACATTACAATGCAAGCCAAACAGACTATTAATTGAGGGAGGGCAAAATTACACAGTTTGGAGAGTTGATGTTTTGGTCACTCAAACCACTATCTTTGGCCTGAGCCAGCTGCATGGTGCTCCCAGCCCTTCCCTCTGAGGGCTGAGGCAGATGCCAGCCCCTCCATGCATGGGTGCAGGCAGCCATCCCAGGGGTCAGTCTGCAATGCTGCAGCCTCTCATTGCAGGCAGTGGAGAAGCAAAGCCTACAAAAAGGCAGGAGAGCAAGCTCCCCTCCCTGCTGTGCCACGTGGCAGAAGGATCTATGGCAGGCATCCTGGAGCAGAGGACAGGGCTTTGGGTCATGGTGACACAGAGCCCTAAGGCTCCTGCACACAGGGAGGCAGATGGGCTGTGGGATGCAGGCCCATCATCCTGAGAGGACAGTGGGAAAGCATGATGCATGTCCTGCACCATGGCCCTGTTGCAACTTCCTGTGGAGCAGCAGGTGGCAGGGCAGTGAGCATGTCTCAGGCCTGGAAGGAGATAGTGGGCAAGGTGGCTGCAGGGGTGTTTGCTGCCTACTTTCCAGCTGGTGTAAATGCTCACATCACGTGGGAGAGGCAGCAGGAGACCCTGAGAAGGCCATCAGGTTCTAAGAGACAAATCTGGTAGATAGGGTGGGTGTGGGTGATCTGCCTCTCAGTGCATGCTCTTGTACAAAGATTAATGCGAAAGCAAGTTTGACACCATAAGGCAAGTGCAAGACTACTCGGCAATAGATTTCCATGTTTTTGTAAGCTAGGCAGGATGAAAGATAACAAAAATATCAAGACCCTGGGGCAGAACAAAAAGATAAAAAATCCTGACTGCTCTGCCCATGAATATACCACTGAGAGGATAATGCCACACACTTTATTACACCCTAGGAATTTAGCAAACACAGATCTCACTTCTGGGTGGCTTTTCATTATCCACAACAGCCTGAACGGCTTGCCATGCAGAGTTTCATCAGCTCATAAAGCTCAGAGCCCCTTAAGGAGCAGGAGGCTGCATTATCCTAACTTCACCATCCAACCCACCTCCTGCTTCACCAAGTGAGTGAGCAACAAGAAAAACATCCATGCATTACGTGTGTCAAGGACTGTAGCTAATACATCTTTCAACAGTCCTCCTCTAACCTTCAACACCACGACCCTGTCATAGATCATGATGAACAGTAAGACAAGGGCAGTCTTAAAGACATGGACAAAACTGCAATCTCAAAACTGCTTTCTTTAGAAAACAGAAAATAAGTGCAAACATGCCACACAGACCAGTCAACATCACAAGGCTCACATGGAGGACATAAATAGCATACAGATAATGGCTTCATGTTAGCACAAGACCCAACCACACCCTTTGGTTGAATACCTGTGTGGGAGCCATTCCAATTACCTAACCAGAGGTTATTGAGTAGCTGCACTCAGTTTTATCAGGCAGGCAAGGCTGGTATTGCTGGCACTTGAAAAGAGACGGAAAGCAAACATTTACTACTCTGCCTGACGCCAAGGACTCTTCCAGCTGTGCTCTTGCCAAACACACACTGCTGCTACTGATTTGGAGAACTTGCTTTTGGAACTGGTTACAGAAAGATGGTTACGATGAGGACATTTGGTCTCATTGTGGTTGAGTCTCTCCATATTAATATGCAGAAGCACTATGCAATGTGGGCCAGATACTGCAAGTGTTGATTCATGTGGGCAGCTCTCAGGCAAATGTCTCATCTGGTGAAAGTACAAGGTTGTTATTTCACTGCACACACCTAAGCACACCTTACACCCTCCCCGAGCTACAGATGCTGCCTAGTGCAACCCACCAGGCTGCCTTGCAAGCAGCTGCAGCCTCAGCTGCAATGTAGCTTATTTTCTTACCCAAATAAATAAAAATTAAAAAATCTCATTGTGAATCAATAACAGAACTCCATGTCTGCCAATATCTCTCCAGACTGTAGTGCAGCAGTCACTCTGCTTCCATCCAGGCCACAAAACACGCAGATCAATACAGATATGCTTCTGGCACCACAGCAGGCAGTTGTATTTCAATTTTCAGGCTGAGTGTGTTTTCCCTCCCAGCTCCTCCCCTTCTCTAGCGCTCAGAGGCGCTAATGATTTAATCAAGCTCTCCAATTCTTATCTTTACCACGTGGTTAATTAATACGGATTTTTATTTTTACGAGGATGAATGGATTCTTTGTTAGGCCTTTTTATAGGACTCTAAGTGACCTTGGTTTTCTCTTGCCCTAGTTTTCAAAACGTCACTGACCCAGAATAAAAAAACTATCAGAAAAAACTGAGCATTTTCTTTACTTTGGGCCAAAACTCACCAAGGCAAAACGTGGATCTGAGAGAACAAAATAACAGCCTGCTCTTCTAAAAATATCATTTAACCCTGTGTTTTAAAGCCAATTTTCAGAACAACTCTTCAGGGAGGAATAACACAGAAGCAGCATGTCACGTAGGCTAGCTGAAAATCAATACACACTGCTGGACAATGACTGTTTTATCCAGTAATGAGCTATCAACAAGTGCTACAAAACAGACTAATCATTAAGGGCTGGAGCATGAGGACACAGCAGGGACCATAGCAGGGCTCAGCTCTCCTGGGATGAAGAGGAAGGCAGAGCAGGAGCACTGCTAGCCATGGTTTTACTCTTCAGCCTTCATTTAACAGTGATACAGAAAAGCCAGACTTAAAATTAACCTACTGTCTTCTACTGCCTTTCATGCCTCACTTCCCAAGGTTGGAGATAGCAGCTCACAGGAAAGCATTGTCTGCTCCCTCAGCAGGGAGTTGAGGGAAGCAAACTACAGCAGAGCAGATATACCCTGTCTGTCCACAATCATCAAGCAACGTCACCAAACAGTAAAGAGGTTTTCTTTTACTGTGAGGATCAGCACATCTCTGCCAGTGAACCACTCACAACTGTGTGGCTTTTTTCTTTAAAAAAGATATATTTTTAAACAACTTGAAATGAATAAGCACGAGTCTGTCTATCATCTTCCCATCTCTGCTTCACCAGACAGAATTACCTCTTGGGCACGATATTTTTGTATCTTCCTTTCACCATTCAGGTCAGCTGAGGCTCCATTCACAGTAGCTAGCAGTGGAACTCAACAGGAACAGATGAGCAGATCAAAAGAGTTGGTGTTCAGGATGTAGCATACCCACCATATGTGTAGGGAAGAAAGGGTGTTTTGGACTAGCTCTAGCCTGAATGCCCACAGACAGCCATGGTACCTTCTTGATGCATTTATTTATGTTTCATCCATAATAACCATTTCCATGCTCGCTGATGGCTCAGCAAAATGAACCAGAGCATGGTCAGCAGGGATAACTGAAGGAGCTCCTTCAAGACAGCACTGCTGGTATGAACTCAGTAGGTACATGCTGTAAATTACAGGTACTATTAGAAGGACCATTAAGTACTAACCAACCCAGGGACAGCATGAGCAATTCACCTCTGAGCCCTTTATATAGTCACTTCCCTTCCACTCAGTAACTGAGTTTCATTTTCTGCATACAGGAAAGCAGGGAAAAGTTATTTCCAGTATTTATGTTCAGCAACATGGTGTTAAGCAATTAAAATCACAGTATTTTTTGCCAAGGTTAAGAAGTTTATCCAAAGCCCAATGAAGGTGATGAAAATATTTCTACAGGAATGGGTCTTTCAAAATCCAAATATCATATAAATATTAACTTACTAACTACTAGCATGTCTGTGTGGCAACTGGGAATTTCTACACTATTCCTTTCAACATCCTTTTCCTTTTGAAAGACAAATTACCCAATTTACTAAAAGTGCTGCTACTCAGGAAGCCTGTTCACACTGAGTTTTGCCCTCCTGGCTTTCTCAAATACTTTTCTTATTGCCAGGATCCTGGAGCATCTCTGCTCTCAATCACCACTGTCTTTATAGCCATAACAACCTATGAAGTGAGGCACTGCAGTACTTTGGGGCAGAGACAGAGGCTGAAGATTAAATACTTAAAGGCACTAAGTCACATCATTTAGATATCAGCATACTTTTATAGATAAAAGCTTAAGTGGCTTTTCTAACATTTTCAAGAAAATCCATGGTGAAGCAAGGATTTGAACATAAGTGGCCTTCAGTGCCCTACACAGGTGCCTCAGAAACCATCTACTCCTTAAGCATTTTAATGTTGGCTTTCAACTAGTTATGCACCTCATAATGCCTTTAACAAATTATCTAGCAGGGAACATATTTACACAACTATACAATCTGTTTTTTTCATTAGTCATATGAAACAGGTAAAAATATCCATGACTGATTTATTCTTTTTTTTTTGGCTGTCTCATGTGTCAGTTGCTTCTCCAGTGCCATCAGCCCTCTCACACACCATGAAGCCATGCTGTTAGGGGAACTGCAGACACCAGCTCCTCACTCGGGCAGCTGACAGCATAAATGGGGTCCCTATGGGAGCTTTTTGATTTGTAAAAGTCACCCCTGAAAAATCTTACTAAATATATGATGGGCTTTTGATCATTCTGGTTAAAGAAAAAAAAAAGAAGTGTAGCTGTAATAACATACTGACCCCAACAGATGAACATACAGTTACAAGGAAAAAAAACACTGGGTAAGAATTAGTAGTCTATCTGACCTCTGAATTAAGCAGGTCTCAGAGAGATATTCTCCTTTACTCAGAGATGAGTGTAATCTCCTACAAGCTGCACAACAAGAACTATCCATATATATATCACCAGATTTTCTAATTCAGTTGAAATCTTTCATAAAGAATGAGATCTAACTGCATGAAAATAGCATGATTCATTAATATCATTAAACACTTCAAAAACAGTTTTAGCAGCCACATTCTTATATGATCATCTTTTGGGTTACAGTAATAAACAGTAACATGCACACGGATTAACAAGCGGAGCCAAAAATTAGGACCCCTGTTGTTAACTAAAACAGTGAAAGAGTAAGTACATGCCCCAAACTCAAAGAGCTAAAACACACTCTTTTGTGTCTGAATTAGCTCAGCAGGCATGGGGAAAAAAAAAAAGAGAGAACAGAGTTCTGCAGAGCCTTGGTGGAAAATGCAACTCGGAGAGTCTCTTTGCTGTCCTAGGGAAGAAAGTGGAAGGATTTGTGCATGGAATGGAATGTGGATGTTAGATCCTTCCACGGGTAAACAGGTTTACATCCTGAACACAAAAAATATTCCTGCTCTGGAGTGCCCCAAACCCTGTTCAGTTTCTGCTGTAGCCATCCATTCGCAAGGGGCTGCACTCTCCCTCACTGCAATCCTGCACTCCTGCTCTTCAGCAAAGAGTAGTCATATCTCCAGCAGTTCTCAAAACATTGCCACGAAGCCCTCTCTTACCAAAGGAGAGGACAAGCCTCCTCATTTTGGGCAGCTGAAAACAATTTTAGACCCCAACAATGCCTCTTCCACAGCTGAGTGCTAGGCTAGTCCTCTCTACGGAGCCAACCTGTAACACAGTGCTGGGAGGGAAGCTATGGGAGAAGACAACACAGACAACAGGGCTTCTGCATTATTCCTCCCCTGCTCATTGCCAGCTGAGCCCAAAGCTCCTGCCTGCTCCTTCCAGAGCTGCAGCAAAAGTAAATTCAGGCTTCAAAGACAGTCCACATGCCACAACAAAGCATCTCCCTGGCAAGCATCAAAACATACACCAAAACATTTGAAGCCTGCCTGCCAGATCTGTGTGGCTCCATCTTTCCACCTGCACTTTTAGGTGGCTGTGCAAGGATACAAAACAGCTTTGCAGCTGCTCTAAGTGGTGCTGCATGAGAAACCTGGGAGAAAGCAGAGAGGTGCTGGAGGAAAGGGCACGGATAATGTTGGTCTTATTGTGATTTAGTTTTATTACAACATCTAGAACATAGGGAAGGAGAAAAGAACAGGAAAGAAGGAGCCCAAGTCCTGACGTCATGCAATTTCATAACAATTTCAATTCTCTTTGCAGGGAGGGAGGGTGATAACAGTTACTCTCTTGTTTGGGGAAATCAGCTTGAAAACTGGAAAAGGTTAAAGAGCAATGCATAAACCTGAAAAGATACATATTATCAGGGTTTATATTCTTGCAGCTTTTTACTTTAGCCTCAGGATTCTGTGACTAGCTTCATCACTTGAAAATGTCTGGAGATGGAAACATCAGAAACCATCCTCCTTTCATTTCTTTCACGTTTTTCAAGCTTCATTAAATGTCCTTAAAATATTTAGCTGAAAAGTAAGATGCACAGAAAACAAAGTTACTTTTTAACCAGTTTTCCAGTGACTTTCCTTACTGCATCTTCAAGGCCAACTATTAAGGAAAGTGAATGATCGTCCTTCAACGCTCTTCTAACTAAAATTCACTAACAAACTCCACTAAAGCATGTTCTTACAATAGTAAGCCACTGGCATTAATGTAACAGGATTCCTATAATAATTAGAGCTCTTAAGTAGTAACTCAAGATTCCTATTATAGAAAAAAAACCTTCTCATTGAGTGATACTATTATACTTATTTTACCTTTGCTACCACAGATCTGCAGGTAGTTACAAAGCTTATATATATCATGTCAAGGAATGTGTCTTCAGTGCTTCATCACAGCTGCATTGCCATTTGCTTGTTCGACCCAGAGCACATGCTGCAGCATCACAGCTCCATACACAGGACATGCCTATACCATTTGTTGCATCTTTAATGATGACACAAATTGCCTCTGTCGCTTCTAAGGGATGTCTCTGGATGTTTTACAGCCGTCAAGCACTTATAAGCTCAGCCCTAGGTTTGCAGTGTGTTCATTTCAGCATAATAGGAGTTCAAATGATTACAGCAAAGAAATACAATTTAGCCATTTCAATTTCAATAAGAAGGGCTCTTTCACTGAGATATTGACCAAAAAAACTTTGTTATTCAACACAAACACCAACCTGACTTTTCAGAAACCAGCATGAATGTTATTTCAAAATAAAAACCTATTTTAAAATCACATGTAACTTGAATTCAGCACCCCCTGCCTTAAAGCTAGACAGTGTTTTTCCAAACCTGTTTCATGACAACTGCCTCCTCACTCTTTCCACCAAGGCTGGGTTTGACTGCCACAACAAATGTGTGTCTGACAAGCTGTGCTTGGTGCAACAGTCAGATTAGCTCCTGACTGCTAGGAGTTTTTTTGCTTGCTTTCCTGAAAACATAATACTGAAGCAAAACAGAAGAAAATTCATCATTAAAGATGTTTGGCTTTAGACTACTGTTAACACTCACTCATCAGAACACATGGCATCAATGACAACATTAGTGCAAATATGGATTGTAGAAGTTACTTGGCAGAATATTCCATTGCACCATCTGTGTTAAACCTAACTAAGTGTTAAACTCAACTAAGTATCATAGTAACTTCACTGCAAGTGAGCTAAAAGGAAGTCGTCGTCGTGGCTAGGCTTCGCGAACGAAGATCCAGGGAGGGCTCCATCCACACTCCTCATCAGCGCCTTTTCCAAGTGCACGGATAAAAAGAGGANAAGTAGCTCTCTGGAAACATGACCTAGCATATCTGTCCTAGATTAACTAGGCTCTAAACACAGCAAAGATAGGCTTTCCATAACTGCTAGTCCTGCTGCCTGGACTACCCTCCTTGACAGCTGCCATGAATGTTTACATGAATACATTCAGAAGAAAATCAACCTTCCCAGGAAATTCTTATAGAAGGAAAGTCAACATATAATTAAGGAAAAAAAAAAAAGAAAGTCTATCTGAGAGGTCAGCTCTGATGCATTCATTATCACTTTAACTGTCCAGGTAGCTTCCATTAAATTGAAACAGCCACTGAGTGCTTCCTTAACAAGTTACAACTCATTGCAAGCAAGGATGAAACACTGACCTGTCATAAATTTCTTTAGAAGCCCCCAAAATGTTTTGCTTGTTTTGACCATAAGCTACCTCTCTACACTTGCAGGGGATATAACAGCAAGAACAGAAAAAGAAATAAAATAAAGTAGTACTGTAGGTAATAGCCTCATTAAGACAACTTAATGCAACCATCTAATTGTCAGCAAATTGAAAACATGGACACTAGTGAAATGGCATGAATGTTTTCATGCTAGTGGGTCCCTTAAAAACAGTTTACAGTAATATGTATTCTGAGTCACAAAACAAAAGAACTAGTGAGCGTATCTGTACCAAAAAAGGCAACAGGTCTGAAAATACCACAAGAAAGTACTATCAGTCATTCCCTTTCATTTCACTGCTGAAGTGTCCCTCATGAAATACAGAAGCATCTGCAAAGAAGCACAGACGTGAACTAACTACACTGATCCCAGTGCTAGTTTTAACAGGCTTCTCAGAATTCCCTTCAACTTGGACACTGTCACAGATTTTTGCCAAAACTCTACATTAAAAAGGCATAGAAAATTGACTTACCTTGCAGCGATACATGGAGATCATCTATTTCAGAGGAAGCCTGCTCCTCTGTTGAAGGTGATGACTGCTTTGATTCCATATTAAATTCTATGGAGATTTTTTAATCAATTTCCAATCTGAAATTATAAAAAAAATAAAAATTAAAAAATCAGTAGTCTTACATAAAAACTGAAGTGTGTGGCACTGAGACATACATTTTGGTTTGAGTTTTCTTGCCTTGGTAATCCATTTCCTTAGTTTATACAGAATAAAGACACTGTTCCTACTGTGTGAACCCAAGCTTTGGACCCTTGACTCTTTTCTAAGGGTGGCCAGCAGTATTCCACAACACAAACCATGGATCCCAGTGTGTCTTGCCATGAAAACAAAAGCACTAAGATTAGGAAAAAAATCAATCACAGTTGCTTTCTTTGAGAAAGCCAGGGGGGACAAAGGCTTACAGTGCTTTCAGCACATTTGTTGCTACCCAATCTCATTTTTTCAAATCTTTGTATTTTTCAGATCTTTGTTCCTGTCCGGATAACTGTTGCAAAATGGAAACAGTTTAGGCAGAATCTGCCTGAAGATTAAGGTGAAATGAAAGCCCAGCAGTTCATCTATGAGAATAATCACAACTGCTGTCTGGTGCCTTTGTTACTCCTCAACCCCCCTGAATTACTCTTTTTCCAACTCCTCCGTTTTCCTCTCCCTGGATACCTCCCTTATCTCTAAAGCAACTGATATCCTATATCCTGCTTAAATGTGTAAAACTGCAGTAATTTGCCTATGTGGAAAATACTGGACACTGAGATGCTGACTCAATTTTTAAAGCTAAACTTTTTGAAAAAGAAATAAAGTTGAAAATTAAATAAATGGCTCACTTTAAACAAGCTTTGTTACCTAAATAACTGTAATCTCTTCATCAGAAGCATTAAGATTTACACATCACATATGAATAACTCATCAACCAAGTGTATGTCAAAACAAAGGGTGTGCCTAGATGAGTAAGGAAATAGAACATTAAAGAATGCCAGAGAAAGTTTTACATTCAGTCCCTTGTTGATATGAATCACAAGGCAGCCTTTATTTACTATATACTATTTTTCTTCATTCCTTGCCTCACTCACAGCACAGAAAGGACACGTGTTTAATGAGGAGCTATTCAATATTTTGTTTTCCTCAATCTGAACAATGTGTGTCCTTGTGCTTTATCCAAGAGCTGCTCTGATGACAGGATTATTAAGTTCCTCACAAGATTTTCTACAGCACTCATCACCTCAGCATCTGAACTCTCTACAGACATCAATCAATTCACATCTACAGCACCTATTTGAGATCAGGGGTTATTGTCCACATTTAGAATCACAGAGCAGTTTGGGTTAGGAGGGATAATTTAGTCCAATCCCCTGGCCACAGGACATCATTTTACCGATGACAAACAAAGGCACAGAGAGAATCAAGGGTAAAAACAGTTGCTAATTTGACTCTGGTTTTCCTGATAAATAGCTATTAATTCATATGGCCAAAGCACTCATTCCACCTGCTGCAATGAGTACGCAGCACTTCTACAAGTCACCAACAACTATAACTCAAGGTACTAGATTCCAGAAAGGGGAGTTCTAGCTGCAGCAGGTGAAGATGAGACCTATCCAGACAGCCAGAGAGAATAAAAAAATCAGAGTTTAGATTGCTTACTCTAGCAATACAGGAGGAAAAAGAGTATTTGATCTTTGGCAGGAATAAGAACAAGATGATATAAATAAGCCATGCCTTGAGGTTAGGATGGAAATCAGAAGATTTCTAAATGCTGGCTTTTAACAAAGCCTCCCAATACAAACAACTGGCACAAAGGTTTGATGTGATTTTGAGGCTGGATTTGCTCAGAAATAGACAATACCAAGTTGTCCTTGGACAACTTGGAATTCCAACACTGAAGAGCTCTCAAAAGTCACAGAATCACAGAGTATTCATCGTTTTCCTCATCCTTGGTTACAGTGTTTCCCCTCTCATCCAGTAAGGGATGGAGATTCTCCTTGGTTCTCTTTTTATTGTTGATGTATTTGTAGAAACATTTCTTGTTGTCGTTTATGTCAGCGGCCAAGTTGAGTTCCAGCTGGGCTTTTGCCTTCCTAATTTTCTTTCTGTATAACCTGACAAGATCACTGTACTCCTCTTGAGTTACCTGGCCCTTCTTCTGGAGGTGGTAAACCCTCCTTTTCTTCCTAAGTCCCATCAAAAGCTCCCTGTTCAACCAGGCTGGCCATTTTCCCTGCCCTTTAGTCTTACTGCACATGGGGATAGCTCTCTCCTGGGCCTTCAAGATTTCCTTCTTGAAGACAGTCCAGCCTTCCTGGACCCCTTTACCCTTCAGGACTGTATCCCAAGGGACTCTCTCAAGCAGTGTTCTGAAGAGTCCAAAGTCTGCCCTCCAGAAATCCAAGGTGGAGGTTCTGCTAACCCCTCTCTTTACTTCACTAAGAATTGAGACTTTAACCAATTCATGATCACTAAGCCCAAGACAGCCTCTGACCACCACATCTCCCACTAGTCCTTCTCTACTTGTGAACAGGAGGTCAAGCAAGGCACCTTCCCTGGTAGGCTCATCTACCAATTGTGTTAGGAACTTATCTTCCATATACTTGAGAAACCTCCTCTGTTCTCAAGCTAGAAGTAGGAGTTTCAGGTTAGACAATCAAAAAATAACCACATAGTTTGTTACCATTGATAAAAATCAGGGTTTAAGTGCCAGGGCTAGCATGTCACAGGAACTGAACAAGATCAAGGATCCAGTTTCCCCAGCAGCACTGCCCAAGGTGACATAATCTTTCCTGGGAAACTCCCACCTTTTTCTCTCAAGCTTAGGCAATACAAAATCAAAGCCAAAAAACGCAGAATGTCAGGTAGTCTTAATATCTTCTGGGTATCACCATATGTCTTGAATTTGATTTTGTGAACACTACCTTGAAGGATACTTAACAGCAAGCAAGCAAGACACAAAATGGGGAAGTATGTAAGCAAAATCCAAACCACATCATCACTTCTGTTGCTTTTTGCTCCCAGGACAGAGGGAGAGTTAGCTGCATTCTCTCCACCCTGAATTTTCCAGTGGCCAACTGAAGACCTTCAGAGATATTTAAGAAATGGTAAATACTGGGCATCAATGAATCCACAAGTGAAATTAGTGAGCCTGCCTGAATTTGGACCTAAGGTTATAATTCAAATGTAAAAGAAGGAGGATAGGACTAGAAGCAGACATGTAGACACTCACCATTGCCACATCAGCATAACCCAAAGGCATGACATCCCCAAAACTATGTACATATGTACTTTGCTGTGGTTCTAGGATATTCACTCAACATTAGAGGCAAATCATGCACTTTTTCTAACACAAGTTCATTCTAATTTTTGACATTTTATTTTCAACTTAACACTCTTTCAAGATTGTCTTTAAAAGGCTCAAATGTAGCATAAAACCCTTAGACAGTGAAAATATACATATCTGTTAAATGCATCCAAATTTGAGGTGGTGACACAGGCGGAGCTATGTCATATTCACCTAATTTGCATGATGCTAAAGTCATTGGGAGCATAATCCAGAGAAAAGGAGCAGGATTTGACATTAAAATTCCTCTATAATAACATCAAAATACGCAATAGCCACAAACAGCATTAATGGAAGTGTCATAAAAAAAACCACAAAATGCATTTTCAACCTTTCTGTGACTATTCCTCCTTTGCCAGCTACAGCAACCACCCAGTACATACATAGCGTCTCCTTCTACAGGCTTGTCCTGCACCTCATGTGATAGGACTCCAATCTCACTTCACATCTCTAAGCAGAAATGTAGCTGAAGTTAATAAAACTTTCAGGATCTTTTTCAGGATCAGGTTGTTAAGCTTTAAAGCATTAATTAACTTTCATTTACTTTATTAATTAACTTTAATTATGGCATATGATCATAGACCATGTATGAATTTTAAAAGCATATGTTCCTTTTTTCTTTAAAGTCAAATGAAAGCCTCCTTCCCAAAGGATGAGATTTTTAATAATATTTTTAACACAGAAATCCACAGTGTAGGCAACAAAAATGTGCAGCTAATAGACAAGGTAATTTTATGCTAAAGCTTTTACATCCCTGAAACCCTGTGTTCACCATCCAACACTGCACATACATTTTGCCCTGCCTCTCATTCCTGTCCTTCCCCAAGAGAAGACTCAACAGCTGACACACCTGCAAGGATTATTATTCTTGAAAAGCTACAAGGTACAGATTGTCTGAGAAGGGATTATACAGGGACAATATGCTAGTCCCTTTGCCCTTCCCCCTCCCTCCAATTTAATTCAAATAAAGCATATTAAGTATAACTATATCATATCAACCTCAAGAATCTAAAACCATCAAGCTATTGGTAAGATTGCTTAGCAATGCTTTACACAGGTGTTAGGAACAGTTGTCTTTTCTACTTCATATTTAAGTCAATTATTTTGTTTTATAACAACTCAACGAACCTGCAGAGATAAACCAAATCCTTCATTTCCATGAAATGATGGACAACAATAAGATATATCCATGATGCTGAACACAAATCAAATGCTTTCAAATAACAACATGCCTTCTCAGTGGGGATAAAAGCAAAGGTAAAGAAAATGACCTTGTCTTTCCCTCTCTCTGGAGTCTCCCATTAATACAGAAAAGCATTTAACTGTTGACATCATGGGATAACCTGTGAAGTGTCACAGAGCCAGAGGGAGTTGGTCCAGGAACACTGGGACCTTCTTTCCAATGTGAATTGCATCAGAGCTGATGTGCTACTTCGTCTTTTCTCAGCATGGGAGAAGTCACCCAACAAAGGTGCATTACAAATGTCCTCAAGAGCAAAGATTTCTACTGGTGTTCTCTGGAGGAGTAAATTCTTGACCACATGGTCTCAAGCTATAGCTCAACTGGTGCAGCCATCAGCAAAAGCTGTTCTTGTGATAAGGGCACTCATAAGACTGAAACCCAGGCTTTCCTCTAGTGGATATTGGTAAAATACTTCTCCCCTTCTCCAGCTGTTCCCACAAGGAGCATCTAAAAACATAGGTGGAAATTAGATCAACACAGTCATGTCATACATAATTTCAACTTAAATTTCCTTGGAATCTCTCTTCTTTTCTCAAATCCAGTTGAAATTAGCCAGCAGATTAAAAAATGTACAGGGTATTAACACACAGTTACAGGCACACTGACAGAGAAAAACCTAAGAGCAGGAAGCACAACAGAAATATCAAGGGACTAATCTGAAAAATAATCATTCCAGAGATTTTATCATGAGAACAGACAACACCAATTTAAATACTATGTCTCCATTGAGGCTTCAGTCCCAGTAAGACCTAAGAGATGCTCTTCTTAAGCAGAGACTTTATAAGGACATTCTTGTCTCAGAATAAAGAGGGAGAAAAAAGTTTCAGATGGATTTGGAGGATTCATTAGCAAGGATTTCAAAGCCTTAACATTACAGATTGGATTAGGGTAGTTTGCAAACTTTGACTTTCAGCTGCTCCAAGTATGAAAAAAATGCAGTTACACAGTGTGCTGCTCTACAGTGAAACTGCTGCAATTTCCAAACAACATATCTAACTACAATTAAAACATAAAATGCATATAGCATTAATTATTTGAGGTTAATTCTACAAAACAGCTATGCACACTAATTAGGAAGCAAGGTAAACTAGTTGGTGTGATTTCCGTTCTGTCCCAGGTAAGACCGTTTGCAGACACTCAATGTCTCTGAGTTTACAGCTATCTCCTGAGTGCCTCTGCACCATGCCCACAGCCTGCTGCATGGTTGGATATACCCTCAGAGCCCCTCCCCATGACCAATCTTGAAAAATCATATGGCATGAAATTACCTAGGAGTATGCTGAATAGCCTTAAGGTACTTAAGTTTAATTCACAGGTAACATTCCATTTGAACTTTTATGAAAGAGTATTTCTTGAGTGCTGAGATACTGCTTTTATAGCAGTGAAGAAAAAGAAAAATGAGAGCAAATGTACATGGTAGGACATCAGCTAAAATACACCAAGATGGTGTTTTCCCATTCTCAGTTAAATCCTGCAATTGAAATGGCAGATTAGAAAGGCTTCCTGAATAAGACCATCATTCCTTACACCACTGGCCTCCAAAAAGCTCAGACAGGTTAGCCAGACAATAACTTTAAAATACTTGTGCAAACAGTAATTATGCTGCATATTTTGGACATACCTCTTTCAAAGCCTTTTGAGTATCAAGTAATTTATCACTGAAAAATACATTTTCACTTTTCCAAATGTATAAACTCAGGAGTGCACTGCTCAAAGCTGAGAGAAGCAGATACCTTGTGAACAAGCCCAGCTAGATGTAGCTGAAGATTATAACCCACCATGAGTAAATCCCTGCTTCTTTGATTTTGCTTTTGTAAGCAAATGCCTCATATTTTACCAATTATGTTGGTTACATGCTTTCCACTGGTGTTGCAATATGAATTACAGACATCTTTGCATGGCATCTCCAACTGCTTTATTTTTACTTTTCCTCCTTTGAAGCGCTACTGATTATTTATGACCAACTCAGGGACTCAACAGACTTTCCCTCCACAGAGGCCTCCACATGTAAACTGAAGTCAGTCCCTAGCAACAGATTATTACTCATGTGTTCACTCGAGCCAACATCATGAACAGAAAGAGCAGATTTTAATCTGTAGTGAACTAGTCCAGAGGAAGCAGAGCTCCACAATGCAGACTGATTGAAGACTCTTTTCCTTTTCTGTCTTTCCCAAAGATCTCAGATTATTTTACTTTCAGATAGAAGCAGTTACATTCTGAAGTGTAAGTCTTGAGCCTTGCAAAGTGCTGCTGAGCCACCCTCTTTCTAAGTCTGCCACAGCCTCACTAAAGGCAAATTGCTGGGATCCAAATCATGATAATATGACCTAAGGAACTATCAGCAAAAAACCCTTAAATCAAGTTGGTTTGAGTTCTTGGTTTTTTACAATGTTTTCTTTTCCTCTTACTTCCAATGTACTCACACCTCTGTTAAGTCAGAGAAGTTACATAGCACTTAAGTTTGATGGTCATGCTTTCTGCTCAACACTTCATTTACAAAGGTTTCACCATTTTTTCACTCAGTGTCAGGGGTGGGGAGGAAGATCTGTTTAAAGCATGCATTTTCCAAGATCTCTGCACTAAAATTCTCTCTTTTCTTAAGGTCCTGCTTCACTGAAGTTCATCCCTTACACATTTAAAATGCTTGCCAACATTGCTCCTGTGGGCAATCTCAGATTGTTCAGAGCTAGAATGGGATCACACAGCAAACATACTGATCCCCTTCCCTCCAAAGCAAGATCTTCAGATAGCAAAAATCAGGACAGCACCACTGACAGACCTACCTTGACTTCCCCACTTCAACAACTAACAACTTCTCTCTGTCTGGCAGAAAAAAAATATTTTTCATCACCCAGAAAGCCATAATGGCACATTCTCTGTGCTTGCCTGGAGGAAGAAAAGGACTTCCAATAGGTTTCCATCACTTTGAAGGTGATAGGGAAAAGAGGCTATAGCCTTCTGATCCTACATAATACCCTACCGCAGTCAGATGGGTATCAGGCAGTCTTTTAATAAGTGGTATTAGAGCATGTGGCATTAGAATGACTTTGCACTGCCTGGGATAATGCTGAAACAAATCTGGCCTTGGGTGTCCCTAAGCTATCAGTAGCTGGAGATGAAGAAATAGCAAAGGGAAAAGCTTCAAAAAGGCTGAACAGCTCTGCACAGAAAGAACCAAGCCCATAGATCTGCAAGAGACACAGAGATGGACGCAAAGCTACAAAAATAGCCTTGCCTCATGAACTGACACACTGAAACTATATATGCACAAGTAAGGACTCCTCTGAAGAATAAGAGCTGCAAGATCAAGACATCCCTTATTAGTTTATTCATGACAACCAGCAGCAACACAGTTTTGTTATCCAGGGACTTCCCACTGATCTATTTATACATTTGGAAAACATGCCAGGACAAGCACATGAGTATACAAAAGCCACACACCACTTTTGAAGGCCAGCAAATGTTGCTGGTTTGTCTTTGATTTACACATCAGGAATACTTCCTGTTACAGAAGCACAATGGATCTTCTCATTGCCTTAATCAATTTAAAAATGTGGTTAGGAAAGTGTCTTTCTTGACCTTTTCTTATTTTGGGTGTGGTAATATATCAGTCACCTTGGTACAATTACACAGTTTGAAAACTGCACTAACTCCATGCTGTTAACATAGACACAAAAACGCTTTTATTAAAAGAGCTGTGCCATGTTTGCATGCTCACAAAAGCTGACCCCCAGAGGTGCACGATGCATTTGCTTGTCCTCACAGTAAGAGCCTATCCCACACTGTTCTATTCCCAAGTGAAAATGCAGTGTCAAAGCATACTTACTAAAGTTGGAAAAAACATTCAGTTTTCAACTGGTTTCCAAGTTTTCCCACATCGCTAATAAAACCAAGAACGACTCAGAACTCAAAATCAGAGCTATTAAAGTAGAAAGGGAGAGTGATGAATGCCTGGAGGCTCAGAAGGATGATGCCATGCCCCTTGATCACCCCAAGGTACAGTGCTATGCAGGAAGCCAAAAATACTATGGTGACTTCATGGCTCCATCAAAATCTAGAGTTTGGACAACAATTCAATCTCCAAAACACAGAGCCCAAAGCATATCCCAGCCCAAACCTACCTGTTCCATACCCAGAAGCCTCCAATTATGTGCCAAAAGCCATTATCATTTATACAGCATGTTGCTGCAAGGCTAGAATGGAAAAGCTTCCCCAAAGCAGGGGCTGTTGGCATGCATCCCTGCTGCCCAGCACACCAGCACTGCTGCAGCCCCAAGGCTGCTTGGGGAAGGGTTATCGTAAAACCAACACAAAAAATAGAGGCTGGTACAAGATCTATGCTGTACCTGGGAAGTACATCCAGTGCATAAACACAGCCTCCTACTACCCACTTGGCTAAGGAGGAAAGCATGCAATAAGATGGCAATAGCTGTCATTTCATTCCTAAGAGCCTTTCTCCATTTTCACACAGAGGCTGCCCCTATCTGACCACCCTGCCCCAGCTACTTGGGCTCAAGCAAGGGCAGTAGCCAGACACACTGCTAAGTAGCCATGCTGTGCCTGGCCTCCTTTTGGCAAGGGAAAAGGATGCAGCATGGCAACAGCAGTCCTGGTGTTGTACACAGCTCATCATACCCCTTCCTCAGTGCTTCCTGGACCAGAGTTAGTTTTCACAACTGAGAAGGGAAGGGAAGGGGGAGGGAACCACTTGCAATCAGAGCCAGCTTAGCTCTCACGCATGTGACTGATCAGAACACACTGGACAATGCTGCCTGCTTTAACCAAGCAAGAAGTACTGCAAGAAGTTCTTTTTTTTTCCAGATGTGTCCTCCTTTCCTCAGGATTGCAACTGAAATTCTTCAGTTACTCACAGGCAGCTTCCCATTAACACTGGAGCCACTTTGCAGGGTGTAAAAGGTATTTAAAAGTATGTAATAACTACACCTGCTTTGTATTAATGACATGATACTAATGAGAATCAGGCTCCCGGCAATATTCTGCCTTTGGAGGAATATAAATGTTTCCTTTCCGCTGCCTTCCTAACTCCCTTTTTCCCCAAATAAAGGCAACAATCTGATGGTCAACAACCAGATGATTCTGTTGAGTGAAGCATGCCCAAGCAATAAAAGGCCTGCAGTTTCTCAATGTAATTTCTTTTTCAATTTGTTTCTCAATTAAATCATAAGATTCTTCTCGTTCAGAAAGTTCTTTCTGAAAAGCAGTAATTTGCTCCTTCAGGAAATTAAGAAAAGGGAAAGGTAGAGATAGAGGCAATCTAAACACAGTAGTTTTCACTCAAGCAGAGACTTGTTCTTACTGAGCAAAATCACTGGAAGCAGCAGTGCAATGTTTGCACAACAGATTTCTGCAGACAGAGCTATTGATGGTGTCAGGAAAGGGAGGAAAGTTAAATGCAAGGTGTATTTGAGAGCCAAAAGAGAAAGGGCATGTCTCATGCTAAACCTATGTGCTTTGGCAGTATTCCTGTAAAGATCATGAACTTGTTTTGATCACTAAATATAGCAGAGCAAAGGAACCTACTGCAAGCAGCTCTCTCCAGCAGCGCTTGCTGTTTTACACAGGCAGCAAGAAAACACGAGAGATTTGTCAAGCAAATGGCAGATGAAGCTTGCCACGTGTGATGGGTAAATTACATAAATGATAGGTCCTAGCCTGGCAGCTGTGAATTCAACAGCTTCTCTCTCAAGCATGCCCAATTGAGGCTGTAGCAATGCAAACTACCACTCTTCCCCTAACACACCTCTGCTCTGACCTGGAGGGACTACCTCTCCATAGGTGAGTTTTCATGTCCACATAATTCTTCCAGCTGAAAATTTCCCCCAAAGTGCTAGTCAGGGTCTTCTTTGTTTGGTTTTACACCTTCTGTCACATGTACTTCATGCTTTGCGGCCAAGGCAGCCTTTCTACAAGTACAGCCTGCACGTTCCTATGGCTGTGCTGGTTTTGCACACACAAAAAGGGCCTTTTGATGGTCTGGTCTCCCAAGCTGACTGTGTGCAATCATCTCCTGTGGGAGGAAACAAGTGCTGCTCTGCTTGGGCAACACAGCAGTGCCTCTGCACTGCTCCACTGCGTGAAGTACTTCTGTGCCCAGGTGGCCAAGGCCAATAGCATCCTGGCCTGTATCAGAAATAGCATGACCAGTAGGACCAGAGAAGTGATTGTCCCCCTGTACTCAGCACTGGTGAGGTCACACCTTGAATATTGTATCCCATTTAGGGCCCCTCACTACAAGAAAGACACAGAGGCATTAGACGTGTCCAGAGAAGGGCAATGAGGCTAGTGAGGGGTCTACAGAGTAAGTCTTACGAGAAGCAGCTGAGCAAACTTGGTTTGTTCAGTCTGGAGAAGAGAAGGCTCAGAGAAGACTTTGTCTCTCTTTACAACTACCTGAAAGGAGGTTGTAGCAAGGTGGGAGTTGATCTCTTCTCCTGGGTTACCAGTGAGAGGACAAGAAGAAATAGCCTCAAGTTGCACCAAGGGAGGTTTAGATTGAACGTTAGGAAAAATTTCTTCACAAAAAGAGTTGATAAACATTGGAATAGGCTGCCCAGGGAAGTGGTAGAGTCACCATCCCTAGAGGTGTTTAAAAAACATATAGATGTGGTACTTAGTGACATGATTTAGCGGCATGGTGGTGATAGGTAGATGGTTGGACTTGATCTTAGAGGTCTTTTCCAACCTTAATGATTCTGTGTTTACCACTTGACAAATAAAATGTTTTTCTCTTTGCTTTCCAAGAATTAGTTGCTTTAGGGAGAAAAAACAAAAACCAAATACAACCCAAAAAAAGCCAAACAAACAAACCCACAAACCTAAATCTCTGACTTATACTTTCAAACCATAGAATAACTTTTTGTGTGCAGTCAAAACCAGACTAAACACTGTTATTTAGCAACAATGTTCCCAGAAAGGACCAAACAGCCAAACCGCACACAGACAACCCAAGAGAAAGAACTTAGTGCTAAGCAGTAACCTGCTAGAATAAACTGTTCTCACTATGCAAAATAAATAAAACAATACAGTTGCAATTGCAAAGCCAAGGACTCCAAATCAGAAATAGCCCAGACTAAAGGATGACTTACTTAGTTTATGCATTCCCCTTCTACATACGCACAATGAGAGTCTCTTCACCAGTGTCCGAGTGCCAGATCTGTCCAGGCTGTTTTCTTTGAGAATTAGGATTTCTTACAAGTGAAACAAAACAGGAACCAATGCCCGTGAGCCCTGTGCATCTCCCTTGCTGAAAGGCACCAATATTACCGACACCGAAGTTACTTATAGACAAGTTCAGTCAAGCAACAGGGAATGCATGTTGCCTAAGAAGAGCTGCCACACCACCCTCTCTGGGCCAGGAATCTGCAGCAAGGCCACAGCCAAGCAGATGAGGTAAGCCACAAGCCAAGTCTGGCTGCCCGAGCCAGCTCCAGCTCACTGTAGCATGTTCCTGTACAGTCTGCAGAGATGTGCCTCTCACACTTACAAGCCAGAACAAAACTCCAGCAAGGAGAAGGCGTGTGACTGCCAGTGGGATCCCTTGAATCAGGATGTGCTTCAATTTCCTTACAATCCATACACTGGCTTTTGGTACAGTAAACTCCTGGACTGGCTTTTTGGAGACTCTTTACAAGAAGAAACATGTTCAGAGTCACCTCCAAGCTTTTCAAAGGTGAAGCTTTCACTCGCAAATGGTATCTATAAAGCCATTCCAAGTTTATCTACAGCACTAGCAAGGCACAACTACTCTGCAGGAACAGTCTTTGCTCACACTTAGATTGCACAAGTATCTGCTTCCTCCTCCTGAGGAGCTGCTGAGGTGCTCTGGGCACATAACTTGGAAGAAAAATTCAATCTTTTACTCCTCCAAAACAAAGCTGGCTCTGCTCTTGCTTCCCTCTTAAAACAACAAGCTCTGCCTTCTCCATCCCAGGGGTATTTCATCACCAGTATCCCACCCACTTCTACGTAAGAAACAACATTGTGAACTATTTTAAAAATAAACCCTCAAACAACCCTGAACCTGTCAGTCTGCTCACTGTGAAATCACTTCTCACAGTCCAGAAGGCTGATGAAGCAGGATGACAAAACCTGGAAATACCTGGAATTGATCTTCAGTGTTTATCTTTGCAAACTGGCTTTTGTCCCAGCTCTTATTTAGTAGTTTACTCTTTCCCTCCTCTCCCTATTTACGCCCTCTGGGATCAAACTGCGATTTGTTTCACCTCTTGGAGTTCACCCACAGACTCCCTAACGTGGCTCAGACAGCACATTCTTTCTGTTTCACAGCTATCTTATTCTCTCCCAGATACGAAAAACGGGGCAGGAGAACACTCTGGTGTTTATCTCAAACTAGCAGTCCACAGGATCTATTTAACACTTGGTACTTGCCTGTACTTTGTATCTCTCCTACACAAGTAAATTTCTTCACGAATTCTCCCCTAGACACTCAGCTCATTTAGCAAAGAAAGTCTGCTCTAAACTCGCTAACTAATTTCTCCACACGGGAGAAGTTTTACCCCTATCATACCTGGTTTACCTGTGGAGGTAAATTAGGCTTTTTACAGAAGACCTAGCGATTTTTTTTTCCAAGCCAGTAAATAATACAGAGGTGGCAGCAGCCACACTCCAGAGCAGATCAAGTCACAGCTCCCTGTGCAGCTCCCTGACCTTAGCATTTAGATACATGAGGCATGTTTTAGATATGTCAGTTTAAAGAGTTTCTGCACATCATCTGAACACCACTCAAGAATCACATGTGCTGTCTTAGGTCACTGCAAGCCTGAAGTGAGGCATATTTATTCCTTCAAGGTTTAGCCCTTTGGAATTGAAAGCATACATACATTCATCCACACCAGTCCAGTGGGTACACAATAGAATCGTAGAATCATTATAGCTGGAAAAGATGTTTGAGATTGAGTCCAATCATCCACCCAACACTACCATGCACACCACTAAACTATGTCCCCAAGCACCACATCGAAATGTTTTTTTTAAACACTGTTTGAAACAGACTGTTCCAATGCCTGATAACCCTCTTGGTGAAGAAATTTTTCCTAATATCAAGTCTGAACCTCCCCCAGCACAACTTGAAGACATTTCCTCTTGTCCTATCACTTGTTACTTGGCAGAGGAGATAGAGTCCCACCTCACTACAGCCTCCTCTCAGGCAGTTGTAGAAAAAGATAAGGTCCCTCCTCAGCCTCCTCTTCTCCAGACTAAACAACTCCTTCAGCCCCCTCCTAACACTTGTTCTCTAGACCCATCATCAGCTTCATTGTCCTTCTTTGGACATGCACTTCAATGTCCTTCTTGTAGTGAGGGGCCCAAAACTGAACAAAGTATTCAAGATGTGACCTCACCAGTGCCAACTACAGGGGATAATCACTTCTCTAGTCCTGCTAGCCACCCTATTTCTGATACAAGCCAGGATGCTGTTGGCCTTCTTGGCCACCTGGGCACAGTGCCAGCTCATGTTCTGCTGGATGTTAACCAACACTCCCAGGTCCTTTTCCGCTGGGCAGCTTTCCAGTCACTCTGCCCCAAGCCTGTAGCATTGCATGGGGTTGTTGTCACCCAAGTGCAGGACCTGGCACTTGGCCTTATTGAACCTTATTCTATTAACCTTAGGCCCATTGATCCAGTTTGTTCAGATCTCTCTGTAGAGCCTTCCTACCCTCAAGTAGATCAACACTTCCACCCAATTTGGTGTCATCTGCAAACTCACTAAGGGTGCACTCAATCCCCTCACCCAGATCGTGCATAAGTTCAGCCAGGTTGGTCATCTTGCCCAACAGCTCATCTTTTGGCACACAGGGATGGCCTGCTCTTGAGCCTTTAAGACTTCCTTCTTGAAGAGTGTCCAGCCTTCCTGGCCCTGTTTGCCCTTCAGGACTGCCTCAACTAGTCTCTTAAATAGGCCAAAGTCTGCCCTCCAAAAGTCCAAGGTAGCCAATCCTGCTGACCCCCACCCTTAACTTGTCCAAGAATCGAAAATTCTATCATTTCATGATTGCTATGCCCAAGATGGNCAACAGCTCATCTTTTGGCACACAGGGATGGCCTGCTCTTGAGCCTTTAAGACTTCCTTCTTGAAGAGTGTCCAGCCTTCCTGGCCCTGTTTGCCCTTCAGGACTGCCTCAACTAGTCTCTTAAATAGGCCAAAGTCTGCCCTCCAAAAGTCCAAGGTAGCCAATCCTGCTGACCCCCACCCTTAACTTGTCCAAGAATCGAAAATTCTATCATTTCATGATTGCTATGCCCAAGATGGCCTCCAACCACCACACCACCCACCAGTCCTTCTGTTAGTTAACAGCAGTCTAGCAGGGAGCCTCCCCTAGCTGGCTCACTCACTTCTTCAGGAAGTTGTCCTTCACACACTTCAGGAACCTCCTGGGTTGTTTTGTCTCTGCTCTAATTCCAGCAGCCATCAGGTAAGTTGAAGTCACAGAATCACAGAATATTCATGGTTGGAAAGGACCTCTCAGATCACAGAGTCCAACCAAATACCATTTTGCAAAAGGTTTTCACAAAAAGGACGTGAATACCTACTAGGTGCCATCCACCACCAAGAACTAGGCAACCAGTCTCACTACTAAGAGGGCAGCAGACTGCAAGGCAGCTGTGAGGAGCATGAGCAGGGGAAGGAACACACTTCTGGGAGTCTGCAGTTGCCCACATCATAGAATCACAGAATGTTAGGGGTTGGAAGGGACCTAGAAAGATCATGCAGTTCAACCCCCGCTGCCAGAGCAGGATCACCTAGATGAGGTCACACAGAAATGCATACAGGTGGCTCTTGAATGTCTCCAGAGAAGGAGACTCCACAACCCTCCTGGGCAGCCTGTTCCAGTGTTCTGTCACCCTTACTTCTATCTCTGCCACTAACCTGACATGCAACCTTGAAAGTGCCACTTTGCAAATCCCCTTTGACCGTTTACTTATTGCAGAAGGTTGTCTGGTGCTGTGGGTCCTGCCTAAAGCTCTTCTGAATCCAATGACTGACCAGGGGAGGAAGAAGGCTTTGAATTAGACACTGTCATCTGCTCTGTCTTAGATAAAGCCCTCCAGATACAGTGCCTTACACCATGCAACCTATACAGATGCCAAGTCTGGCAGAAATGAGGACACTAGGAGCCCTCCTAGAATCTCTGCGGGGAAATGAGACACTTTGGCCAAGATTCCGCTCTCCTGACACTAAACAGTTATAAGAGAGATGCCTCCATGTGCATTCATTATTTGAACTCTGCAGAAACAATAGAGAGGAACAGGCACTTTCAGGGCAGCTTGTCCAATGTATTTTTAGATATCCAGTGTGGATGAATCATGGCCCAAAACTGTTCGCTCCTCTCTACTGACTATGAAAGGAGGCTAGACAACTGCTATGTTGTAGATTGGCAAGATGAATCTCATCCTTTAAAACTGGGGAAATGAAGGAAGCAAAGAAGCATTTCCCTCAGTTTGTACTTGATTGGGAAAGAGTGTCCACCAGAGACACATGGTGTAAGTGCTTTGTGCTTCCCTCCCTCATAAGCATCTTGCAACCAGACAAGATGCGACCACCTGCACCAAGCGGGCTTGGCTTTGCTGGAGGGGCTTCATTTGAACTTGAAGCTTTCATCCAGTATCTCTACAACCAAAGTTCCACATTGCTCACTACATAAAAGCCTCCACGAAGCAGGACACGCTGGTTTGGGGGCAGCTTTCATTTCTCTCCCTGCATCATAGAATCATAGAACAGTTACAGCTGGAAGAGACCTTGAAGAGCATCGAGTCCAGCCTTTTTCCTAGCCCTATCACCCCACTAAATGATGCTCCCCAACACAACATCCAGCCGTCNTATTAAAAACAAAAACCAATCCAACACGAAACAGAGATCTCACTAACGCCAACTGAACAAAATCCATTTCTGAAACATCTTTACAACCACTTTGTGGCTAGTTGTACATAGGCCATTTGCCACAGACCAACAAGGCATGTTCAGCAGCCTATTCATTCCCTTCTCTGCCTCACCCTTTCACTTCATTCACCAACTTCTTGCCCTTCTCCTGGCAACCAACACACCAAAAGATTCAGCAAGCAAAACTTTTTCCTGTAAAGCCCACATTTCTTCCTCCTCTCTGCCTCCACAGAAGTAATTACAAGTGCTTGTTTTCCCTCTTAATTGTCATTTCCTCCAATAGAACTTGCAGCCTAAGTCTTAAAGCTGAAATAACTAATACCATTCTTTTCTTCCCCATCCCTGGCCACAAACTGTACTGCTTATATTGGGGTCAGAAATCCCTTCAAAACCTCTCAAACCAATCTGTGCAGCTGCATTGTGTCAGGAGTTATCAGCAGGCTGCATGAAGGTTAGAAAGCAAACATACCTCCCAACAAGAGACCGGAGACCAAAGTTAAGCCCAGAGTCAAAGCTCTGACCCATTTCCCCTCCTGTGGGGAGATAACAGCCTGCTCTGCACCAGCCCTTTTCCCCAGCACAGCTTTCAGCTCCCTTCCTGTATGTGCAGCTGAACTAAACAGAAGTCTTTTTTCCCCCCACTCCTTCTTCTATCCCTGTCCTGGCCCTTTTACATCTCCACAGAAGCAGCTTGCTTCATCTCCTGCTGTGAACACTATGATTCAGGTTATCTACAGAGGCTGTCTTCTCCCTATCCTCACTAACACTAGGACTTCTGTGCAAACAGGAAGGTTGCAGGAAGCTGGACAGTATTCAGAGATGTTATTTAGTCTTCTCATCCCCACTCCAGAGCATTTTATCTGTGAAGGAATTGCAGACTTGAGAGATCTTGCCCCTCTCAGCATTATCCCGAACCAAAATGCATTCATCCTTCACAGCGACTACCTGCTGCTGACACCCTTCATACTACAAAGGACACAAGTCAGTCCAGGAAGGGTGGGCAGTGACATCCATGGTCTATGGGGTAATGTACACTGTATTTTTTGATTCATAGACCAGTAAGTATAATGTCCTGCTCCTCCTGGCAAAACTGCACATCTGCACGGGACAGAGTGGGGTGAACACAGCCTGTCCCTTAGTATGGACATTCCACTCATACTTCCAGACATGTATCTACACCCTAGAACAACTGAGCCACATCAGCTGAAGTAAAAAACTCTCCCAGACCCAAGCTAGGTCTCAATCTCTGCCACTCAACACAGCTAGCAGAAATCAGATCAACCTAATCTCCCTGTGGCTACATGGTCACCTCTGTTTCAATTACAGGAGTCTTCCACCCACACCAGCCAGGGATGAAATTCAGGCAAAGGAAGATTAGGTGAGAGGTGTATGAAATGTCACCTTCTCTTTAATCACAGCTTACAGATCCAGCCCCAAAGCATTACTCATATAGGGCTCCACACTGCACACGTATAATCCCACCACCTAATCCAACTACTTGTTCAAACAGGCACGTTGCTAGGAGTAGGTCCTTGCCATCACTGTCTACTTTTCCAGCACTCCTCTGAGACCATGTCCTCTCCCACATCTAAAAGTCCTGTGACAGTTCAAAATAAACTGCAAAAAAGTTAGGGCAAGTATGGTAGCACACATGGCTCATTCCTTCAGCATGAGGAATGACACAACCCATTGCTACCTGAGAGGTGCTCTCCCACTGGGAAACACCTCAGGTGTGGTAAGCAACAGATAAGCATCTCTCTGCACATAACACAGAAAAAGCATCTCAGCTGGTAGACTTTTAACATTGGTATTTATTATGCTTCAGGGAAGAAAAGAAATAGGGTAAATGGGGTGAAAGGCACAGCTTCACCAGGAAGAGTTTGGATCATCTCTTTGCATCTCTCCATACAAACCCAGCCTTTGAGAGCCCAGATCTAAAACAGAGCCGCAGTTGCTAAGAAAACAGCGCTGCAAACAGATGTCAGGAGATGATTCATGGAATAAAGGCATATCCCTGTACTACAGATAACCCTAAATGAATGAGGCTCTTTATACCTGATCTTCCAAGCTGTGCTTCCTCATGCCCTCTTTGGGATTTTTTCTTTAATTCATTTCTATATTCAGACAGCGAGGAAACTGAGCACAGCTAAATTCACTGTTTATGGAATGAATTACTGGTAAAAGGGCTTTACAATGATTTCAGAAAAACGGCTAAACTGTGGCACATTTTCCCCCCAAACCAAAACATTTTTCTCCTGAAACAAGAAGCAACTTTGCCCAAAAAGCTATCAGAAGAACAAACAAAACACACAGTTAAAAACTGCAAAGGAACTAACAGTAGCAATTTGTTCGTTACTTTCCCTTGTACCACAGAACTTCAAATTAACACTAGGGAGATAAAGCATTTTCAACCTATTAGCTCATTAGCCAGTAACACAGGCCTCTTCTTGTATTACTTCATTTTCTCTGTGCTTAAAAATCTCTGACAAATGAAAAATAGCTAGCATAATAGCATAATACAGGACTGCCTGAGCGCTACTGACACCAACAAAGTTCTCGTTTATTTTAATGAACTTTTGATCAGATTTTATCAGGAAAGAAAAAGTTCCTTTGCCCCTCTTGAATCATCGTGTTCAATTCTTAATAAGACATCAACACAGCTTAAGAAACAGTTTCCTGAGCTTATCATAAATAACCTTAAATAAAGGAACTTTTGCTGTTGATAAGTTGGAGGGGTGGGATGTCATCCAGAAGGATCTGGACAAGCTGGAGAGGTAGGCCTAGGTGAACCTCATGAGCTTCAACAAGACCAAGTGCAGGATCCTACACCTGGGTCAGAACAATCCCCACTATCAATACAGGCTAAGGGATGAGAAGATAGAGAGCAGCCCTGCAGAAAAGGACTTGGGGGTACTGGTGGATGAGAAGCTGGACATGAGCAAACAGTGCATGCTGGCAGCCCAGAAGGCCAATGGCATCCTGGGCTGCATCAAAAGAAGCATGGCCAGGAGATCCAGAGAGGTGATTCTGCCACTTTATTCTGCTCTGGTGAGACCTCATCTGGAATACTGTGTCCAGCTCTGGAGCCTCAACACAGAAAGGACATGGACCTGATGGAGCGGGTCCAGAGGAGGGCCACAAAAATGATCAGGGGGCTGGAACACCTCTCCTACAAGGGCAGGCTGAGGGAGCTGGGATTGTTCAGCCTGCAGAAGAGAAGGCTTCGGGGGACCTAAGAGTGACCTTCCATTACCTAAAGGGAACTTACAAGAAAGCTGGAGAGGGCCTGTTTACAATGGTCTGTAGTGAAAGGACAAGGGGCAATAGCTTTAAATTAGAGAAGAGTAGATTTAGGCTGGATATTAGGGAAAAGTTCCTTACCACGAGGGTGGTGGAATACTGGAACAGGTTGCCCAGGGAGGTGGTTGAGGCCCCATCCCTGAAAGTATTCAAGGTGAATCTTGACAGGGCTCTGGGCAACCTGATCTAGTTGGGGATGTCCCTGCCCACTACAGGTGGGTTGGACTAGATGACCTCCAGAGGCCCCTTCCAACCCAAGTGATTATATGATTCTATGATATATGTTTTAAGAAAGAACTAGAGTAAAATGGCAATTACTATTCACTACCCTTCATTATGAAGAAGGGAAGAGCAAACACCATTCATAGACTTCCGAATATTACTTTTTCATCACCCTTCCACACATCACTGCCCATCCCTCTCTGCTTCAACTCATCCCCACTGCCATTGCTGGCAGATGCCAGGGCTTCCGCTTCCCTGCCATCTCACTCAGGCACACTCCACACCACTCTGTACCCTCCCGCTAGGACATGCTGCCTTCAGCCTTGGAAATCAATTATTTAGGCTGCCCTGATTTCAAGACGAAGTGGCTCTGTGTGCGCCTGTGAGCTGACAGATTCTGTTAGAGTGGGCAGGGTTAGGAGCCACCACTGCGCTCCTCCTCTGAGCTACAAAACCACCCCAGAAGTGGCTGAAGGCCATGACTCAGATAACCAGGCGCCAGAGGCCACATGTGTCCCTTCTGAAGGTTTTGCATTTCAAACAGAGGTATGAACAGACTTGCCTGCCAAGCTATGGTTGGGTTAGCTTGGCCAACAGTCGCAGTAACTAGCCAAGATCCTACACACGGCACTTAGATCTTTGTCTGTCTGTCCTGTGACAGGAGACTGCCCTGAAAGCTGACAGGGAGGAAAACATGGGAAAGATGGAAAGAAAGGGAGAGGGCAGACAGGACATGAGGCACCCTGAAAGAGGAAAGCAGAGCAGTAAGGAACGCACAGTCATCGACCTGACAAAGGTTGTGAGAAACTCTCAAACAAACTGGCTCCGAGTTTTTCTCTGCACATTTTGAGTAACTCGAGGAGTATGCACCTGCTCTACCTCCTAACTTCTCCAGCAGCTCTCAGATAAAAAAGAAGAACGACTGTGTTTTGGGGAGCCCAGCTTTAGTAGTGGAGGTGAAAGGACAGAGAGCCCTTCCCTCAGCCCACACAGAAGCAGCACCTGACACAAAGTCAGCACCACGTTACAGAGCGAGAGCCCCACATGCTGCATCCCATGGGCTGTAGTAACACAGATTCATAACAAGAGCTCCGGGGAGACAGGAGGCTGCCAGGAGTCCTTGAAAGATGGAAGGGAGGGAAAGCGGGAGGGACGATGGTATGCAAGGGAGGGAAGAGAAAGGAGCCCATGGGCAGTGGGAAGCACAGAAAGTGCAAACTCTCAGCAGATAGTATTTTCTCCAGAGCAGCAGCACAGACCTGGTACCGACAACACAGCGACCGAAGTAGTGTCGGTACCTCCTACGGCCCGTCAGGGAAGTAGTTATTCCTTTTCCCTCTGCTGAGAGCTCTAAGTAAATAACCACCGTCAGCTTCCAAACACATAGCCCAAGAGATAACGACTTTGTAAGTAACAATCCAGGCAACCATGCAAGACGCGGAGCTGCAGGGAAGCACCTTCTACCTGGACGCACCCGCTGCGCTCCCTCCTCACCGCCCCAGAAGGAGCCGACTGCAGCTTCCAGCCGGGAAAACTCTCCCGGCCGGACATCGGCAGGGCCCGGCGGAGGCGGGAGTTCCCACAACACCCAGCTCCTGCCGGCCGTGCCCTGCCGCGCTTCCCCCGCTCCGCCGAGTCAACTCCCGCCGCTGCCCCGCAGTTGTGTTTTCCTCTTTTCCCCAGCAAAAGGGCTGGGACAGGAGAGAACCCGCTCGAGGATAAGGGGAGGGAGGACCCGCTTCGGGCGTGAGGTCTTTCCTCCGCGTCCCGCCGTGCAGCGGCGTCCCGGTGCCGAAGGTGAAGCCGGCACCGAGGGAACAAAGGCGGCAGCGGCGGCGGGAAACAAAGAGCGGCAGGTACCGCCGTGGCGGAGCAGCGGAGGGGAGCGGGGCCGAGTAGGGAGGGCAGCACCGGGAGCGGCGGGGCTAAGGTCGGGGCCGGGTCGGGCCGCAACTTCCCGCGGGCGGCTCCCGGCAGGGCACACTCACCGCGGGCGCAGTCCCGGCATCAGCGGCGGCGGGCGCGGGTGGTGGCGGCAGCGAGGGAAGCAGGAGGAGGAGGAAGAGGAGGAGGAGGGACCGGCCGCTCCCCGCCCCGGCCGCTGCCAGAGAGCGAGAGCGCTACCCACCCGCGGGCGGGAAGGCGGCGCGGCCGCGGCCCCCGCAGCTCGGCCCGGCCTGGCCCGGTCGGAGCTCCGCCTCCCCCCGCCGCGGCGGAAGGGCTCGTCGTGCCAAGGGTGGGGATGCCCCCGGGGTGGCCTCTGTCCCCCGCAGCTGGCTCTGTCCGCTCGCGTGGGGTTTTCCCGCGGCTGGCGGCTTTGCGCCTTCCCAGCCGGGAACGGCAGGTCGCTGCCGGAATACCCCAGACCCTGCTCGTGTCAAGGGATATCCCAGCGAGAGCAAGAGGAAGATCCCCTACTCCACCCGGGCTTGGTTTTCGTGCTCGGGGAAGGTTGCCGGTGTTTTCCCTCCCAGCACTAACCGGGACAATGCTGCTCGTCCCAGCCCATGGAAACAGACCAGCAAGGCCACAGACGCTGTATGTGTCCATAGGCTTTGGGTAAAGGGTTGTACTGGAAGTAAGAAAGAAAACCTGTGTGTTGGTAAGAATTGTTTCCTGGTGTGAGATGATTTGAGTTCACAGGTGTTACAAAGAAATTAAATACTTTAGTATTGTCACAAGTCCACAGCATCCTCAAATCAAATGTAAAAGGTGAAGAACAGAAGCAGGGGGAAATTGCAGACCTCTCCTGTTCCTACATGTCCTCCATAGACCTTCGGAGCCCAGCTCCCTGCACCTTACACACATATCCCAGGTATGAGCAACCTTTCCCTCTCTTTGAGATCCAGACTTTCCTTGGCTCTGAGGACAGCATCACCTGGCCTTGCCCAGCCAGAACTCTCAAGGGGTAAATGGGAGCCAGTTACATGAACATGGAATAACTTGGAGGTTTTTAGAACTTCAGAGGAGAGGTTTTGGAGGCAGGAGAGTAAGGAATTCCTTATACTTGTGTTATTTGATACTAAATACCTCTTGGTTGTTAGACTAAATAAAGTGAGAGAATATAACTATTGAGATTGGGATTTGCTTTACACACCCAGAGGTTGGCCAGCTATTGAAAGAAAAATGTAACTTTCCAAAAGCTACTTCCTGACAGTGCTGATATGTTAGGTTTCTCCTCGATCTGTGTTGATAAATCATCAACCAACTTCAAAAAGTGTAGGCAAGGGAGGTCCTGTATTTGAAGGCTACAAAGACAAATGTACCTACTTAATCAAGCTTCTCTTTATACCCACAGATGTGTCTAAAGAGCCTCTGCCAGATTTGGAGCCCTGATTTTCTGTAAGGAAATTTTTCTTTTCCAGATAAAAGGGAACCCTACACCTTTTTGAGTGCTATTTCAGCTGGAGCCTGAGAATGTGATATCTTGCAGAAGCATTAGTTAAAGCTGGTTACAACTTGACTGCCTTGCCTTGGCAAACACCTGCTCCAATTCATGCTGTCCTTGCAACAGTTCGACCCATGAGTGCTCTTTGTGTACTTTTTTACTGGGTTTTTTAGAGGATTAATTATTGTTTGTATACTCACGCTGTTGTTTTTTGCACTCCACGGACACAGTTGAAGGCAAAGGACTGCATTCAGGTTGTGCTGTAGTTTCCTAACTTCTGTGTTATGGTTACTGTAACACATCCTCAAAGTGAAACAAACATTTCTGACTGATTTGCTGCTTTTGACTGCCACATTTCAGTGTTTAAGCAAGGAGAGAAGAAGATGCAGTATCAGAGCCAAGCTCTGTTGCTTGAAGAATTATTTCAGCTCTTCTCTTGATCACTTAAGGCTCTTCCACATGCCATCCAAACTCAGCAGGAAAAGGTCTCATGGAGACCTCACCATTTGTGCCTTGGAGAACACCAACCCACATTATCACTCCATGCTCTTCTCAGTGGCTTAACAGTGCTGTGAATCACACAGCTCCTCACCCCAGCACCACTGCAGGCACCCGCCAGGCTTTCTCAAACGCAACCTCAAGTCCCAGCCCAAGGTGCTTGTTTTCACTGAAATTATGCATTTCATAACTAGCTTGTAAAGCACTTTGAACATACAACAATAAGTATTACTAATGCTAAATTATATTATTGGACAGGCATAATGTGAGCAATTAATTAGTAATACCATAACAAAAGGTGTGGGACACAAAGGTAGAATTAAGTCATATATGCCTACTTTATATCCAGATATTCTGGCTGTTGATTACTCAGTATAGCCTGACACTCTGAAAATAAGCTTTCATCTCTCTTTTTATACACAGCTTTCCAGCTAGGAACTGCTACAGGCCTTTCCTCAGACTCATGCTTTCACAGGTATATGGGTGCTTCCAGCAAGGCTAGCAAGGGACTGCCATGGATCAGTCTTTGTGGAAGGTGAACGGCTGTAAGCTGTGTGAGCAGGGCTCTCACCTACTGCCCACTGGTGTCCAAAATGAGCTGCCTGGATGGATGCATGGGGCACTGGGGAAAAGACTTACAGAGCAGCTCTGAAGGCTCCAACCAGCAGTGGTGGAACTAACTGCAGTGGAGATGAGAACCTCTCACAATTCCTGCATGCCTCCTGAATGAGTGTATGATCAGTTCAGCAGTGTGTCTTGCTCCAACCTTCCCATACCACCTTGAAGAGCCAACTCACAGAGCTGGATACTACAGCATGTCTCTTGTACAAGGCATCCAGATATTTATACATATATATATATATACTTTTAAATGTTTCCCAAGCCTTACCAGCTCCCTTTTTTTGATTGAAACAGTTTTCCAATTTCAAGTCACTTTCACAAACCATTTCATTCCTTACAAAACTACATTTCTGGGGGGGAAAAAAACATACCATTTGTTCAAAACATTTCATCCCAACACAGCTTTCATTGCAATATGGACTCTGACACTGTTTATGGTGAATTTGGCTTTCCAGTCTGGTAGGACTGGCCTCCTGTAGGTCCCATGAAGATGAATGACATGAGCTTCATGGCAGGACATCACTTCTGTAATGCAGTATTTGTACAACTGGATTCCAGCAATGGAGGGAGATCAGATGCTCCAAGTCCACTGGATAAAGTGTTAACTCTGAAGGGTAGTGATGGCTGCATAAACTAAGCTTGTTTGAATACTCCAAATAATGTTTGCTCTGTAGTCTGCCAGAACAAACCTTTGGCCTGATGACTTTTGTGTTTTCCCTAGTGTGCAACTCCCTGTGCCATGCTGGCATGGTGTATGCACTGGAGCTGGAGCTGGAAGCCAGATGAAAATTAGCCCAGAAGAAGAATATTTTGCTTTCAGCTGTATTTCTCCCAAGATTTGATTTTGGTGTGGACACACAAAGAGGTATGCCAGTATGACTGAGGGGGCAGCAGGATCCAGCACAGACATGGGAACACACAGCATGAGCTGGGGCTGGGAACAGGACAATACAGCAAGAGGACAAGAGACTAGCACTGTGTCAGAAACCTCAGCCTCTGTGTCCAGCTGCTCTCTGCTCACCCCATCCCTCACAGGAGGGAGAAGGATTGCAAAAGGGGAGCAAGGGGTGAGAGCAGAAACTCACCTTTGGACTTCCCTGCCTTCCACCCTGCTGCCACAGCAACACTGAGGAAATAAGGCTGCAATAAGATGCAGACATAATTTTTGGTGCCAGTGCTTTTATGGAGCAGTTGGATTACATATCTTCCATTGTGCAGGTGCAGCTCTTTGCGCTCTTATGTTGTCAAACAGACCAGAAGACTACTTTAAAAAGGCAGCACCCTCCCCACCTCAGTTATTTTTACCTTGGCTCAGTTCCCAGGCACGAATCACCTCATCTCCACTAAGGTGCAATGGGAGGAAGAGCTTTGGAGTTGGAAATTATAGCCAGAAGCAGGAGAACTGAGGTCTGCCTAAATCCACATTGTCCCCCCAAAAATGCCTATGGCCCAGTGCCTCAGGGAGAGTTTTTTCTCTTCAGCAATCATGGGCAACTTGTCTGTCAGAAGTAGGAAAATCAAAAAGAGGGAAGAATCCCTGTAGGCACGTGCAGCATTTGCATACTATTTTCCTCTGCAAAACATGAGAGGAAATCGGACTGTAATCATGTTAGAAATGCTCCCTTTTCCCCTCCCATTTAATCCAAATATTGATGTATGACACAGTCACCAGCGTGTAAGACTGCAATTCAGCAGACCACTTAGGCATGGACACTGCCTTTAACACCTGACTGTTCCTGCTGAAGTCAGTGGAAACACTTAGATGTTTAAAGTTGCATATGCTTAACTGCTTTGTTAGGTCACAAGCTAATTCAAGGACAGAGAAGCACAGCTCCAAAAGAGAAAAATAGGTTAATAACACTGAAGTCACAGCAAATGTGTAGGAAATCTCCTGGAATATGTTCACAATTAGTTAATCTGTATTTCTCAAAGTAAATATCTTTACCTTTCCTTCAGTTTCCTTTTTACCCCACTTTTGCCTGTGGATTATGGTTCCTGGCTAATGATAGGACAAACTGAAAACTTCTACACTTAGAAATTGTAGCAGCATCTAGGAGTCTGCTCTTATATCTTACTATTCAGCATTGCATGAGTCAGGTATTTCAAGATGTCTTAGGGTAACCAATGCTGAAAACACAGTTTAGTGTGAACACTGAAATTTTAGCAGCAGACTCTGCTCATGCAGAGACACAGCCCAGGTTAGTCTCTTGAGGACAGGCACCTGCAAGCTGAACTGAGCAGGGCTCATTTTGCACCATTTATAATGCAGGTGCTATGCATGAATAATTTCCAGTCTATGTTTTCTCACCTTCCAAAGTGCACCAGCTTCTTAATTACAGGTGAGGTGGGTTTATTATACTAAGAGATGTAATGTCAGGTTCCACTCTGAAAATTAAAATAAAAAGCTGAGCACCCCCAGCCCTCAATACCAAGTAAGTGGTGTCTCATGGATCACAGGTATTTACTGAGGTACTTCTGGCAAGTCTAAGTCCTGCTTCAGCTACTTAAGCAGACTTTTGGGATCCCACTTGAGACCCTGCATTCCTGATGAGCTTAGCAGGTTTAAGAGATTGTGTTTTAGGAGTCTGTTGGGCTCCTGATAAAATCAGGTCAAGACCTTGATGGATTTGACCGTTAAGACCTTGACCTCATCTTACCAGTAAACATGTGCAAAGTTTTGGACTCAGAATCCCCTTATCTTAAACCAAATAGTTTATCCATTTTTTTTTCACATACATTAGTTGGTCTAATAAACAATCTTACCTCTTCTACCCTTAGGCTGTCACTGCTGCAGCACTTGTACTGCATTATATTTGTAAGAGCACTGTAATGTGTCTGCAGTTGAGACCACACCAGTCCTGTCAGCTTTACCCTCATGTTCCAAGGTTGTCTGGTGTCTCCCAAACACACTGCAATCCACCAGCAGTTTGGCACCTCAGTTGTGGCTCTATTTTATAGAAGCTGGGTAAGAGAAACCTGCCAAGAAACACTGTATTCAGCCAACCATAGCAGAAGCTGCAGAAACACAGTGCAGTGGTCAAATGCCAGGTCTGGATTCAGGAACCTGCAGAATGTATGAGGAAATAACAGTGGCTGGACAAGCAGCTTCTTTGCAAAACAACTCCAATGGGCCACCTGCAAGCTCCAAGTCCTTGTAGAGCAAAATGAGGCAGTGGAAAGCACCCAAGGGCATATGCATTGTTTGTTGGATGGCCTCCTCTCACCCCTGGAAGCCCTTTCTCTGAGGCTCAGACAAGACCTGCAGTAGTTTTAATCTTTTGACAGCCTTTCTCCTCCATGCTGCCTCCAGGAAAAGGCTTTTTCTCCAGAGCTGCAGGTCTTGATAGTTCTTGGACACAAATGGGCTGAGGACTGCAGAAACAATGTCAGCTCTTGTCTCCTGCTTATACTATACTAGGCACCCTTCTTACACCTCCATCTTCGGGGAACTGGCTCTCAGGAAGAAGCAATTTGGTTTGTCTGTGCTTCCGCTGCAACACATACATGTCTTGGGTGGCTACAGTCCATTTTCAACCATGATTCAACAGAGAACAAAAAAGCTCTCGAGAGTAGGAAGTGGGGCTAAGGCTTCTTTGGAAGCAGGATTTAGTAATCCCAATCACCACCTTTAAAAATCAGTGCCCTTGGGCCCCAGCCAGCCCTCAGCTCTGTCAACATCTTTACTGCCAACTTTACTAACAATCACACAAATGTAAATCTAGTGTGAGAAGAGGATTAAGCCCATTCTGGTTTTATGGCCTATGAAATGCCTACTGCCCTGCTGCCACTGTGCACTGATACATAACACAGAAAAAGGGAATTCAGGTTGTTGTTGCATCTTCAACTTTTTAAAGAAAAAAATGTAATCCCAGAAACTTTAGCAGCCAGTGAAGTGTATATGCCCATGAGGTTCCTTCTAAGTCAGAAGCTAAAAGCCTGTACCTTGCCAGATGTTGGTTGAAGTACTTTAATTTTTTTCCTGCAAAATAAGATTAGCAACAGCAATTTTCCATGCATTCAAGTTCAGGATTTTGTCTGCAAGGGGATTAAAGCTCAGTCAAACATGAGCCTGCCTGGATACTGCCCTACTCCATGTACTGCCCTCACTTGGGATGAGACCTGTGCAGGGGACTATTTAGGAATCCTACTAAAATGATTATTTCTTCATTGATGACTCAGTTGTCTGAGAGCTGCAAGAAGGACTGAGGAAATTAGATTTATGGTTTCCAAGAATTTCAATTCCATGTGGGTTCCTGACTTCTTTAGGCTGATATTTTCATACATGTGTAAAGACTAAAAGATTTTCTTTTTACAGTAATGTTTGTGATTGGATTTCAGTTCTTGGGCTGGGAATACATTTTGGTTCCAGGTTTCTATAATCTTAGGGAATGGCCCAGATGTCTTAGCAGGATTACAGTGTAAATGCCACTAAATAATTGTTATGGTTACTAACAGTGTAACTCCACTGAGCTGCCAGGAAAAAAATCAGAGGTGAATACATATTTCATTTAAAGATGCAGAATTATGCATATTTATGCACAAGACTGAAAAACAGACACTATTTTAAATGTACCCCAGGGCAAGAGATACAATTAACTTCCCATTACCTTATTATTTTCCAGTTTTTCCTGGTCTCTAGCTCAATAGTCTCATTCAGTCCTTACCTGTATAAAGTTGCCATGGTCTTAATTTTAAGATTTTCTGGGCAGATGGGACTTTTTTGGTCACAGGCAATAGGTAGGAACTATAATGAGATATTGTACTGACCCTCAAAGGCACAACTGATAGTGGAAAAGTGGGGCATGGAAGATAGACTACAGTGACCCCATGTTTTGGTATTTAATGCTGTTTCTTTGAGTACTGGAGATATATTTAGTAAACTGTCATCTATTATAATTTGTGTGGGGACAGCTCCCATGTATTGAGAAATGTTTGCTGTCCTGCATTGCCTGGAGTCCTTGAATTGCTCTTTCATTTACACATTGCTCTATTTTAAAAGCAATGTTAGGGGCCATGTCCTCTCCCTTAAACCCAGTGTGAGGCTCCTGAGCTGCCAAGCACTTGTGCAGCAGCATGGCAGTTTTTTAGCCAAGTCTTCCTCTCCTGAGTAAACAATTTGGTATTTATTTGTAAATAGCTTTCCTGAAACCAAGGGAAAAGCATGCTAAATAAGACACTGCTGTGTTTGCCGACTGTGTGAAAGACTATCCCTTGAAGTGTGGCCGCAGCCCCAGCCCCCACAGCCTCCCTGTGACAAGCCTGGCTATTTTTGGCTGTCAAGGCCACGATGCCAGGCACTGGGGCATCTTCTGCTCCATAGGAGCACATGTACCACCATACCATCACAGCCACACATTAGTACTAGCCAAGGGTTTGCTTGCCCATCCGCTGCCTGGGGCTGACCGCAGAGCAACACCTTGCTTGCAATTTGTGAAGGAAAAAAAACAAACGAGTTATTTTGTGTTTAGCTCAAACATTGAGCTGTAGGCATCCAGCAGGCACCCTCACATTCTCAAAGAAAGGGAAAGAAAACGACAAGAGCCCCTATCAGCTCAAAGCTGAGTTTAAATCCTTGGGATCGGTGCAGCATTGCTGTCACCCTTCCCCAGCCCCTGCAGGGCCCCACAGGCAGGACCCATGACTTCTGCTTTCCCCACACCTCTCCAAGGCCTTACAACTTGCCATATCCACTGTGAGGATGTTGCACCCCACAGCCAACCTGTGGGATGAGGTTGGCTCACCATGCTCAAAGAGGAGCCCAGCTTGGAGGCAGCCAACCACACCTCCTACAGCCAGCTTTAGGTTTCCTCAGCCTTGGAGGGCATCAGTAATCCCTTAACCCCCTTGCTGATCAGGGTTACTCCTCTCATTATCACTTCTAAATTGTCCCTGACATGGGCTTGTCCTGCAGAAAGTCCCAGATCTCTTACTCAGAAACAGACTACCAAAACTGGGTCTTGGTGTGCAGTGAGGAGCTGATCCCCTCCAGCAAGTTGCTGGACATCTCCTGGCTGCTGCACAGTGAATCACTGTCCCTTATTCTGAAGAAATAGTTAATGCTTTTTCAGAATTTTGATTTCTAGGGAATATCTACTGATATGTAGGCCAGTACAATATATTATCATGTATCATATACTGCTTCCCTTGGAAAAATCAAGGTCAAATAAGTACACCTTGCAAGCATGACAGAAATTTTGTGATGATTGCAGTTCTTCTAGTTGTTATTATTAGGGTTTGCTGTGCATAAAATGCACAACTCTCCTGTGGCAAAGTGGCATATTGCTGCCACTGGCAGAAAAAGGGTAAGTAGAGCCCATGCACAGCCCTGGAGGTGTCAGAGCTAATGGAGTTGTTATGAGTACCCATGCAGAAGCTTGTTCCTGCTGCAGGCAGGTGGAGCTGCTGCTCCAAGAGTTGTTTCTGTCCTTCCCCATCACCTCCAGCTGCATGGTCTTCATAATCTCAGCTTTGGGACAGGTACTTCTAGGAGCCATAAATCCCAGATTAAATGAGCCGATACAGCTGCAGAACAGTCCGGAAAAAAGCAAATAGCTGTTTTTCAGTTGGCTGGCTGGAGCCAGCACAGGGATCCATGGTTGACAGATCAGAGAAAGGGAGAGCAAGTGAGCAAGGCAAGGACTGCAGTTTCTGACATCTCTGCCCACGTGGGTGAGCATGAGCCAGCATTTTGTTTAAGCTGATCTAAGTAGGGCGGTCACAGTAGGGTGATCCCATCCTGAGCTGCCCCAGCAGTGTCCTTTGCTCCGTCCTATACCAGAGCTAGTGATGAGAGGCCTGTAGGATGAGTCAGATCAATTAGAAGATGTAACAGAAAGCTACTATGAAGCCTTTCTTTACAGAAAGAGTGGTCGAACACAGGCTACCTAAAAAGGTATCTGATGCCAAGCCTGTCAGTGTTTAAGAGGTATTTGGCCAATGCCCTTAATACCATGCTTTAACTTTTGGTCACAGGCACAGTCTGAAAATCACTTGGGGTCTCCTATGGCCCCTGGTGCNGATCTTCGTTTGCGAAGCCTAGCCATACATACGACTTTTGGTCAGCCCTGAAACAGTCAGGCAGTTGGGACTGGATGACCATTGTGGGTCTCTTCCAACTGAAAATATTCTATTCTGCTCTTTCATGGAGGTAAGTTTCTGGGATGCTTCTGATCAATCAGATCAGCTTTTTGAACAAGTTCATCCCATGGTCATGTCATCACTAGATGCAATGTGAAGAGAATAAGTTTTGTGATATGGCTAAGCCCATTTACCTGCCCACAGCCCCCAAGGGACATATTCAGGTATCCGTTCCCCTTCCTGTAACACTCATGGTTGGGCAGGACTGCAGCACTGGCGCTGGTACTCACTGACCACATAGAAATCTCGCCCTTCAGGGAGCTGGAGCAACCAACAGCTCATTGCAAAAACTAAATCTACTTTCTGGCTGAGCTGGTTGAGTGCTCTGACTCACCGTGCCTGTGAGCACTGAAGTAAGGGATAAGGGGAATGGGATTTACAGCCACTTTGATGAGCTGAGCTGTATCCTAAAGCTGCTCCTCCAGCATGACCTTGCAGCAGAGCTGGGCCATGACGAGACCTGCAGTGCCACCTGATGCTCAGAAACTGATGCTCACATCCAGATGTGCAGTTAACTGTCCTGCCATGTGCAGCGTACATTTCTCTAGCAAGATGGCTGCATCTTGCTTTGTTTTGAACAAAAAGCCAGGTCAAGGTCTCTCCAGGCAATAAAAATAAGCTGCTGGCAGACATACACAAGCAGACTGTATTTCTATAAATATTACCTCTTACGTCTATAAATATTACCTCCAACAGTTTAACTACCTAGGCAGCCTCACCTCCTCGGATGGTAAGATTGACGGAGAGATAGGCAATAGGCTAGCAAAGGCATATAGTGCTTTCGGAAAACTCTATCAAAGAGTCTGGCAAAATAAACACTTGAAGAAAAGTACAAAGATCAGTGTTTATAGAGCCATTGTGCTGTCTACTCTTTTATATGGTTCTGAATCATGGGTCATCTATCGCCACCACCTATGACTATTGGAGCGCTTCCATCAGCGCTATCTCTGTNGGAAGAAAGTGCACGGAGCCCTCCCCGGATCTTCGTTTGTGAAGCCTGGCCATGATGATGACCTCTTACATCTCTTAGGGGAAAACTTGACTCTTCCTAGTGCAATTAAAGGTAAACTGAATGTGTGAGAGTATGTGCTTGCTGGAGCAACGAAACAACTCATCTGTAAGTGCCCCAAGAGAGCCCTATGTGACACAGAGATGTTGTTATTCCACTGCCACCATGGACTAAAACAAAACATAAATCTCTCTCAAGTTCAAAGTATTACTCCATGCTGTTTTAATAACAACGTTCACTGTGTAATTTGGCTCCATGCTCATTAATCACTTCACGCAAGTCCGAAAGTGAAATGGGAATGATGTAGGAGGCCACAGCTGAAATACAAAAGGAAGTTGCTCTTTGCTTCTGTTTAGTTCATGCCATTAAACTTTCATTTGCAGTGCTACTAATCCTTCATTTTCATGACAACTTCGAAGTTCCATTATAATTATAATTTAATGAAAAAGCTGAATCCAGAGATGTAGCTGCAAAAGGGTAACTGCCTACCATGCATTGTATTTATAAGAGGCAATTAACTGTATATTCCAGGGATGGATTGAAAAGATTAATTTTAACTATGACAGAGTTCAACAATCAGGAAATTTCAATTTGAAAAATCTGCCTGGTATTTTTTCTCTTTTTACATTCCATCTTTGTAATTATTTAAATTTTTAAGGAAAGAATGATTTTAGTGACTGTTAGAATTCATTAGATGTGACTAACCAGGAGAGTACCTGCAGCTTTTATTTATTCAAGTGAGTCTGTATCTTACATGCATTTATTCAAATTCCCAATTGTCTTCTTAATAAAACTATTAGAAATGGTGAATAATGCTTTATTTTTTTAACAAGAGTATTTTTCAGTTAGGTCAGACTGGAGGGAGGTTGGGTTGAAATTAAAAATTAGTAAACAAGTGCTTTAAAATGTATTTTTACTGTACAAAATAGCTGTCCTGAATACATGCAGAAAAAGACACAGAACTTGCAATTAAAAAAACAACACCTGATTAACTGAATAAAGGATCATGTTCTGTAATTGGATTTGGACTTTTTTTCTGGATTGCAAGATTTCAGAAGTACTAGCTTTCATTCTCAGCTCCCGTCCTTCCTGTGAAAGAAAGAAAGAAGCTTTCCTGCTTTTTCAGTTGCCAATTAGTTTCTTGAGCTATCCTTAGCTAGCTAAATGAATAAACTGAAAATAAGAAATGCTCTTTCTGCTCCAGCAGAGCAGGCTGTTGTTGAAGGCTGGAGCCTGCCCTGTGCTGGTGCTGGACCCCCAGATCAGAAACCCTTGTCAGGAGATTGGCACTGCAACCTTCAGCTCCCCCCAACACACCTATATTATATACATTTATAAATTATATTTGTATATTATTATTTGTATTAGTATTTGTAACACAGCAGAGAGCAGGCAGGCTAGGA